>CM035125.1:24189468-24789468 GCA_020205555.1 Panax stipuleanatus
GCTCAACTCAAGCTTCTTAAAATTTTCAACTATCTTCATGACCGACTTTGTCTCATCGGCATGGTTCTTCTCGATGGGAGGATCTAACTCAAACTTGACAAATTTTTGCTTGTCAAATTTATTTACAACCGATGCTGCAAGCTATCATTTTTCTTCATCACTTTTGGTACCCATTTAAAGCGAAGAGATTGCCTCTCGTGGTTCTCATGCAAGGCTTTTCTCCCATCTCGTACGGTTTTGTACCACACCTTTTTTTGCCTAACTCCCCCATCTTCAACACCTCTCACATGCGCCCACAACGTGTAAAAAGTGTTTACCTTCTTACTTCTAGTCACCACTAGAGACCCTTTAGTGAGCTTCCACTGACCTTCACCAATGTAACTTTTATAACCATTCTCATCAAGCTTACCAGTAGAGATCAAATTAAGACGTATATCCGGAACATGTCTGACTTCTTTTAGCATTAACCTGCAACCACTGTTAATTTCTAAACAAATATCTTCAATGCCTATAATCTTGGATGCACTTTTGTTTCTCATCCGCACATAGCCAAAATCACTACTAGTGTAGGATGTGAAGATTTTACCACGAGAAGTAGCATGGAACGAAGCACCTGAATCAACAATCCAATCATTAACATGGCACTTAAGTTTATCATCACAAACAATGGCTACATCAACATCGGATAGATACACAATCGAATCTTTATCCTCATCTTTTTTCTTAGAATGTTCCTTCTTCAAAAATCTGCACTCTCGCCTTATGTGACCCGGTTTCTGGCAGTAAAAACAAATTATCTCTTTTTGATCTCTCGACCTTCCCCTGAATTTGTCATCTTTAGGTGAGTTTTCCTTTCTGTTTCTACCCCTACTCTGCTTGACAAAAACTTGTGACTCAACACTAGTCACTACGGTATCTCTTCGCCTCTGTTCCTTATTGAACAAACTAACCTTGACTGTATCCATAGTCAGCGTACTATTGGGAGCGGAGTTACTCAGTGATACTATCAGCGTCTCCCAGCTATCAGGCAAAGAGCTCAACAGCAACAAAGCCTGTATCTTATCGTCAATGACCATCTTCATCGTACTCAACTGATTTATCAAACTCTGAAAATCACTTAAGTGTTCTGCAATGGAGTTTCCATCATTGAACTTAGAATTCACAAGCTTCCTAATCAAAAAAGCTTTATTTTGCGCCGTATTCCTTTCATACATAGACTCCAATTTCTACCAGATAGCATATGCTTCAGTTTTCGTGGCAACATGATGAAACACACTTTGATCAATCAACGATCTAATTAGACCAATTGTCTTTCTGTTCATCTTGTTCCACTACGCGTCACTCTTGTTTGCGGACTTAACTCCATCGTTCTCAAGTGGCTCGTACAAATTCTTGCAGTAAAGCAAATCTTCCATTCTTGGCTTCCAAATTGCATAATTTGCAGCCTTGAGATTAATCATGCAACCTGTTGTCCAATCCTCCATTTAATTCGCACAAGAAAAATCACAAAAATAACCGAGCTCTGATACCATTATTGGAAAAAGTACGCCTAAAATAATCTCAATCTCAGGAATTACTTTTCCGTCTTTGTGCAATTAGGTTGGAAATCAACAAAACCAATTATGTGAACGAAAATAACAAATAACCATCCACAAACAAGACACCAAATTTAACGTGAAAAACCCTTAAAGGAAAAAATTACAGGTCAAATTCTGAATCTCCACTATATCACTAATAATGAGCTTACAATAAATATCCCAAATTTTACGCCCTAAAACTTGAGGTTACACAATAAATCAAGAGAATACAAATTTACCTTTAATTAGGTTGAGAAACCTAATTAACTTCACCACCTAAAAACACTCCAAACAATAAAGTCTTCAAGCTTTCTATTGAATGGAGATGGTGCCGGATACCCACGAACAACAAACTGTAATTCTCTCTCTTTATTCTTTTGATACTTTCTTGGTACCAAGCTTCTCTCATGTATAAAATAAGACTTCCCCATAGCCTTATTTATAGTACTCTTTCTAATCCATTCCTATTATGGATTAGAAATAATTTATTCTCCTAATCAAATTAGGGATCACATCTCATTATCAAATTTTTTTTCAACTTGAATTCCTTTAATGAAATCTCCAATTCCAATATTGCTTCCATTAACCTAATTTCTAATTGGATTAATATCAAGTAAACTCACTTACTTGTTCACAAAAAAAATCAATTCTTTTCTATCTTGAATTCTATCTCATGGGTGAGAACCCACACCCAACAGTCATAATACGAGAAGCACCTAAAGTGTCACTTGCTAATTAATGGAAATTAATTAATGTGGTTTCATATTGTTGGGAATACATAAAAGCGAAATACAGAGATATCATAAAATTTTCAAGAACGAGGGAGCCCAGGATTAATAAAATACAACACTAAGTTGTCTTGTATATCATGTATACATAGTTATATAGATATAAATAAATATTATTGTATATGCATATATATACAATTTGCAAATTAAGATAGTAAGCCATTTGTATTTGGGTGATATCAGGGTCACAAATTTTTTATTTTAAAATGTGTCTCAAATAATATGTCACCATAACTGTGACGATCCGATTTTTTAGAAATAAAATTTAGATAAGAATTTAATAAATAAAATTCTTATTATAAGACGTGAAGGGTTTGATTGTAAAATATGTGTTATATATATTTATGTGAGTTATGTAATAAATGAATAAATATGGGTATTATATATTATCGATTACGTGATGAAGAATGTAAATTAATAGTTGGTCTGCAATGCTAATGAATTCACTTAGTTTGTATAAAAGATAAGGAATGAAGTTAAAACTCGAATTGGAGTTCGGAATGAAATATTGAGACAAGAACAAAATATTTGAGTCGGGAACGATGAAATTAGTCAGGAATGTTTATAAATACGAAATGTGTCGTCAATGTTAATGTTTGACTTTTTGAAGTAATAATTGTAAATTAAGTTTAACCGTGTATTAAGGGTTATTAATATTTATTGAACAAGATAAATATTTTGATGGAAATTTTTATTGAAATAATTTATTTGGTGTAAACATGACTACCAAATATATATGGTTTACATGTACATTTAAGTGCAGGAATATGAGAAGTTAGTGGGTTAGAAAATAACTAATCCAATTAAAGAAACTTATTAAATAATTAAATTAGTGGGTTAATAAAGTTTTAATTTAATTATAAAGTTTAAGTGTAAGAAATAAAATATTCCGAATATGGGGGAATTGAATGTCCATTTTAATTTTAAAATAAACCCAATTTAAATTTAATGGGTGATATCAAAAATGGTTTAATGGGTAAATAGATGGGATGTAATTATCTGTATTGGAGAAGTGGAACTGAATAAATAAATTGGCAGGCAATTATTTGGGTGCCAACCAATTAAAAATAATGATGATAACTGGATCAATTAGAGAGGGAGAGAATAAACGTGCAGAAATCAGACGTTGAGAAGCTCGACGGCTCTGACCTTTTTCCTTCCAATAACGGTCAGCAGTAATACTCCTATAATCATTACTCTCTCGGTTTTATATTAATTGTCTTTTTAATTTCATGCACATGAATTAAGAAACTCATTTAATACTATCATTTAAGAATTAAAATTTGTATGAAATTCCATCACTACCCTTTTATGAAAAATTGAAAACTATTAATACAAGAGAGTAAAATTCTTGGGACAATGAAAAGTGTTAGGGGTGATATAGAAAAAAAAAATTATTCTCCTAGAAAGATGTAAACGACAAATAAATTGGAACAATTTATTTTTTCTAAAAAAACAGTTAATATGGAACCGATGGAGTAGTATATTTCTCATTCATGCCCATTAGCAAGAGTAAAGGAAATATAGAGAGAAAGAGCGTAGGAATGGGTTTATTATGAAAATTGAAAGAGGGCTTTAGTAGATCAAGGAAAAAGAAGGGAGGACTTGAGCAAGCATCCTAGATCATCTAGCTAATTAAAGGAAGAATTGAAATCAAGCAAACAGTCTAATTCAAGAGGTAAATCTGTTTCCTAGAGAAATGTTAACGGTAAAAAAAAGTCATTTGATGACTGTAATTAGGAGTTGATTGAAATTGTTACTAAAATTGTTGAAAATGGTTTCTATATGAAATCTGAGGCTGAGACTCCTATGAAAAGCCATAAAAGTCTGAGTATTACGCCATGTTATCATATATTTGATTAAATGGGTCAAAGAGTATAATTAGCCAAAAAATTGAGAGTTTGATTTCAAAACTTGGAAGTTATAATGCATGTAAGTGGTAATTAATTATGTAAGCTGGAAAAGAATCTTGTCTTTGTATCTCTGGTATGAGGAATTCACCTCTAAGAGACATGATAGAAAAATTGGTGAGCTTATTTTTGAGCTCTGCTGAACAGAGTCTATTCTTGGACTGAAGCCGAAGTAGCGCGGCCGCGCTACTTCCCTTACTAAAAACAGCGCGGCCGCGCTGGTCTTCAGTGTTGTCAAACTGTTTTCTTTGTATTCTGAGTTTCTGGGTTGGAGTGTTAAGGCCATATATGTTTAGAAAGATATTCATCATGTTGTTCAGATGGCTTAAGCATGAAAATGTTGAATTGATATATTTTGATTTAGATGAATTTTCATATGGAAAATAAATAAAGTTTTGAAATAAAGTTTAAAAATCTAATATGAGTTAATGATATAGACGATCTGGTATAGGTGAGTATAAGCTTGTACGCTTTAATTGAAGTTTTATGGTCTAATGAGGTTATTAGACTAAGATTGGTCAAAAACGAGAATGTTATAAATAAATTTGGATTTTAAAAAGGAACTTAACATTAGAAAGGGAAGGACCAAAATTCTTTTATGTAGAGTTATGTGTTAAGTAGAAAAGTACAAGTTTGATGGCAAGTGAGCAGGATGAGAAAATTTTTATTTTTGGGCTGTTAAGGGAGTAGCGCGACCACACCACTCCCAAGTCTTCAAACCAGCGTCGTCGTGCCGTACTACAGAGCATTCAAGATAAGTCTGATATGATCTGGATCTTAGGGCATGAGAGTAGGAATCTCTAAAACTTTAATATATGAGGCACAAGGTGTCTAGTCTGTCCAAACATAGATTGATTGTGTCAAGTGAGGATCGAATAAGAAATTTCTAAATGAAACTATTGAACGACACAAAGGCAATACATTAAGTTAATGTAAATTAATTTGCATGAACTATATGACTAATAGTTGATATGCATGGTTATATGTTGTGTAGGATACGTGAAGTGCAGATAGCCATAAGTTGTTAATCTATTGTTGATAACCAACGACCAAGACAAGTCTTTCGGGTCCTTTGTGCTATAAGAACTTGATATTGATTGTTTGTAAACTGTACTGCAATAAGAATGTTGAATTACATATGATGCTCTATAAATTATGAAAGTCAATTTATGACTAAGCTGATTGAGTTATGAAACTCAATCTTTATATGATGTGTGAAATGCAGCATGCATGATATGTATAGTACAATGATTATGATGCATGAACTAAACATGAAATTATGTGCTATGTGATGCATGAAAACTGTTAGATTTGCTGAGTTGTTGAGCTCAATCTTGCAAAAATAAACTTTTTGCAGGTTAAGGATTCAAGGTAATAATACATGCTATCTGGATGATAAGGATTAGAAGTCCTGCAAGGAAATAATTTTTTTTTACCTAAAAGTAGTGCTTTGAACCATGCTAAGGGTTTTTAGTGTATGTAGATGACAGATCATAATGTGTATGTAATGCCATGTTGTGAATATTGAATTATTTGATATAGATAAAGGATGTTGTATTGAGACGTGTATTTCTATACAATAACTCTGATAATAAAGAACATAGAATGGATATGATTCTTAAATGTACAACATCCTAGACTTGATATTTGATGATTTCATCGGTTGAAATCCCCACATCAAGCCATTAGGACCCACTCACCTCTAGATATAGATCTAAGGCTCTACGGGTTATTCGGGACCGATTAAAAGCATTAAAACATCTAGATCTACTATGAATCTAAACCGATCTAGCACATAGGTTCTTCATGCTCAATAACCATCCAAAAGGCTAGATCAAGCTTAGATATAGGTAGACCTAGTCTCCGAACTTGTTACAATAATATATACACAAATAACCAATAGAAACTCTAGATCTACCAACTACTACACAATATATGTAAAAAACAATAAGTTTAACTAGATTCAAGCAATATATAACATAAATCTAGTATATTGAACAAAGTTTACTAAGAAAGTGACCAAAATGAGCATTTTTTCACCTTGGGGGACGCATGAACAAGCTTCTTTTGGCTCGGGATCAACTTAGATCGCTCAAGACACTCAATGTGTATGATAAAGAAGATCAAACAACTCAAATGTTGCATAAAATGCTCAAACCCGAGCCTTTCTCTCTCTAAAATCTGCTTCTCTCTCTAACTATTTTTTAATGAGCTGCTACTGCTGATTTAAGGAACCCGGGACCATCCGCAAGTACCTGCGGCTGGGCCTCGCGGGTCCCATTGCCTCAAAGTTTGTTCATTCGATCTTGATCTGGTGAAAGTTGAGCTTTGTACACAAAAATCCCAGAAAGTTCTTGCGGAAGGCTACGAAATAAGATCGAGTCTGACTGAAACGTAGTCCCGGAAGATGATGCAATAAGGTGAAAGGTATCTTTCGATTTTCAAGGGTCATCAATCGACTCGTCTTCAATAGCTCGCAGTTCAATGATTGTTGTGTTGGCTTCTTGTGGTCTTTTCCTCAGCTTTGCGACCCTCCTTCAGTCCGCGTCATGTTTGGGTGTCATTGCACTTTGATTTCTCCACGGGATTGTCTCTAGGGTGAAAAGATGCCTTTGACCTGCCTCGGGGTTGTCTCCAAAGTGAAATTACGTTTTTTTTCTCCTGAAAGGTTAGTCCAAGAAAAGGAAAAATTCGAGTGTCTACAACTAATATATAAGTGAGGAATTTATTTTAACATTAATTAACTTTAAGATCTCCCATCTGAAACAAATTTTGTAAATAAAATTTAACCATTGATATACTTTGTAATATATATACTACGCTTTTTACTATTAGTTCTTATTTTCTCATATTATTTTCCTTATATTTTAGTATATAGTTATTTAAAAATAAAATCGTTGTAGAATAATAAGTTTGTATAATGACTTTTAGTTTTAAAAATGAATAATATTATGGTAACTAAAGAATGGTTACAAAAAAGAAATACAAAATGATGTGTATGGTAAAAGATGTGTATGGGCTATAATGTTATGTCTATGTTGATTTATCACTTAGCAATTTAATGATAAAATGATACATAAGAGTATATTAACTTTTATTTAACTTCAATTTATAAAATTTTATTATTATATTGATTTTTAGTCTAGGCATAATCTTTTTTAATATTGATAAAATATATATATATATATATATATATAAGGAAACTATGTAATTATGATATAATAGTAGAATAATTTGTTACTATATGATATATCATTGTTAAATATTAACAATGATCCGTAGGTATTTAATTTAGGCTTATCAGAATCAATATTAGAAAAGGACTTCTATAAAAAAAATAAAATTATTATAAAATAATAAATTAGTCTAAAGTTTTTTTGAATCACAAATTGTATTTGGGTTCTAGTTAAATTTTAGGTTTAAAAAATGTTTTATATTAGCTAATAAAATAAAATCATGAGGCTTTAAAAAGTATTTTAGTTGCAGTTAAATTCTAATCATATACTAATGACCAACAAAAAAACTTAATTTTGTCAATTATATATGTATATACATGTCTTAATTACACAATAATTAATAACACCGTTTTGCTACTATTTGTCATAATAGGAGAAGCACGTAAAGGGTGACTATTATTGCGCTAATTAATGGAAATTAATGTGGTCACATTATATAAATGAATGAAAATGAAAGTCGTGATAATAATGTTGAGGATCAATATTTTCCCCCCAATCATTGTTGGAAATGCATAAGAAACAATACCAAAATATAATTGGTAAATATCGAGTAGTTTTGATTGGTTCCGAGTCAACTTGACCGTCCAAATTTGATGACTCGATAGCAGTGACGGTCGTAGGAATTTAATCAAGAGTGGTTAATATTTCAACTTAAATAAAATATAATTACAAAAAAATATTAATAACAATATATAAAAGTAAAATCACATAATCTAAATTTCCACTAAAATTGTATAAAATCCGTTACAAAATCATTCTTAGATGTTTCATTTCTAGAAATTATCATAACTGTTTCATGCTAAATGGTATCAAATATATATTTTTTACTAAGTTACATTTCATCCGTTTCAAAATATAAGATCAATATTTATTTTTTGAAGTAAATTTAAGATATTTCTAAATTTAAAATTAATATAAATTAATTTATTTTAACCAATACAATTATGAACAATGTTAAATGAGTCATATTAATTTTAAATTTAAACATATCTCAAATTGACTTTAAAATATAAAGCTTAATTCTTTATTTTGAAACCGAGGGAATACTATTTGGGGTAGTAGGGGTGCTCAAAATTTTTGGTTTTTTCGATTTTTTACCGAACCGGGCGGTACCGGTACCAGCGGTACCGGTTTTTTTCGGTACCGGTTTTTTCGGTTTTTTTATACTTTTCGGTACCGGTACCGGTTCTTAAATTTTTGAATTTGGTAAAACCGAAAAACGGAAATTTAAAATTGATACAAATCATTCAATTTTAATTGATACAGTTAATTCCAACTATTAAAAATGTATGCTATCTAAAATTTCTAGCATGCATGAAATTGTAACAGTATAGATTTTTTAATAAATAAAATAAATAATACTAACACCAATAATAATAATAATAATAATAATAATAATAATAATAATAATAATAATAATAATAATAATAATAAAAATAATAAAAAGAAATGGTAGATTGCAAAAAGAAATGGTAGATTACAAAAAGAAATGTAGATTATAAAATAAAATGGTAGATTATAAAATGAAATTCTATTAATACAAAAAAAAATTCTTAGTTTTAAAAAAAATTATTAATATAAAAAAAATTATTTAATTATTTAATTTTTGCGGTATAACCGAAAACCGAACCGAAAAAACCAAAACCGACTTTGTACCGAACCGGTACCGAAACCGGTTTTTCGGTACTGGTACCGGTTCTTGGTTTTTCGGTATTTTTGGTGGTTCAGTTTTTTCGGTACCGGTTCGATTTTTTACCGATGAGCACCCCAGGGGTAGGCAACTTTTTCCCCTATACTTTTATATATTTCCTAAATCCCATAGAAGTACTAAACTAAAAAATAATTATTATTTTGCCCAAGGGTAGATCCGTCCCTGCTCGTTAGCTTAAATTTTTTTTTTCTTACACAAATTTTAGCAGATATTTTCTACTAAAGATACAATATATTCAATTAATAATTAATATAATTATGATAACTCTTGATCTTTCATGATTCATGAATCTAATTAGTAGAACATATTTCATTCAACTCACTTTTATTCCCTATAAATAGCATCTACCTACAAAGTACGCACTAAAGTCCAACAAGTTTACTAAAGATCAACAAGTTCATTTGAATCAACTGTATTTTGAAAAAGATAATTTTGCTATCAAATTGAGAGTCACTTGCGCTTGAAATTGAGTAAATACAAAAAGCAAACAAGATTGTCAACACCAAAGCTATCCTATTTGATGAAGAGATGTTTTTTATTCAATCTATTAATCATTTCTCAAGTTGTAAATATTTGTTTTTCAAATGCCAACATAACTCATGTATTAAAAATGTTTTATTTCATTTCAATCACATAGGATTCAAAAATACTTTTTACTTTAAAATTCAATCAGAAAAAGTAATTTACGAAAAAATAGCAAAAAATGATATGTACATAACATTTTCGATAAATTATTTTTAAGTTTACCTGTGTTTTCCATTGGTTATTAAGCCTTCGTGTATTGATCACAATTCTCAGTCATTTTTGTAAGCATAAAACTAAAAAGAGTATTAAAGATTCCTTACAACTACTACTACAAAGTAGTATAAGATTAATCTTAGCACCAAGTTGAAAGTAATATACTTCTTTTCATAAAATTTCAAGAGAACAGTAAGTTGTCTAGTATATCATGTATACATAGTGTTAATACCCACAATTTATGTCAAACCTATTTGATTTGATAATAATTTTAGTTCAATGTATATTTGTAAACAAGTAGCATTTGTAAAATCCTTACGAAAATAAGTAAGTGTAAAATGACTTACTTTATGGATCAAACTTGTTAGGTAGATCTACGATCTGTATTAGCTAAGTTGTTCATGGCCATAAGATGTTCATAGAGCTAAATGCGCAATTACTCTAAGAACGCAGAGTGAACTGAACACAGTCAGAGATCGTAGAGTATAAACACATTCATAGAGCCATAATCGTAGTGTCTCAAAAGATCGTAGAGTAGAAAATCCATTTTACGATTTTACTCAAAGGAAATCCAAATCGTAGAGTGAAAACTCTTGACAAGTCAGTTACAGGTTATGACAAGGATCATAAACCTTAATCACTCGACCCTTTGAGGTTATCCTCAAATGAATTTACGATAAGGACAAATAGACAAAGGTTATATTCTACCTATATTATCAGGTCAAAGGACATGTGGCTTCAACTGCACTATTCACAGTACTAAAGAAAGCAACCTGAGGTGGTCCAAGCAGGCAACAATTTGAAGTTAAAAAATTGAAGAATGACAAGTGTCCAAGTTAAAATGGAACAACAGTAACTTTCCAATGGGGAGGTCCCAAGAATATCTCTATATAAGGAAAAAAAAAATCAATCACAAGATAGAGAACAAATTAATAAAGTCCAAGTGCTAAAACTCTGAGTTCATACAAGTTTCACTCTATGATCCCAAGAAACACATTTTTTGCTAAGTCATTTGGAGATATACTTAAAGCAACTTAGCAGCTCATTAAAACAAATACCATTTCTTTGTGATAAATTAGATCTTAGTGATCTCTTGTAACCAAGTCTATGTGATTTGAAAGATTCTTTGTGAATGAGTTTTGTAAAAGTTTTTAGTGAACTGTAATCTTTGTGATTACCCTCCTTAGTGGAATATCCCTACTAGCAGAGTAGAAGAGAAGATTAGGAGACTTTTGTGCTCCGAATCTCTTAAAAATCTCATGTTCTTTACTTTTTGCATTTCATATTCTGCCACTTTACGATTTTATTACTATGAGTTATTTTTGCATTTGCTCACTAAATTTAGAACTATGTGTTTTCTTATAATCTTTGAAGGGTCTTTAATAATAAAATTATGTTGTGCTTAATTAATAAATTATTTTGCTTAACAGATTTGGTAACATCTCTTTAAAAAGAAAATTAAAAAAATCTATTCTACCCCCTTCTAGATCTCTTTGTGCCTTTTTGGGAATAACAAGTGGTATCAGAGCAGTGTCTTCTTGAACTAGCTTTATAGCTTGAGTAGATCCATGACACTAACGAAAACTGTTCTGAGCATGGTGGTGGAAACAAGCCACCCTTGTGCAATAAAGATAAATTTGTTATGTGAAAAGTTCATTTACAGGCGTATATGGATGTAAATAATGATGAGCTATTTAATATTATGATCAATGGTCTCTACGTTCCTACAAAGATTGCACCAACTCCGGATGATCCTAACAAAGTTGTTGTTAAACAAAGAATAAAGTGGAATGTCGAGAAGAAGCTGGTGGCGCTAGACAAAAGAGCTAAGAATATCCTATTCATTGTTATTGAAGATGAACTGTTCAAAAATGTTGTCAACTGCAAGACAACAAAAGAAGTCTAGGAAGCTCTATTAGTCATGATGCACGAAGGAATAGAAGAATTAAAGGAGAACAAGCAATCTTTGTTTATCCAACAGTATGAAATATTGTTCTCTCATGTTCATGGAGAAGACATAACTGCAACTTATGAAAGGTTTAACATCTTGCTCAACTCACTCAGAGCATTTGGGAAAGTTTATCCCAACAAGGATCTCAACATCAAATTCATGAGAGCTATTCCAAGCAAGTAGGATGCAAAGACCACTGCAATTAGAGAATCAAAGAACTTGCATGAAATGATTGTGCAAAAGCTCTATGGTAATATTCTGACCTATAAGCTCTAATTAAATTAAGTAGCAGAACCAACCATATAGACCAGAAGAATAGATAAGGGTGTAGCCCTCAAAGCTACTGATACGTCTTCAAAGGCTCCTGCAAATGATAATTCTGATGTAGATGATGATGATGAAGATATAGTCTGCTTGCAAGGAAGATGAAGAAGTTCATGATAAAGGACAAAAGTAACAACAGAAGATACAACAACAATAATAACAACAACAATTACAACAACAAGAGAGACTCCTCTAAAGATTTGTGCTACAATTGCAAAAAGTCAGGTCACTACATGAAAGTCGTATACTCTCAAGCCAATCACATTTGATGTGATAGAATATTTATTTTGTAATCTTATTTATTTATTAATAAAAGAATTTATTTATTTAAAGACAATTATTTGTTCATATTTAATTGTTGTGATAAACCCATAATTTAGAGCAATGCTTTTAGAATTATGATGTGATCATGATAATAAAATCTAAAATCTAAATAGCTCAAAACTAGAACGTTCCTAATTAATCATAGGATTACTAATATGAGGTTAGTGAGTCCGGACAGATTAGTACATATTATGCTTGCTATTTTGAAGATAATATTTGATCTTATAATCATTTGTGTGTAGACATTAAAACAGGTATGTATGTGCTTATTAAAGAATACGTTCACTAAATATGACTCGCTTAAATGAACACCTAATAGAGTTTTACATACCTATCAATAGGAGTTCCTATAGTGATAGTATTACTGTAAGAACCGTGAATTTCATGAATAATTTTTTTTATTGATATAATAAGAAAATAAATACTTGTTGGAACATAAATGTTTATGAGATATGAGAAAAGTAATTCGATTATATTAAATTGAATTTAGAAGGAAATATGGAGGAATTCAACGAAGACTATAAGAAATCACACATTTTATGGCGAATTTTTTTTCCACGCATAAAATTTTGTCACAATTTGTTAATTAATAATTACGAAATTCATAATCGTCACTAAAACTTTTGCTTTTGTGACGACCTTTAATTTTGTTACTATTAATCATTTATGTCGTCACTAATTTACACATTTGATGACGTTTAACAAAATTTCGTCACAATTTATTTTGGAGATAGAATTTAGTACCAAAATTTTGGAGGAAAACCTTTTGGTGACATGTTTGTAATAATTTATGACAGTATTTATTGTCATACAATATTTCTTTCGATGACAACATAATAATTTGTCATTAGTTATTTGTAAAATTTAGTGACAATGTGATTTCGTCACTAATGTTCACATTTAGTGATGCCAAATATAAATTAATCATAATTTTATTTGGAGGCAATAATTTTCTGAAAAATTTTGAAGAAAAATTTTTTAAAGACGAAAAAAGAATAATTTATGACAATTTATATTGTCATAAATATTAATTTTATATGATGAGATACTAGTTCGTCACTAATAAGATGAGTGGTTAAGTTACAACAATGATTCGTCATAAATGCTTATATTTAGTGACAAAGTTGTAATATCGTCACATTTTTATTTGGAGGCAAATTTTTTTAAAGATATTTTGGAGGCAAATTTTGTAAAGACGAAAAATTAATAAGTTATGACAATTGTTATTGTCACAAATACCAATTTTATATGACGAAATACTAGTTCGTCACTAATAAGATGAGTGGATAAGTGACAACACTAGTTCGTCATAAATGTTTATATTTAGTGACATAGTACGTAATATCGTCATTTTTTTATTTGGAGGCAAATTTTGTAAAGACGAAAAATTAATAGAATTTTTTTCCAAACAAACTTGTATCCAAGCGACGTCACCAGTCTTCCTTTCATCATTGGCAGCCTCCATTTAGTCAAAAACCTTCATTATCAATTTTCAATAATCCCAATTTGAAGACAGAGATTATTTGACATTTTAGGTATGTTTTTAGATTTTGATTTGAATTGATTAGTATTTCACTACAAGAAATTAGAGATGTAGCGAAGGAAATTTTGTGAAGGAATTTATTCCTTTACATGATGAGTTTTATAGCGAAGGAAAAGTGAAGGAAAAAATATAGTGACAATATAGTTATTAGCGAAAGAAAAGCCTTCACAATTTATATTTTTTTTCTCGCAAAATTGAGATGATAGAAGTATTTTTGGCGCCAATTTATGATGAAAATTTGCGAGAATAAAATCTATTAGTGAAAGAATTATTACTCACTATATATTATTGTTCATAAGTTTTTTGCGAGAGATATAATTGGTTGTTTTGTTTTAAATAATATTTTTATAATTAATTGTGGTGAATAAAAATTATAATATAAAGGCATTAATTTTTTTACAGTAATAAATTTACTTTCAATAACACTTTTTAAGTAATTTACAATATCAACTATTTATTTTAATAAACTATAAAGTAAATAACTTTACGCTACCTTAAACTTTAAAATTTCATACATTGATCACAACAAAAAAAGAGAAAAAAGAAGAAGATATATAGTGGTGCTCTTTAATTTGTGGAATATATAGAGCACAGATGCCAACAAAATACTCATATGTTCTAGAAAAAGAATTAAGTTTAATTTTGTTCTTTAATTTATAATATTCTACAATTCAAATTGTAATATAATTAATATTTTAGTAAATTTATTATTATTATTAATTTTAAAATAATTAACAATATTAATTAAAATATTAAGTTACAATAAATTTAATTTTTAAATATTGTAAATTGACAATAAATAAAATTATAATAATTATTATGACTTTTTTTTGTGAATTAGGTTACAAAGGTTAAGATTTTGAAATAATAATTTTATATATAATTAATATTACTAGTAAAAGAGTTATTTTTTTAATTTTTTTTTATCAACTCTTTGTTTTTTTAGAGCAGATCAATATTCCTTTGTGTTTGTGGAACAGAGTCGTGTTCAGTGTGTGCGTGCGTGGTCTGGAAAGGAAATGAAGAGAAGGGTTGAACTCTTCTCCTTGGCCAAAATTGAGGTTTCAACCAAAAAGATGGGTTTGCTCTCTATCAATTTGGGTTTCCCCTCTCTTTCTTAACCAAAAAGATGGGTTAGCTGTCTCTCTAGTCTCTACAATGGCTTCTCTCTTCAGAGACAGAAGCTCACTAGGCCACTCCAAAAGAGACTCCATCACCACCACTGCCAGCTCCCGCTTCGCCGCCGCCGCCGTCGCATCCCCGCTTCCATTCCCATTCGGAGACCTAACACCTTCTCTCTCGGCCGCTGACCTCCGTAACACCGCCTACGAGATCTTCGTCGCCGCCTGCCGTACATCCTCCTTTTCATACCCAGTATAGTTTTGGTACAATCTTTCCTACTATAAACCTCATACCTTTCAATTTTTTACATAAATCATATTGTTAGAAGTTGAATTGAATTCTGGATACACTTTGATTTTTAAATTATGTGTTTCGTGTACAATCCCTAGGGCTTATTTGGGTTTAAAAATCAGTCCTTTTAAATTTCTTTGTTAGTTCAAAAAATATTCAAAAATTGAAAGGTGTTGTGTAGTGTAACGTATTTGTAAACTGCATTGTACGAACTACTAGCAATATTTTCAAGCTATTATTAAAGTCACTCCATATGTTTTTAAGTTCAATTTTTTTAGACTTTTTTATTTGGGGGAAATGAATTATGTTTTGAGCGTGTACTAGCTGGAACTTCACAGACAAAAAAGATGTTTGGGACCTTTGGGGAAAGAGAGCCTAATCTTTTTTTGTTGTTGTTGGAATAGACAAGTTGATTGTTCTAAAAATAGTTTAGTATAAATGTGATGTTTGAGCATCCAATGATAATATATAATATTGATATTTTTGCTATTAGAGGTAAATATCTGGGTACCCTAATTTTGGAGTATCGGAAAGCCAGAGTAGCATGCAAGTACATGGTTTCCTTGGTCAGGAAGTGTTTGATAACTCTCTTTGTAGTATACTGTAAAGTAAGCAGTTAATTATGGATGGTTTTGTTATTCTTTGGAGACCTGTATTGGGGTTTAGGTGGAAAGAGTAATTACTACGAAGGGTTTGTATTTAAATTGAATAAATGAACTTTTTGAAGAAACCAACATTGTAGAAGAGACAAATCTGAAACTTGGATCAATTTCTTGCATCAATTAATTTGTCTAATTTAGTCTTTTATTGTGGTGCGATTATGTTTATAATACTCTTTTAGTCTTTTCCTGACATCTAATGCAAACTTGCTTATGTATATTAATATGAAGTATTGATATTCTCATTGATGGATAGGAGAGAGAAAAAAAGTGAAATTAGAGTGTAAAGTTTATATACTTTCTACAGTGAACTTAATACCCATACATAAATTGTAAATTTTAAGCTCGCCTTTTGGTGATACTTTTTTCACCTAGAGTTTCATACTAGAGTTGTTCTGCTGTTGTCTTTACTTTTCTTAGTATTAATACTAGTTTAGGATCATTGTGCCCTTCTAAGAATCTATATTATATCCCTATGAAGTTTACCTATAGGGATCAAGTCACTCTTGTAGTGTGAAGTGCAGTTAGATTGCATATTGCTCAACAATCCAACAGTCTCATCTAGTGCATTGATTTGCTGCAAAAAGAATGCACATTGTATAGATAATTAGATATAGAATTGGAGTTTTTTTTACTGTTCTACTATCATCCAGGGTGTTTAACTTTCTGTAGCTGTTTCAAGATACGTATGCTCAAGTCTTGTAATTGTTGTTGCTTGGACTACTGAAAATATTATACTTGCAATTTTCACTTCTTGTAATACAATTTCTCATTCCTTATTATTTGCTCTTCGTTTCTCTTTGTTCATTCTCTTTGTTGTGAATGCATTGTTCTTGAAGATAGTTAACCTAAAATTTGGCTGTTATTTTTTGGGCATCTGTCGGTATCTAAATTTTGAGAAAATCATAGCTTCATTTTTAAACCAGTTGAGCATCATCATCCTCTTGATTATCATTCAGAATTCTCTCTTATCTGTCTCTATTAGTATTGATACTATGCTTTTATCATCCCTTTATTTGAAATTTCCTTTTTGCGTTTAGAAGTTAGAAGTTTGGTGCTTTGGATTCTTAGCACCTTGATAAGCTAAAGAAAATTTCAAATGTTCTAGAAGCCATTGGAAAGAAAGGTGTCCGTTACCTCTAGACTTCATATTTCTGGATATCGTTGCTTCTAAACGTTTGAGTGGTAACTGATTCCCGACATGTCTGCCTCCAGTTGTTACTTGTTTTTGTTAGAAGAATCATCTAAATTCTTTGGTCTTTATCATCCTTCTAATTGTTAAAGCTTGAAATAAAACTGCAGATTGAAGGAAAGAAGCGAGCTGTTGCAGATGTTCTGTTCAATTATTCGACATTTGTTATGACATATATTGGAAATCAGGTGCGGCCTTGTGACTTGAGGATGCATCTAATGAAGGTAGTCTAGATATTCTTGCTCGATATATTTTTTATTTTTTTAAATTAGCAAGACTGGCAATTATATGTTTTCCTTTTACCTCTATTTATTTTTTTAAATCTATCTGAAGAGATATTCCTTGAATATGAAAGGTGGTAGCAAGGAGCTAATTAGGCTTGGAAAAAACAAAAATTGTTTTGTGTTGCCATTATTTGGGTACCCTAATTTTGGAGTATCGGAACGTCAGAGTAGCATGCAAGTACAATACATGTTTTCCTTGGTCAGGAAGTGTTTGATAACTCTCTTTGTAGTATACTGTAAAGTAAGCAGTTAATTATGGATGGTTTTGTTATTCTTTGGAGACTTGTATTGGGGTTTAGGTGGAAAGAGTAATTACTACGAAGGGTTTGTATTTAATTCGAATAAATGAACTTTTTGAAGAAACCAATTTTGTAGAAGAGACAAATCTGAAACTTGGATCAATTTCTTGCATCAATTAATTTGTCTAATTTAGTCTTTTATTGTGGTGCGATTATGTTTATAATACTCTTTTAGTCTTTTCCTGACATCTAATGCAAACTTGCTTATGTATATTAATATGACGTATTGATATTCTCATTGATGGATAGGAGAGAGAAAAAAAAGTGAAATTAGAGTGTAAAGTTTATATACTTTCTACAGTGAACTTAATACCCATATATAAATTGTAAATTTTAAGCTCGTCTTTTGGTGATACTTTTTTCACCTAGAGTTTCATACTAGAGTTGTTCTACTGTTGTCTTTGGTTTTCTGAGTATTAATACTTGTTTAGGATCATTGTGCCCTTCTAAGAATCTATATTATATCCCTATGAAGTTTACCTATAGGGATCAGGTCACTCTTGTAGTGTGAAGTGCAGTTAGATTGCATATTGCTCAACAATCCAACAGTCTCATCTAGTGCATTGATTTGCTGCAAAAAGAATGCACATTGTATAGATAATTAGATATAGAATTGGAGTTTTTTTTACTGTTCAACTATCATCCAGGGTGTTTAACTTTCTGTAGCTGTTTCAAGATACGTATGCTCAAGTCTTATAATTGTTGTTGCTTGGACTACTGAAAATATTATACTTGCAATTTTCACTTCTTGTAATACAATTTCTCATTCCTTATTATTTGCTCTTCCTTTTCTTTTTGTTCATTCTCTTTGTTGTGAATGCATTGTTCTTGAAGATAGTTAACCTAAAATTTGGCAGTTATTTTTTGGGCATCTGTCGGTATCTAAATTTTGAGAAAATCATATCTTTATTTTTAAACCTGTTGAGCATCATCATCCTCTTGATTATCATTCAGAATTCTCTCTTATCTGTCTCTATTAGTATTGATACTATGCTTTTATCATCCCTTTATTTGAAATTTCCTTTTTGCGTTTAGAAGTTAGAAGTTTGGTGCTTTGGATTCTTAGCACCTTGATAAGCTAAAGAAAATTTCAAATGTTCTAGAAGCCATTGGAAAGAAAGGTGTCCGTTACCTCTAGACTTCATATTTCTGGATATCGTTGCTTCTAAACGTTTGAGTGGTAACTGATTCCCGACATGTCTGCCTCCAGTTGTTACTTGTTTTTGTTAGAAGAATCATCTAAATTCTTTGGTCTTTATCATCCTTCTAATTGTTAAAGCTTGAAATAAAACTGCAGATTGAAGGAAAGAAGCGAGCTGTTGCAGATGTTCTGTTCAATTATTCGACATTTGTTATGACATGTATTGGAAATCAGGTGCGGCCTTGTGACTTGAGGATGCATCTAATGGAGGTAGTCTAGATATTCTTGCTCGATATATTTTTTATTTTTTTAAATTAGCAAGACTGGCAATTATATGTTTTCCTTTTACCTCTATTTATTTTTTTTAATCTATCTGAAGAGATATTCCTTGAATATGAAAGGTGGTAGCAAGGAGCTAATTAGGCTTGGAAAAAACAAAAATTGTTTTGTGTTGCCATTATTTGGGTACCCTAATTTTGGAGTATCGGAACGTCAGAGTAGCATGCAAGTACAATACATGTTTTCCTTGGTCAGGAAGTGTTTGATAACTCTCTTTGTAGTATACTGTAAAGTAAGCAGTTAATTATGGATGGGTTTGTTATTCTTTGGAGACTTGTATTGGGGTTTAGGTGGAAAGAGTAATTACTACGAAGGGTTTGTATTTAATTCGAATAAATGAACTTTTTGAAGAAACCAATTTTGTAGAAGAGACAAATCTGAAACTTGGATCAATTTCTTGCATCAATTAATTTGTCTAATTTAGTCTTTTATTGTGGTGCGATTATGTTTATGATACTCTTTTAGTCTTTTCCTGACATCTAATGCAAACTTGCTTATGTATATTAATATGACGTATTGATATTCTCATTGATGGATAGGAGAGAGAAAAAAAAGTGAAATTAGAGTGTAAAGTTTATATACTTTCTACAGTGAACTTAATACCCATATATAAATTGTAAATTTTAAGCTCGTCTTTTGGTGATACTTTTTTCACCTAGAGTTTCATACTAGAGTTGTTCTACTGTTGTCTTTGGTTTTCTGAGTATTAATACTTGTTTAGGATCATTGTGCCCTTCTAAGAATCTATATTATATCCCTATGAAGTTTACCTATAGGGATCAGGTCACTCTTGTAGTGTGAAGTGCAGTTAGATTGCATATTGCTCAACAATCCAACAGTCTCATCTAGTGCATTGATTTGCTGCAAAAAGAATGCACATTGTATAGATAATTAGATATAGAATTGGAGTTTTTTTTACTGTTCAACTATCATCCAGGGTGTTTAACTTTCTGTAGCTGTTTCAAGATACGTATGCTCAAGTCTTATAATTGTTGTTGCTTGGACTACTGAAAATATTATACTTGCAATTTTCACTTCTTGTAATACAATTTCTCATTCCTTATTATTTGCTCTTCCTTTTCTTTTTGTTCATTCTCTTTGTTGTGAATGCATTGTTCTTGAAGATAGTTAACCTAAAATTTGGCAGTTATTTTTTGGGCATCTGTCGGTATCTAAATTTTGAGAAAATCATATCTTTATTTTTAAACCTGTTGAGCATCATCATCCTCTTGATTATCATTCAGAATTCTCTCTTATCTGTCTCTATTAGTATTGATACTATGCTTTTATCATCCCTTTATTTGAAATTTCCTTTTTGCGTTTAGAAGTTAGAAGTTTGGTGCTTTGGATTCTTAGCACCTTGATAAGCTAAAGAAAATTTCAAATGTTCTAGAAGCCATTGGAAAGAAAGGTGTCCGTTACCTCTAGACTTCATATTTTTGGATATCGTTGCTTCTAAACTTTTGAGTGGTAACTGATACCCGACATGTCTGCCTCCAGTTGTTACTTGTTTTTGTTAGAAGAATCATCTAAATTCTTTGGTCTTTATCATCCTTCTAATTGTTAAAGCTTGAAATAAAACTGCAGATTGAAGGAAAGAAGCGAGCTGCTGCAGATGTTCTGTTCAATTATTCGACATTTGTTATGACATGTATTGGAAATCAGGTGCGGCCTTGTGACTTGAGGATGCATCTAATGGAGGTAGTCTAGATATTCTTGCTCGATATATTTTTTATTTTTTTAAATTAGCAAGACTGGCAATTATATGTTTTCCTTTTACCTCTATTTATTTTTTTTAATCTATCTGAAGAGATATTCCTTGAATATGAAAGGTGGTAGCAAGGAGCTAATTAGGCTTGGAAAAAACAAAAATTGTGCTGTGTTTCCTTTTTTGCAGTTTTTACCAATGAACTACGTAATCTTAGATATAAGATATGGCATGGAAAACACAAGTGTATAATACTGTGTGCCACTTTGATGGATTTTCCTTCTGGATAGTTCATATACGAGGGGACTTGTCCAATAAAAATAAATGAAGTTCTATATAGTAGGGGACCTTCAACTGGTTGCTGATGTGACTGATGGTTTTGTATTGATGGCCTTACTATAATTTGTTATGAGGATTACAGATCTAGCATAATAACCCTATAATCTGTTTCGGTGAATAGATATGTAATAATTTTTTTTTTGCTTTGGCCATAATTTAGGAGATTTCTGGTATGCCAACTTCGCTGAAGAAGGAATCATCACAAAATGTTGGTTCTTGGACAATTTGGTCCCTGGACAATTATATAAAGGTTTATGTTTCTATTAGCAAAAGATAGAACTATCTGTCTTGAACTACATGTCTAGGGTGTGTTTTATATTCATGTTTCTTAGAATGGTTCCCAAAAATCTACACTTCCTAGTCTGGACATTAGTTATTTGAGATACTAGCGAGTATTGACAGTTTAACTGTTTTTCTATAGCTATCTGAATGCCCTCCCTATTGTTAAATTAATTATATGGAATGAATGGTGATAGTGAGTTCAAGTTGACCACCTTCTACCTACTGCATGCTTTACATTACTATCTGTTTACCATGAGGCGGCCAACTCTAGGAAGACCTTCCCTCTGTGTTCAAAGTTTTTGAACTCGTCAAAATTGGCACAGCCTGGACTCAGTAAAATTGCATCCCCTGCACCCGGACCAAAAGATGTAATCAGATTGAAATCTATGTTTACGAATTTAAATTGAAAACCAAAAGAAGAATTTGCATCTATTGAACTCCATTTAGACACGAGTATGAAACAGAACATTCATGATATGCAATTATTAGTCATTTAGCAGCACAACAAGGATTATCTTACATAATGTAACTCCTAAAAGCATCATCCATCCTAATGAGTAATGACAGGATAAATAAACATGTTTACCAGATGGTTGTTTGAATAAATAGAGTCAGTTGGTTTTTTGGTTTGGTACGTTACGGGGTACTATGACGGACGTTATTGGACATGATATATCAGCATTATCCTGACTGTTATTCATTTTGATGCTTTACTTTATAATTAAGGGTTTTATCTTCCATTTGTCGTTTCCATTTCCAGTAGATAATTTCCATTTCCATTTGTCTCTTTTTATTACCTTTATTGGTTTCTTATGTTTTTATTATTTGCAATGCTCTTTGCTTGTGAACCATCTTTTGGTATGCTAAGCTAGAATCTTCTCGTAAACTCTGGTTATGGTATCAATATTATGTTCAATACCTTTATTAAGCTCTCATGTGTACGAGTTACTCAGAATGCCCTTTGCATGTGTATTTGTTGTTTCCTTTGACATGATAAGTCACTTTAGTTGAGCCCTGCTCCATAAGTTTCTAATACATGAAAAGTCTCTAGTATATGCTTGTTTGAGTGCCTTCGTTTTTGCAACCTTCCTACCATACATTTTCTTCACTAGTAAACAATATTGTTTCATATTTTGTTGCATTAATTTTTGTTTTTTGGTAATTATTTTATTACATTTGGATGCATATATGAATTTAGTTTTATTCATTTGCAATTTACCTTTTGTGAAGGTATGCTTGCCAAGTTGCAGATTTCTTTGAATTTGTGAAGAAAAAGAAGGAAGTTTCAGTTGGAGAAGCAGCAGCTACAATGACAAAGAGTAGCCAGACACCTGTACTAATTCCCCATCGAGGCGGACTTTGGATGCCCAACGGGAAGCCTTTTCCAGATTCGGCACTCAATTCCTTGGATTTTAGACGAGCAATGTCATTCATGTCTGGTTAACGTTTCGTCTGACGTTCAACTTTGGCTACGCGGCTAGTGTCCTCATGTATAAAGAATGTTTTAAACCTGAACCTTGGTTATGTAGAGTAAGCTATGATGTTCATGGATATGCTAGTGTTGTAATAACACGATGATTTTATTTAAAGGGTTGGAATTTATTGCTCATCATCTTGGTGTAATCTTTTTTCTTATTAGTAGATTTATAATTTTATATTTAGTTTTTCACAGTGGTTTGACAATTAATTTTACATTCATGTAGTCACAATAACTAATTTTGTCACTATTAATAACTCTTTCTGTGACAAGATGTATCGTCAACATAAGTATTCAATCAGTGACATTTAAAAATGTGTCACAGAAAGTAACTCTTTGATGACATTATTTTGTAATATTATTTAAAATATGAAATGACAACGACATAATTATCATGTTAAATATATTATTAGGTGACGAATTGTTCTGTCATTTATTTTCTTAATTTTGGTGACGATAAACACAATAACATGACGAAAGAATAATCATAAATATGACAATATTTTCGTCATTAAAATCAGATGATTTAAATAGAGCGACATATTTTCGTCACTAAAACAATATCATTTAATGACGCAAACATATTTGCGTCATTTAATGTACTACGTTTTGATGACGAAACATAATATAGAGTGACAAAAGTGTCATTCAAATAGTGACGCTATTAATGTCACTACAAGTAATTAATTATAGTGACAATGGTGTAGATCGTCACCATAAGTTAAAACATTTAGGGACATTAAATATTATCAAATAAACTTAATACCACGCTCATACGGTGACGATCTTTGTGACGATTAACACTCGTCACCAATTGTTTTAGTGAAAAAAAATGAATTTTATATGACAAATTTTAGCGTCATTTTTTGTTTAATTTCTTGTAGTGGAACTCCTAGAATGCCCTGTGTGGCATGAGAATGAAAATGGTGGTGATTTAATTAATTAAGGGATGAACGAATCAATAAGTGAAAGATTAATTAATATTGCATTGTTAATTAATTGTTGTTATTAGTAATAGCCTATTAATGAGTAATTATTAATAATATGTTATTGTGAATAATAAAACATTTATGAGTAAGTAATTGATGAGTATAATAAGAGTTGTATTTATTTGATTATTTGTTGAATGCAATACATGTAATAGTAAATCGTACAAAAATGTTATCAGGTGTTATTATGAATAATAACCGGTTAAAGAATAAATGAATATATTAATGGGAATGAGTATTTATTTGAATATAAATATATAAATGATTATGCGATGAGTTAACTCAATTATATTAAATTGAATAATGATGATAATTGAGAAAATATGAAGTTTGCGATAAACTTGTTGAATGCCTTGGGTGGCACAGTAATAAGAAATATTAATAATTATATTAATCAACGAAGAATTATTAAGCAAATAATTAATCTATATTAATTATTAATTGTTATTAGAGAAATATAATAATAATATGTTGATTTAGTATTTTTGCAAGTAATGGTATGATACTAAGAAAATGGTTTATAAATATAATAGGATTTATATTGCTGAGAAATGTGATTATTTATCATATAATAATAATTGATAAGGGTAAGTAATGAAAGAATTATTACGTGAACAATTAATCGACATTAATTGTTATTTACTTTCTATTATGAGAAATAGAATATTAATGATGATTAATTGATAATGTGTTGATTATTATTATTGCGAATAATAGAATAATAATAAGCAACTTGTTTATAAATATAATAAGATTTATATTTATTTAACATGATAATTAATCATATAAATGTTAGTTAATTATTATGGAGATTAATAACTTCATTAATTTATGAGGGATGAATTAATTAATATTAATTGATTAATTGCCATTATGAATAATAAAAAAAATAAGTAAGTTATTAATATAATGAGATTATATTAATTGTTATGTGCAAGTATGCAAATTAAACATATAAAGTATATGGGATACAACTATATTATATAGTGTAGTGCAACATCTATGTGACTATACTATATATAGAAACCATGTATTAAGATTGATTAAACTATATGAGCTACATGATTTATGCTGGTGTGACAATGTGTATATGAGTATACATTAAAATAATACATCATGGATATATAATAAACAATTGTTGATTTGTAGATGTCTATAATAACTGAGATAGTATAATGTAATAATATCCGAGTAAATTATACCGGTATGATAAAATGTATATGAATTATATGTGTGCAAATTACACTTACTACATTATGAGAATTACATTGTGACATTAAAATTTCAATCTAAGCATGTATTATACGAATACAACTTAGGTATATAATATGTGCAAATTAGCCTAAGTGGAAATTAGCCTAAGTGGTGTATATTAATGTTGCTAGAATGCTGGGATACAACATATTGAGAGTCTCATTCTCTTCATGTGTTATACTCCAAGCTATCCTAAGCCTACTCCTCTCCTCAAACTCAACATTCCATAGCTTATGATTAGCAAGGGAGTGGGATTCATGATGAATCCAACAACCATCTACCAACTTCCTATTAACCTTCATGCAATCCTACATTCCCGTTGGTTTGATTTGGAGAACAAAGTCATGGACTGTGTTTTGATTTACCTATAAATGAAACATTCCTCTTCACAAATTTCAATTGCTGAGAGTTGCATAAGTGTTGAGAGAGAGAAATATATATATATATATATATATATATATATATATATATATATATATATCAGTAGAGGAAGTCTGATTTAGTAGCAAGCCCTATTGCATTGCAGAGGTATAAGACTTCTCCTTGTTCTTCATTTTCTATTTTTGAAATTTCTGAGATTTCTTGAATTCTTGATTTTTGGTTGCAAGACATGTTAATTGGATTATAGAATGATTGTTAATCATTATATTAGCTTACAAACATGTTGGTAATACAATGCTGTTGGTTTATAATCGAAATCGTTGAGAAACTTTGAGTTTGGGTTGGAAATTGCCGAAGCATACCGTAGTCTGGCACGAACCAGACGTGGCGCAGCTGCGCCAGTATAACACTGGGGCGCAGTGCAGCTGTGCCGGCCTCTTTGTTCAGTTTTGATTTCTGCTATAAATTCTGTTAAGTGATAGTGTAATTGTATAACTAAGACGAGCATGCGAGCATAAGTAGCATACATATATAAGTATGTAGACTTAATATGAGCTTGTTCTACTATGATTATATGCATGATTAACGAATGGCTATAATTTCCAAAGTAAACGTAAAGTTTTGTAAATGAAATTTACTTATACGAACCATGTCGACATTCTTATTTTTCAAACATGATTATATGATTTAAAAATACAAGAAAAGCGTGTTAACTTACGTATATATATTTCATAGTATAACATGAGCATGTCAAACCTTGTTAGTGAACATTTCTAACGAAAATGTAAGTTTTGAAGGTGGACATTGACATGTAAATACCATATACGCATTCTGATTTTTACGAGCATGTTTAGATGACTTAGAAATGCATATCGGACAAGTTAACATATGTATATAGATAGCATGAACATGTTAGACTTCGTTAATGAAACTTACTAACAAAACATGAACTTTGAACATGGACTTGACATGTTGTATTAAGATTCATATTCTGATATTTTTAACATGTTTAATAATGAGTATAACATCACCAATATACCATACACGTGTACTCACTTGTTAACTTTAATAAGAGGTTAACCAAGCATGAGTTTAAGCATGTTTTTAAAGTGATAAACAATGCTAGTTATGAATGAATGATGTGGACAATCGCGAGCATGTATATTACAATTTATATGACCTTCTCGCATGTATCTATGATTAAATTGTATGCGTTGTGATTGCATGACCATATTTGGCCTTAAATTCTTAGAAATCCTAAACTAAGAACCTAACATGTAAAGGTGAACTTAGGATGGTAATACGTGTATGATATAGCTACTTGTGAGCATGCCTAAATCAAGTTCTGTGATCACCATATATGTTTAAATGACAAGCATGATAACTTATGTGAATTTATGGCGTTGTATGATCCTAAGTCGTTAGAGACCGTGATTTAGAACTATATCATGTATGATTGAACTTGGGAAGGTTATACAAACATGAAAGGACCCTTTAATATGTATATATGTTGATACTTGAATCTGATCTTGACGGTTAACTTATAACAATGCCATAACTTGCTAAATAAAGTATGTTTAGTACTAGTTGTGGTCTTATATGATAGTAATGATATATGAAGAAGTTTTACTTATAAAAGGAACTCTAGAGATAATAAAGGCATAACCAATTTATTGTTATGATTTACTACAATGCCATACGTGATATAATTATGTTACTTGATTTCACGATGTTTTATAATCTGATTTCATACCATATGTGTATAAATACGTAATGACATACTATGAAGATGTTTAACTGAGAGAGGGAATTCCATAGATAATAATGATATAAACGATTAAGTGTTATAATACGATGCTATATGTGGTATAACTATGTAGTAAGGATAAGACCTAACTTATGTGTTGATACACGATAAGGTGACAATGTTAAACTATATGACTAATGAATATCCTATACATGTAAATATATATTACGATAGGAATTTGAAGTGTTGATAAGCTATAAGTGGTAATCTACGCTTAAGGCAAGTATCCTATCCTTGTGGTTACTTTATTCGAGGAACGTTCTCTAACTTACACTCTTTTACGGTGCAAGTTTCCTTGAACCTGTTCTTGTATTATTGATTTCAAGTATCTAAACCTTATCTCTTTAATGCAAGTTCTTACCCTATTTTTTTATCGAGCAAGGTTCCTAACTTTATTTGATTTATATATTGAATGCAAGTATCTGACTACCTTTTTTTTTATTGAGCAAGTATTTGATTCATACTCTTTATTGAACACATATTTGAGCTTGTACTAATATTGATCGTACGAGTAAATAGGTGCTAGAATAATTCTTGCCTTATAAAATTATATTTCATAGCTTGATTTAAATCACGATTATATTCTTCGAATTATTATTGCGAGTATTGAACTCATAAATTGTTCTTATATACATTGTTGAAATTGTCTACGCCATTTGATTCGGCTAGACCGATATCATGAATTGGAAAACGATCCACACCAATTGTCTTGGTGCGGACTCTTATAAATTGACTGAGTTGAACAACCCTCGTAAAAAGGAGAACTATATAGTCGGGGTGCCGACAGTAGTGGGATGGGTTATGCATAACACCAGGTACGATAGGCTGATCCCCTAATTATACTTGTTTGGGTTACCAGAAATAGTTTTGGTGATTCTAGTAGAAGTTCGTGGTTCTTAGCGACCACTCAATATCCAATATTTATTAACTTAAAACTTTTAACCTATTGGATTCTTTTATTAATCCTTGGTCCACAGCGACACTCAGTGATATCTGTTCATTCATTTGAAATTGTTAAAACTTTTGAATCCTTTAATAACTTCTCGACCCGTAGTGGTCCTTATTTAACTTCACAGAATAGATTTGAAAGTCATTGCTATTCATTTTGTTCACAACATTCTTATTTGAATTCTTGAGCAATTAATTACCATTTTACCCTTGAGATTAAGAATCGTATATATTCCTGTTCACATTTATTGACATATTACTTGCTAAGCAAATTTGTTGCTCACTCTTGCTTTCCATAAATATTTCAGTTAGGGCAGGGCAAGGTGGAACCCCAGGACATGACAAGTGCGAAGGCAAGGCTATGAAGTAGCTGTGCTTTTCTATATTAGGATGTTTCCGTTATGTTGTATTAAGACTTAATTAATGTTATGTATTAAGAAATGTTTGGATTAAGTTATGCAGTGTATTAGTAATAGTTTCGAGACTTGGGACGAGAATATTTATGTTATATCAATGTAAATTATTCTGTTATTCCATTGTTTGAGATTTTAATTGTTATTAGAATTAGTACGTGACGAACCAAATTCGAGATCAGTGACGGTCTGAATTTGGGGGCGTCACAAGTACAAGTGATCTTTGGACTTGAGATCATTATAATACCTTGTGTATTTCGAATTATACTTTGTCATATTCCTTAAGACTCTTTGGGTATATAAAAGGGTATGTTCAGGTATAACAAAGTGTACATGGAGGTAGGTCAGTGATTAATAAAGGATATATCTACCACTTCCAGTAAAGGGAGAGAATGTCCTATGCGATTCAATTAGTGACAACTCATAAATTCCTGGTCATGGTTGAATGAAAATTAGAAAAGAGTTTCTAATTTACATTAACTAGAGTTGTGATTCTGAGAATTGAAATGCATATAATTGAATAAATAAAAATTGACAGATAACTTCATGTTTTATATTTGATTGAGACATTGTGTAGTAGAATGATTTAATTGTAAGCTAACTATTTACTAAATATGTTCTTTGTGGTTAAACGTTAATTTTATATTATCTGGATAGTCATGATACGCTGAGAAGTGTCACTCATGATGTAGAATAAATATAATTAATTTTATGAATTATATACAAAAGAGTATAATTTGATTAAATAAAATTGAAATAGTTCTAGTTTTATTTATTCTACTACGACATAATATTGAACCTAAATGGTCACACCATAAAAGAGAAATATTGATTTAGAAGTAATTGGCTCAAATAATAATAAATTGAGTATATTTAATTTGTTTCATGGTACAACAAATTAAATAGCTTAATATTTATAATAAAGTATTTACAAAATACTAATTACAAATTAATAAGAAGTATTCTTATTCTTATTCTTATTCTTATTATTATTATAAATAATTTAGTTCCTAAATGGTTTAGGAATTAGATTAAAAAACCTAAATCTTAAAGAGTTTTAGAAAGACGATTTATTTAAATAAGGAGAGACCTTATTATAGAGTAGGGTTGACTATACTACTACTACTATTATTCTATCAAGCCTAAATAGTTTAGGAGATATAGAGAGAAAAAGATTAGTCATCCTAGGGTTTTCCATAACCCTAAATTACTTCTTTTTCATCTATATTCTCTTGGTGGATCACCTTTGAAGTGCTACACACACTGAGTAGCTTGCGTTTGATTAGTGGAATTTAAGGAGCATAAACGAACGAAGAATTGGAACTTGAATATCAAATCAAGAGTTAATTTGTCTTTATACGGTATGATTTTAAACCTTCCTCAATTAATAATACCGCATAAACGTGATTTCTGGGATTGCAGAAATTTTTTAAAATATAATTTATACAATGCTTCCACGTTTTACATCAATATGATTGCCTATAATTATATTTTCAGCACTAACAGTAGTATTAGAGTCATCCTTATGTGAATTATTATTTTTTTCCTTTCCATACATATATTGATATAGATTTGATATAATTTAATTGGGCATAACTGTTTGTGTGTTAAACATGTTGATCCTCAATTAAAATAACTTATGGCGTAGTCGTAACTCTTGCAAGATAAGGACTAAGAGTAAGAGGTCAGGGGTTCAAACTCCCTAGCAACTAATTTATATTTCTTTTAAAGGAGGATGCTGATGGCAAAGCTACATCAGCAGGTTAACGTTTGGCCGTTGACTTTGACCAACAATTTTTTTTTTTTATAATATTGAATTTTGAAATTTAAATTGTATTAAGATTTAAATTATGCTCCAAGGTTTTAAATAGTTTAAAATTGAAATTAAATTTTAATTTTCACTTGGAATTTAATTTAAGTTATATATTTTTATTTCAAAAATTAATTCTAATTTTAAATTATTTTAAATTAAAATAAAAACTTTGTTTGAACTTCAAATTGAATTTTATGCAAGATAAAATTTCCCATTAAATGATATTAATATATATACGAAATATTTAATCCATGTGATGTATATTTTATTCATACACGTGGTCATGTATAATTATAAAGAGATGATTATGAAGTATACACCAATGTGACTGATTTTAAAAAAAATATGAACGCATGAATGGATGGATTTTTTTTATAAATGAAGTCTACGTACCTCGTCTTTCTAATTTTCTGGTGTAAATTCTACCTTTATACTATGTACTTTCCTTTGACTGCTGATCAAAGTTTTTTTTTTTAAAAAAAATTGTAATAGGATTTAGTAGAATTACTTGATAAATTAGAGCTGCAGAAAATGAGCATAGACCCATTTGTAAAGGAGCCTAGGTTCGAATGTAATAGTTGTATTCATTTATTTATTCTTGCATCCTAGGTTTGACCTTTTGGTTCATTAGTGGCTCGAGGAAATCAAACAAGAATCAAGTCCATAATCATCCCAAGTAGTGTATAGTATTCAATATGTGCATGCTATCTACATATATTAGTGTATTATTATACATGCGATGTATGTTTAATATGACTCGTATATATATATATATATGCATGCACGCTGAACAAGATGAGACTAATAATAACAAACCCCTTAAGATAAAATATTAAGTTATAACGTCCAAAGACGTTAACAATGTCAGTCATGGCCTTCTACCATGATAAAGTGATATAGTATCAAATACTTAATATAAGTTTGTTGTGCACAGAAGACTTGTATTAAGTATTAGAGATGTTTTTTTTGTAACATTGGATGTTTATAAGGGAATTGAACAATACATATTTTGTTGTGCACGCACAAGAACTGTATTTTTTTTCTTCACATAGATGGAAATGCTAGGTCAAACTTAACTAAGATAATTTTGGTTTATTGTGCACACATAAGACTATTATAATCTAAGAGGCAAAAGACAAGGAGTAACATTAGATGTAATTGACAAAAGTTGTCTGCTTATTGAATAAAACTATAATTTATTGTGCACGCACAAAACTATATTTAAGAAATAGAATCCTTGATCTCACTAATGGATCTTCTAACCAGATCTGTCGAACTATATATGGAGGGTTATATAGCTTGATGAAAATAGTGAGAGACACTATTTTAAATAAATACCTAATTAATTTGGTGATTAATAAAATGAATGCATGTTAATGTTGTTATTAAAAAAATTTCATTTACAGAATTTTACTATGTCTACCTCATTATCACTGCGCAGCATATTGGTTGCTAATAAGTTAACCAAACCAAATTACACAGAATGGTTAAAAATTCGAGAATTGTTCTCACTGCTGAAACGATTTCTTATGTCCTTAATTTGCCAGTCCATGCAACTGTTGCAGAAAATGCCTCTGAGAAAAAGATAGCTACTTTCAAAAGGTGGCAAGATGATGCATATGTTGCGCAGTGCATCATGTATGCTTTTGGGAGTTGTCGTTGACACTCCAAAATTAATACCTCATTTCTATGCTACTAACATAAGAATTAGTATAACAATAAACAAGGATCGATCCCACAAAAAATGATATGTTTTATATTTATCCTAGTGTTTCTAATAAAAATGGGAGTTTTGAGTTGATTAACTAAATTAACGAAAGTAAATTGATGAGATAAATCAATGACTTAAAGCTTCAGTTTTTTAGTTCAGTATCGCCTTTTCACAATTATGGAATAATCAAGTTTAAGCAATATTTATCCTTCAATGAAATTAATAACCCTAGATAACTGCAATCACTAATTATCCAAAATTCTCAAGTTTTAAATATAATGTGACATCGCCCTAATTGCCCCTAACTATTATACAACCTAGAACTATCAGTCAAGATTTAATACAACATCAGCATGAAGAATTATAAAATTAGATTATTCTAAGCAACAATCACATAATTAGTGATTACTTAACTTATTTTTTTGATAATATTAGCAATACTCAAAAGCTTGTCCACAATCATGCATCACTAATTTCTACTTATGATCAGATATAATATCATTTGCTTAATACTATATCTTAATCTAGCAGATGATATTAATCAGATTAATCTAACTGGCCAAATTAAATCAATCGGATAAAATAGTATGCAATCAATTAAAACAGATTATCAAAATAAATCTCATGTAAGAAAGAATAAATAAAGTAAACTTGATCAAACCATTAATTATAAAGAAAGTTTAACATCCCTAAGAACTGAAATAAAGAGTTTAGCCTGACATGCCTTCAATCTTCCAAGACTAGGGTTTGAAATCGAATGTAGATGATGCTAATGTCTGACTAAGAACATGTATTTATATCATAGAATAAAGTCCTAAGTCTCTAAGAAATAACAGTCCAAATCTGAGTATAATTCCATAAGATTATTGGCCTGAAAACTTTCCATAATTTTTAATTTCTCGATGAACTCGTTGGGGCGAGTTCGTTTACCTTAGCGAGCTCGTCGGGGCAAGCTTCGGCAGAGAAGTCTGGACTAGGGCGAGCTTGATTAGGCTGGAGCAAAATCTGGTAAAGACGAACTCGTCAGGGAGAGTTCCCTAGGCGTAACTGGCTCGTCGGGGCGAGCTCTCTGTTTCCTGCAATTTCCTTCCTTTTCCCTCTTTTCAGCTCCAATTCCTCCTAAAATTATCAAATACCTTAATAAACTCATATACACATAAAATATGCAATAAAACTAAAAATAAAGGAATCATAATCAATGATTATTGTGCACTCATCAAATTCCCCCACACTTGGCCTTTATATGTTCTTGTGTAAATCAAAACAAAAGTCATATATCATTGTTCAGTTGAATTCTATTTAACCAAACTCTCAAAAGGTTTTAAGTTCAAAATCATGAGTATCACCACTAACTGATAGATATCCGACTAGCACCTCATCATTCAATGTATAATAACAACTTTATCTTTCACCATTAAATTTCTCTGAATCGAACTGTATCCCCATAAGGATATTTCCTATGATCCGCACATACACTCAACTCAGTTATCATGGAACAAAGCCGTGCACACTGACTCAAAACTTAGAATATATTTTTTTTGCTTTTCATTTTTTTCCTTTTCATCAAAACCTGCAAATTCACTTTCTTTTCCAGGTAAATGCATTTTATGTTCCATTTCACGTTTCTCATTCTTTCTTAAGTGAGTGCATTTTATACTCTATCTCACTTATCTGCATGTGTTTATGGGAGAGTTCGTTTTACGCTCCATCTCAATCCACAACATGTTTCTCTTTCGCACTATTCTTTTCTTTTTTCTTTCAACTTGTTTTTCAACTGTTTCAATTTTTCTTCTTTCACATGGTCCTGCAAACAACATAAGCAGTTAAATAGTCCTAAATAATGAAATCAGTGCACATAGATAACTCCACAGATAACTCAACAAAATAAGCATATTTCTCATATTCGAGTACTCATGCCACACATATTCAATTCAAGTCAGTCACTAAGGATCATGACTTAGTTCTCATCATTCATTAATCAATTAAGCAACAAACAGACTCTAAAATTTAGCATTAATTCTTGATCTATGATCTTAACCTTAAAAAAAACTTAGCTAAATAGAATCAGAGAACTAAAGCTAAATTTTTTTAAATCCATCAATTTTTTTTCAAAATTCTCAACAAAAATGGATTAAATCATTAAACTTAGAGCACATACCTAAACCTACACCTCCCCCCCACACTAAAACCTTACATTGTCCCCAATGTAAGATAATCATGCAAAGACGAAGTGACGAAAAAAAAATAAAAGTAAAAGAGATAGAAAAGAAAATCTGAGAACTTGGTTTGCTTCCCAAGAAGCGCAATTGTTTAATGTCGTTTGCTCGACAACAATCATCTAGATCAATTATATCCCGGATCCACCAAATTCAGCACCTCAACTTCCTCCACTTGATAGCCTTCGAATAAAGGTTTTATCTTGTGACCATTTACCTTGAATATCTTCCCTGTCTTTGGATTTTGTATATCTACAGCACCATGAGAAAACACATTAGAAATAACAAATGGACCTTCCCAACGAGACTGCAACTTACTTGAAAATAATTTCAGCCTTGAATTATAAGGAACTTTTTGTCCAATAGTGAAATCTTTCCTTAAAATTGCTTGTCGTGGAAAGCCTTTGTCTTATTATTGTATAGCCTAGAACTCTCATATGCTTCATTCCGTAATTTCTCCAGCTCTTATAACTGTAACTTTTTATTCACTCCCACTTCATCCATGCCCATGTTGCATTGCTTAATCGCCCAGAAGGCTTTGTGCTTTAACTCCACAGGTAGATGACATGGTTTCCCAAACACCAACCTATACGGGGACATACCAATGGGAGTTATGTACGCGGTTCTATACGCTCACAGTGTATCTTCTAACCTCAAACTCTACTCTTTTCTGTTTAGCTTGACTACCTTTTCTAGAATGGAATTTACCTCCCAGTTGGACACCTCGACATGGCTATTGCTTTATGGGTGATAGGACGTAGAAACCTTGTGTAGCACGTTATATTTCTTGAACAGTGAAACTAACATCCTATTATAAAAATGAGTTCCTCTATCACTGATGATAGTCCTTGGAGTTCCAAACCTGATAAATATGTTAGATTTGACAAAATCTGCAACCACTTTAGAAACATCAGTCTTGGTGGATTTAGCTCCACCCATTTGGAAACATAATTAACAGCCAAAACAATGTAAAAATTACCATAAGAAGCAGGAAATGATCCTATAAAATCAATACCACAAACATCAAAGATCTCAACAATTAAAATAGGGGTTTGTGGCATTTGATTTTTATGTGATATATTACCTGTCTTTTGACAATTCGCACATGATTTACAAAACAAATAGGAGTTTTTAAAAATTGTTGGCCAGTAAAAACCACTTTCTAAAATCTTACGAGTAGTCCTTTTTGGTCCAAAGTGTCATCCACAAGTATAAGAATGATAAAAGGTTAAGATAAATAAAATTTAACTATTTGGCACACACCGTCTAACTACCTGATCAGCACATAATTTCCATAGATATGAATCATCCCATAAATAATACTTGGCATCACTTTTAAGCTTATCCTTTTGTGATCTAGAGAATTCACTTGGGAAATATGCACTTGCTAAGTAATTGACAATGTTAGCATACCAGGGAAATTCCTTATGAATAGAAAGTAGATGCTCATCTGGAAAGGAATCATGCAATGGTAGTACCTCCTTCTCTCTCATCAACCTACTCAAGTGATTTGCCACCAAGTTGTTTTCTCCTTTCTTATCCTTGATTTCCAAGTAATATTCTTGCAGCAGTAGAATCCATCTGATAATTTTGGGTTTAGAGTCCTTCTTGGTCAGTAAATACTTGAGAGCAACATAGTCAGAAAAAACTATTACCTTAGTACCAAGAAGATAAGATCTAAACTTGTCTAACAACAGTTAAAAGTCCTTTCTCCATTGTAGAGTAGTCAATCTGAGCAGAGTTTTGAGTTCTCGAAGCATAATATATGGCATACACAACTTTGTCAATCCTTTGGCCTAACACAGCTCCCACTGCGTAATTTCTTGCATCACATATAATTTCAAAGGGCAGACTCCAATTTGGTGGTTAAATTAAAAGTGCATAAGTCAATAGGCTTTTTAACTTATCAAACGCCTCCTTACACTCATCGAAAAACTAGAGTTCTCATCCTTTTGCAATAACTTACACAATGGCAGAGCTATCTTTGAGAAGTCTTTGATAAACCTGTGATAGAAACCTGCATATCCAAGAAAAAAACACATCTCACGTACACTTATGGGGTAAGGCAAAGCAGAAATAATATCTATCTTAGCTTTATCAACTTCTAAACCTTTAGCTAACATAACATGATCAAGCATTATACCTTGTTCTACCATAAAATGACATTTTTCCCAATTAAGAACAAGATTAGTCTCTAAGCATCTGTCTAGCACACGTGTCAAATTATTCAAGCATATATATAAAGAATTACCATGAATTGTGAAATCATCCATAAAGAACTCTATGTAATTTTCTAAAAGATCAGAAAAATGCTTAAAATACACCTCTGGAACGTTCCTGGTGTATTACAAAGTCCAAAGGACATTCAACGATACGCAAACATACGAAAAGGATATGTAAATATGGTCTTTTTCTGGTCTTCGGGTGCAATCATAATTTGGTTATAACTCAAAAAAAACTATATAGAAAACTAAAATAAGCATACCCAACCAATAGTTCTAACATTTGATCAATGAAAGGAAGAGGAAAGTGGTCTTTTTTTGTTACAACATTCAATTTTCTATAATCAATACACACTCTCCATCCTGCTTGCATACGTGTGGGCACCAACTCATTGTTGTCATTCTTGACGACTGTAATTCCAGATTTCTTTGGTACTACCTGTATTGGACTCAACCACTGACTTTTTGAAATGGGGTAGATTATACATGGATCAAGTAATTTTAGCACCTCTTTTTTCACTACCTCGATCATGGGTGGATTCAATCTTTTTTGTGCTTATCTAGTGGGCCTTGCTCCATCTTCTAACAAAACCTATGCATGCACATCACATGACTTATACCTTTGATATATGCTATTGTCCAACCAAAAATTATGGCGTGGTCCCTTAGGACTCTTAGAAATTTATCCTCCTATACTTTGGTTAGATTACTAGTAATAATCACAAGTAGTGTATCATCAGATCCTAAATATGCATATTTTAAGTGTGCATGTAATGGTTTTAATTCTAGGATTGGAGCTTGCACCACAGATGGTAACAATTTTTGATGAGAAACAAGGAATTGAATGGATTGGACTACATACTTATCTGAGCATTTACGTAAAGAATGCAAAGCAACTACAACCTTATTCAATTCCTGATTATGGTCAATCTCTTCATCTTTTTCCATCACCAAACTGTTGATGATGGCAACCTCTAAACTTTCTTTATGAATGTGTTTAAAAGATCCCTGCACTAAAGAGTCAATGATGTCAATAGAAAAAATAGGATTAACATCACTAGAATACCTCATGGCCTCATATATGTTGAATTGAATCGTTTCACCATCAAATTTCATAGTTAAGGTTCCATTGTGTACATCAATCATTATCCTTTTTATTTTCAAAAATGGCCTCCCTAACAAGATATGTGAGGTATTTGGAGATCTGTCATCCTCTATATCCACTATGAAAAAATCTGCAAGAAAGATTAACTAATTCACCTGTACCAATACATCTTCAATTACCTTTTGAGGGTAAGTGTTAGTGCGATCAGCCAATTGGATAATAACACCAGTTTGTTTTAAAGGGCCTAGATATAAAGAAGTAAACATAGATAATGGCATGACATTTATTGAAGCTCCTAAATCTAGCATGACTCTCTCAAATCTGGTATTACCTATTCTACATGGAATTTTAAACATGCCTTGATCTTTACATTTGGGGGGCATTTTTCTTTGAAGTATTGTTGACACAATCTCTCCAACAGTGACTCTTTCATCATCTTTTAATTTCCTTTTGTTAGTGCGTAATTCTTTCAAAAACTTATCATACCTAGGCACTTGTTTTATTACATCCAAAAGAGGGATGTTTACCTTCACCTTTCTAAAGGTTTCCATAACATTCTCCTGATCATCCTTCTTTGAAGTCTTGTGGTTCCTAGGTGGAAAATGCAATAGCTTAGTCTTAACTGGAGTAGATGAGTTAGAGATTACCTTAGGTGTCTCAATCTCCTCTTTGACTTTCTCTTCCTTAAAATTAGCAACTGCTTTAGGAACTTCTAGCTTTTTCCACTCATTAGTGTAATCGCACCAGCATTCTCCCTTGGATTGTCAACTGTTTGGGATGGAAACTTTCTTGAGCCTTGTGATTCCAACATTCCCATTGTGGTAGCAAGCTGACCCATTTGGTTCCTCAAATATTGAACAGAAGTTCTTATTTCCTACATGAATTGTTGTGTCTGAGTTATAAATTGTTATGCCTTTCCCATAGATACCTTGAACATATCCTCTATGGATTATCCATTATTTTTAAGAGATGCTTTTCTAGGTTGATACTAAGGTTGAGTCGGTTGAAAACCTTGCTATCTAGGTGGGAAAACTCATTGTGCTGGTGGCTTATTCCCTCCATAGCTTAGGTTCGGATGATCTCTCCAGCCTAGATTGTAGGTGTTTGAGTATGGATCATACTTCTTTTGGGATTGCGCATAATACTTCCCCATAGCATTGGCTTACTGTTCAAGCTCCTCATCTTGTAATGTTGGGCAAGCATCTATGTTGTGATTTTCCTGTAAACAGATCCCACAAGCCTTTGCAACTGGAAAATTTCATATAGCTAGTTGTCTAACCACAACAGTTAAGTCAGATATTTGTTGCTCCAAATTACTTGTGCTCACCTCACTTACCATTTGTGGTGCATGATCATTCCTTGTCCTATACTGCTGTGGGTTGGCTGCCATATTTGCAATTAGATTCCTTGCATCCTCTTGAGTTTTTTTAACTAATACCCCTCCACTGGCAGCATCAATCATACACCTATCCATTGGCACCAGCTGTCGACGTCGGGAAAAATCTTTGGACAGATCTTCCTTTCCCTAATTTTGGTGTTTTCTACCCTTATTTGTCTTATCTGTTTTATGAAGGGTGAATATTTAGGAAAAAACCAACATGTATTATGTCGACGATTTGAAAGGTTTACAGAGTCACCAGTTGGTATATTTGAAATGGTTATACCAACTCAACCGAGTTTTGTTTGATTTTGCAAGTAGGCCCAATTACTGGACGCTGTCAAAACTTGGCCTTGGAAATCAAGATTCATAAATTTCGAGGGCTTGGTTAAGCGGGGGGAAGGTGTTAGGCACCCCCCGACTTTCATGAAACACGGTTACCGCATCTTTTCAATTTTTCCCTTTTAATTCGCAATGTGTGTGTGTGTGATTGAAGTAATTAAGCCTACGTTTATTGGAAGTAGTGTCGTGCTTCGTTGGACCTATATACTAAGGGTTTAAATTGATGAAAAGTCTATTTTTAGACAAAATGTAAGAGTGATGTTTTTAAAGATGATTTTCAAACCCTTTCGCTTATATAGGAATTAAAGCCTTTTAATACTTCCATTTTTTTATTCTGCCTTCGCCTAATTTTGATTTGATTATTGGGATGCGAAGCATCCTCGACCAAAAAAAGGATATACAAGTGTCGGTCTTCTTATGGGCATAACAGCCATCGAAATGACCCGAGCACTACAAACCAATATTTACTATATTGAGACCTTAAATCCGGATAACCGTTTTAAGGTCCATCTGATTTAAATTTACAAGAAAAGACAAGCAGGCTGTATTTACAATGCAAAGTTTTCCATTGTGAAAATCAAATCTAGATCCATGTGGTCGATCGTGGATCCCATAATTCCTAGGCTCACAGAATATGATCAAAAAAGCCTGCATAGCAAAGATATTGACAGAAAATGTAGATTAACATCTAGACATTGCAAAATAAAGGATTTATTAGTTAAATCCTTGCATGCGCGTAGCCAAAGCTTCTCGTTCCCTCTAGATATGGATCTAGAGTCGCGTAGTCGCTTTAATATTTACAAACTAGAAAGAAAGCTAGATTTCATTAAATCTTAGTCATTCTAGCTTAACGATTCCAGTTTGATAGCTTTTGAACCGGTTAAAAGTTAGAAATGACTAGATTTAGATGAATCTAGTCCACTAAATTTACATTAGAACAAATTCATAACAAATGAATAATTAAAGCAAATATTTAATCACATTGAATAAAGAATATATATATACTTATATATATATATATATATATATATATATATATATATATATATATATATATATATATATATATATATATATAAAAGCTGTAAAGAGCCATGTATTTCCAATCCAGGCTTGACTGAGAAATATAAATATATATTTATAAAAGCTGAAAAAGGCCATGTATTTCCAATCCAGGTCTGACTTAATGAAATGTTAATATATATAGTTAATTATATATATATTTAAGCTGAAAAGGCCACGGATTAGCAATCCAGGTCAAACAAGTTAGTGTATATATATATATATATATATATATATATATATATAAAGCGATAAAAAGCCACATATTAGCAATCTAGGCTTGACTGAATTGAATGTTAATATATATAGTCAATTATATATATAATAAAGCTGAAAAAGCAACAGATTAACAATCCTGGCCAAACTAGTTAGTATATATATATATATATAGTTATATATATAGCAAAGAGATAAAAAGCCACGGATTAGCAATCCAGGCTGGGCAAGCAAAGAAAAACTTATATATATACTTATATATACATAAAAGTAAGCTAGAAAGGCCACAAATTTGAAATCCAGGAGAAACCAGAAGCTATAAATTTATATGTACGTTCACATATATATGATACAACAATAAACAACTTCTGATAGTAAAAAAACTTACAATATACAGCGCTACGGGCTTTATGCCACTCGGAGGGCTTCAAAACTCCGTTTTCACCAGTTAAAACTTGTTATGTTGTAGAATATACGTATGCAAACGTATTGGAAGAATACAATTAAAGTTTGGAGTGCTAGAGGTAGGGCTAAGAGTCGAAATGGGCGGAGTTTCTCTATTTTTTCCTTTTTTTCTTCTCTTTTTTGCTAAGGTGGGGGGTCTTATTTATTGACCAGATGGCCGCGGGTCTACTCGCGGCAGCTGCGAGTCTACCTGCGGCTCCCCAAGTGGGCCCCGATCCCGTGGGACCTATCATCTCAAAGTACATGCACTTCGACCAACGCGCTGTCTGCTTTGAACCTTCATAACTTTCAATCCGGGAGTCTGTTTGAGGCGTGATATACCTTTCTGGAAAGCCCTTTTTGAGAGCTACACAATGACATGGGATTTGACCTTTTTTGAATCTTGGAAGATGGGTCCATGACTAGATCTTAGAATCTTTGCAGTCCGTCCGTTAAGCTGTCTTGTAATGTTTTCATTCGGGATTGATTTTCTGGTTCTTTCTGACACTCATTGCATTGATTTGGCTTGATTTTGACTTGATTTGATGTCAAGTAGATAAAATGACCATTTTTCTCTTCCAGGGGTTATCTCCAGGATTGACATGGTTTTCGACTATTTCTCGGGGTTGTCTTTGAAGTTTTGATCCCAGCCGACTCTGTTCTTCCTCGAGGTTGTCTCCGAGGTTGACTTGGTCTCCTAGGGCTATCTCTGGGGATGATTTCATACTTTGGGGCTATCTTTGAAGGTTGACTGTACCTCCCGGTGTTGTTATCGTTATTTTTGTACCTCCTAGGGTTGTCGTCGGGGTTTGACATGATCTCCCAGTGTTGTTGCCGGGGTGACTGTAACTCTCGGGGTTGTCACCGGGGATTGAATTAACATCCTGGTGTTGTCACCAGGGCTATTCGATCTCCTGGTGTTGTCACCGGGGCGATTTGATCTTCCGGTGTTGTCATCGGGGTAATTTGATCTCCCGGTGTTGTCGCTGTGGTGCTGTATCTCCCGGGATTATCGGCGGGGTTGACTTTGGTCTCCCGATGTTGTCACCGGGGTTTGACTTTGGTCTGAACTTCCAGGGTTGTCTCTGGAAGGTAAAATATAATTTTGCCCTCCTGCAGGTTTAGTAACAGGAATACAAAATTTCGAGTGTTTACCACGGTCGGTTGGACCACCGAACCTTCTCGGTGTTCCAGCTGGGGATTCGTATAACAGATTCCATCATCTATTCTCTCTGGGGAAAAATTTCTCCATGGTTCTCACCATCGGATATCTCCCGATGCTGCGCTGGAGTTGTCGCCAACGGTTTGCCATATCAGATACTCTGACCCACATTGAAGTAGTTATCAACGACTTTCATCACCAGCTCCTTCCCGATGTCACGCTGAAGTTGTCGCCAACAGTTTGCAATGTTAAATACTTTGACCCCCGTTGAAGCAGTTATCAACGACTTTCATCACCGGCTCGTTCCCGATGCTACGCTTGAGTTATTGCCAACGGTTTGTAATGTCAGATACTTTGACCCTCATTGAAATATTTATCAACGGCTTTCATCACCGGCTCGTTCTCGATGCTACGCTGGAGTTGTCGCCAACGGTTTGTAATGTCAGATACTATGACCCTCGTTGAAACAGTTATCAACTACTTTCATCACCGGCTCGTTCTTGATGTCACGTTGGAGTTGTCGCCAACGATTTGTAATGTCACATACTTTGACCCTCGTTGAAGCAGTTATCAACGACTTTCATCACCGGCTCGTTCCCAATGTTATGTTGGAGTTGTCGCCAACATTTTGTAATGTTAGATCTATCTGATCTCGATGTGGGGGTATCTATCTGATTGGTCATACCCTCGGACTAATCTGGACACTTTGGCGCATTCAAAACCCACTGTTCACAACGCCGGACCTTCCCGATGCTCTGACAGAGGCAGTTTTTAGAATTTTCATCATTGGCATTCTGAATACCACATTAGGGTTACTACCAATGGCTTACATGAAGTTTCTTCGTTCGTTAGGAATTTGACGCTTATAATCAGGGTTTCAGGCCATTTTGCTCAATCGTGTAGCAGTTTTTTTCCTGATTTAAATTTTTAGCTTCTGTAAACTTCGCTTTAACTTTAATTGGACAGAACCAGAGGGGGTGGTACCCACCCTAGGGTGCCGCAGGTAGGGTTGCTACTCTCTTAGAGTATAACATACCCCCCGTGGCTTTCATAAGTCATTTTCAAGTTTAAACTATAAAGAAAATCCAAAATTTCTTCTTTATATCTACTGAGTTCGGGCTGCTTTTTTCAAATTCCATCACCGTACAATCGTTCTGAACATCTCTAGTAACGTTTACGTCATTTCTTTTCAATTTTTGACCACTAGAACATTAGATTTCATACAAAATGCTTCTAAATACAATATAGTGAATATGCATGCTTATATGACTTGGTAAAATTTTTTAGACTTAGTATATATACATGTTTTACTACGCTAACCATTTTGATGTGAAAAAATTTGATTTCCAAGATAGTCATTTGGTGCCCTTTTTGGCCAGTTTACTCATCCTATTTGAGGACAATTGAGCATGGATTTTCAACTAAAAATACACATGGTAATTTAGTTGCCATGGGGAGTTTGATTTTGATTTTTTTTATATATATGAACTGTTCATAATTTTGGGTAGGTGTGCTACCGAATGGCCACCTAGTCATGCCTCTATGAATGCGGATAGTCCATTTTACAAAGGAGACTCTGGCAAAAAAATTTCAAAAGCATGAGCATTTAATGAACATGTAATTTTAACTCTACTGGGGATTTATTAATGCATGCTTTAGGACTTAGAATATGCATGAAGTAATAATTTAATTTTAATAGGCCGTAAGTTCGAAGATTACTTCACCCTTTCTGAGGTGATTTAGAGATTTTTTCTAGGTTATGGAGCTAGATAGACCAGGCATTGCTAGTAGGGTCTTTGCAGGTGTGAGGCAGAGGAGAGCTTTTGATGTTCCCAAGCCTCATCCAGCCCGACCGCCTCGTCGGTTGGCTGAGTTTCTGATTTGTTCGATCCTAACTAAGAGGCCAGATGACGTGGACGACGAGGGTGTCCTATTTATGAATCCCGCTCCAGCTCATGCTCCACGTAGGGAGCTTCCAACAATCGTTGTGCCTATTCCTGAGCTTTTGGGTGATTTGAGACGCCATCCCTCAATTTACCTTCACGCCAATGAGGTGACTGAAGTTTTCATTCTGGACTTTTCTTTCTTTTGCCATTTTAGGGCACATGTTTAATCTGGATTTTCAATTTGATGTAGGTTCCCGGCTTTACGTAGCCCAAGAGGAACTGGTTCAATGTCCATTATTTATATCATACTCTGCATTCGGAGTATCAGGCCATCATCAACACTTGGGGCTTCCAGGCCTTCTTTTTTATTCCTCCCCGTTGTTGCCCTTGGGGGTATCTGCGGGCATTATCTGAGCGCTGATTCCACCAGACCCAGTCTCTCCATCTGTTAAACTGTGAGGTGATGATGACACCGATGGACTGGCGGTTCATCACAAGGATATAGTTTACATGGGAGCCACTCCCTTTGGTGGCTGACATTTCACCTGTTGTCGTTCGATCCCTTCTGGGAGTTTCTGCGATGACCATCAAGGGTCGGACTATCCGTTCAGGGACCTTAAGTGTTGATGCCCAGAGCTTAGCTTTGATTGAGCCTCTGCCTGATGATCAGAGGGTTAGAGATCATATTCTTCGATTTTGGTGATCATCAGGGGTTATTTCATTGCAGAAAACTCCTCGATGGTCTTTTTTGCTCTGGTTAGCGCTACTCGATACGTGGAGCGCATCAGGGATTTTAACTGGGGCACCTACACCTTCGCCTATTTTCTTCGTGGGATGCACCTATGCTCTGAGGGCGTGATGGAGGCTTGGCTAGGTTTTTATCCCTTTCTGCTGGTGAGTAATTTCTCTTTCACCTTTTAATTTTCCTCATTTGTGTTTATCAATCTTTACCACTGAGGACATTTGATCTTTTATACTTTCAGTTTTGGGCATATAAGAGGCTCCCTTGCCTACATCCTACCACTACTTTGGTTTTGGAGACATATCCGTGGGGACGACGTTGGCATCACTCCACCTTGACGGAGGTCCCTGTAGCAGAGGGGTTTACCCACTCTCGCTTGCAGCTAAAGCTGTTGACTGTCGACTCTATCACGTGGGTTCCTTACACCCCGGACTATCTGACAGTCGGGTTCAAGGATGGCTTTTCGACCGGACTAGAGTTTATATTGGTTACTCGTCGGATTCCCCTTTTAACCGAGGGAGGCTGGGAGCTCTATTTGGGAGATCGCGCTATCAGGAGCGTCACGGGAGAGATCCGCATTCCCTTTTTTCCTCCTGCTTGGCATCATTGGCCTTTAGCTCAGCCAGTCATAGATATTCCCCTGATGGGCATAAATGGCTTTACCCTGTCAGAGGGTCCTCACATTCAGGAGGCATTTCATAGCTGGTGGAGTCCTCGCACTATTGGGGCTCAAACTCATGCTACACAGTTTATGGCAGACATGGTGCCTGGGTTTGTTATGATGACAGACTGGATAACTTGCCTTAGGGAGCCTACTCATTTGGAGTAGATCTCTGGTTTGACCCAGCGTTTGGAGCGGGCACAGTTTTTATCAGGCACCTTGGCACGGATCCTTCAGAGGCAGATTCATTTGATCCTTCCAGCTCCGGAGCTGGTCCCTCAAGAGGTCCATATTCTAGCAGTTATGCAGGTTTCGATCCTCCTCTTTATCGATCAGACATTCCTACTGGCTGAGATTCAGCGACTCAGGAGGAGTTGCAGCAGGTTGATAGTCTAGATGCAGATATCATAGACTTCTTTTGATAGCTTTCTTGCTATATCTTTTGATAAGCCTCTGTTAGATATTGGGCGAATGTTCCCCATTTCTTGTTATCTCTTTTGATAGGCCTCTGTTAGTCATTGGGCGGTTGTGCCCCATTTTCCTGTACTTTTTATTTTGCATTTTATTAGCAGACAGAGATGATACTTTCAGTAGATAGTGTATTTAGAAATTTATGATATTTCCTATCTATTGCATCCTATTGTCATTTATCATTATCAGCTATCATTATGCATACATTATGTCATGGATATGCACTTAGATAGGTGAGTTTAGCATTGACCCCCGGATGGACTCATGATACGGTTCTATATATATCTTCATCTACCGTTTGATCAGATGCTAGGGCATTCTATGGCCATCTTAATTTTTCAGATTCCACTGGGCTTTGGGGACAACATGTTGTGACGCCCCCAGAATAGGTCCATTCAACCCAACCCATTCTGAGTCGCCAAATACATGGTACAGAATTCAAATACAAACTTTATATCATACGGTCGTGCAAAATACGACCACACAACTGTGAGTCTCAATACAAATATGTAGAAAATATTAAGATTCAAACTAAGTCCTCATTACAATTATTATCACACTATTTATCAGAAATAGTGAGGACTACTACTGCTCTAACTCGGACCATCACTCTGTCCCCCGACTAGTTCCCGCAACATTCTCATTTCCTGAAGAGGACAACAGATGAAAAGGGTGAGCTCAACTAGCTCAGTAAAGAATATTATGACTAAGATAATGGAAAATAAATTATCGTTAGTCTTCAACAAATCAGATAAAATATAATGGACAACCAACTCTAGATCAATATTCGCAGCGGAAATAACAGTTCATTAGAAGAATTAAGCAGAGAATAAAGTCTACTATCTTCTATGATTTAAAAGTCCATCATCAATATTTTATCCCTGTAACATCAATCAATATACATCTCGAATCAAATATTCATCTTTGCACTACAGGCCAAAGATATTCATTTGTATCATCAGTGGTCATGTTCATCTCAACACCTATCATCTTTGCACTACAGACCAAAGATATTCATCAGGTAATCATTCATCTTTGCTCTACAGGCCAAAGATATTCATCAAGTAATCATTCATCTTTGCTCTATAGGCCAAAGATATTCATCAAATAATCATTCATCTTTTAGGACTGAGGATGATGAAAAATATTTTAAAAAAAACGAATCCAGTAAGATAAAAGACAAAGACTAAGGATTCGTATTTTAGTATATCCAATTCAAAAATACCTCGTAATAATCAATTATGGAGCAAAATTCAAGAATAAAGCTCAAAACTTGGATACAATCAAAGATAGTAACCTTAACAAGCAATTTGGACAAATAGAAGAAAATTTAATTTTTTCGTGAATAGTGCCGTATACGTGAATAGTGTCGTATACGTGAATAGTAACCCCGACGGAAAAAGTAAGAATTTCAACATAAAATCCATGACAATATTTCTGTATAATGATATTGAAAAGAATAATATCATTTACGAAAGAAAATAACATCCCTTACCTCAAAAAGATAGTACCTCTGACTGGAATATCGGATATAATATTGAAGGAAACTTGCGCTGAATACTAATACTCAAAGTATAGAAATACTCACAAAAATACGCTCGATATTATAGAGAGAGAAAACTGATGATTCTGGTGTGATTTTCAATTCTAACCTAAGCACCCTATTTATAGGAAAAGCTTAGGATGCCAAAGGAGACTAAAATAATAAAATAATATTATTTTTTCAAAATTTCCGCCGCCTGGCGGCTAAATTTTTTTCCAACAAAAGTGGGTCCCACCCATTAAATAATATTTATTTTCCGAAACTTCAATAATTCATAACAAATAGCCCCTTTGTCAGAAAAATACAAATTCTATGTCATTCCATAGGAAATTTAATTCCCTACAACTTTGCAGAAGGAAGTTTTTCCAAATTCCAAACATAAATTATCCGAAATCCATAAACAGATGATTTCTCACACCAAAATATTGATAAAAACTCACCAGCGCCAATTCCTTCTTTAATATCCACAAAATAAATATTTCCTTATCATATAAATCAATAATTAATTATTCACAAATAATATTATAGAACTACAATATTAACAACCAGGTCGTTCCCAGGACAGAGGGGGCCTTCCGATAAGGACTTCTCCTTACTGGCGCGCAATTAAATAACCCCTCCTAGACAGAACTTCCTTAGACATTATCAATAATGCTATCTAATAATATTATTCAAATAATATGAATTATTGAGTTGATAACGTGAAATACTGTGCAACGACAATTATTGAATCAATACTACAAAATATCAACTGTAGCCATTATTGAATCAATCATAAAAAAATAGCAACATAGCAATTATTGAGTCAATAAAATATCAATGCAGCAATTATTGAGTCAATAATATAAAATATCAACGTAGCAATTATTGAGTCAATAATATAAAATATTGAACAGTAATTACTGTAACAATAATTGAGTAATGGCTTCTCACGTAAGACTCAATAATTTGAAATACTGTGTAATACCGTGTGCTACTATGCAACACCGTGTATCACTGTATTTTAACCACCGGGTATTTCAACAGTACTAACGGTAACAACCACGCCGTTATTTTGTAAAAAGTTATTTCTGTCGCTTTCTATATCCGACAGTTATTCCGTTGTGGGGGCCCACAAATAGCTGCGCCGTCGTACGAATATTCCCCGACAACAAGAATATTCCACGACCAAGCGAATATTCCCCGACAACCAGAATATTTTATAACCACTTGCTCATTTTAAAAATATTTGCACATTTCACCCATAACTTTCATATTTATCAAAACAACACCTTACTGTTTTGAAATAATATATAAAGAAAACTAAATCTTTATTCATAAAAGTTGGGGTCTTACAACCTCCCCTCCTTATGAAATTTCGTCCTCGAAATTGACGTACGTACCTGGTATGTCGAAAAGGTGAGGATACCTCGCTTTCATTTCCGATTCCAACTCCCAGGTCATTTCCTCAATTGCATGGTTTCTCCACAAAACTTTAACTTGAGGTATAATTTTCGAGCGTAGGACATGCTCCTTCCTATCCAAGATCTTGACAGGTACCTCCTCGTACGTTAAATCTTCAGCTATCTCGTCTGGTTCTAACTCAATAATGCGGTTTGGATCCTTCACATATTTACGTAACACGGATATGTGAAACACATTATGAACACGAGACATGCTTGGAGGTAAAGCGAGTCTATAAGCCACATTTCCTATTCGGTCAAGAATCTCAAATGGACCAATGAATCGTGGATTGAGCTTTCCTCTCTTCCCAAACCTCGTAACTCCTTTCCACGGATCAATACGTAACAATACATGGTCCCCAACGTTAAATTCCACATCCTTTCGATGAAGATCCGCATAACTCTTTTGTCGATCCTGTGCCGTTTGTATACGTTGTCGGATTATTTGGATCTTTTCCGTAGTCATACGTACTAACTCCGGTCCCAACAACGTTGTTTCACCCACCTCGTTCCAACATACCAGAGAGCGACACTTTCTCCCATACAATGCTTCGAATGGAGCTACGCCAATACTTTCCTGATAACTGTTGTTGTAGGAGAATTCCACCAATGGTAAGTACTTATCCCAACTCCCTTTGAAGTCTAGAACACAAAGTCTCAATAGATCCTCAAGAGTTTGGATAGTCCTTTCCGATTGTCCGTCTGTTTGAGGATGATAAGCCGAACTGAATCGTAAATCCGTACCCATAGCTTTCTGCAAACTGATCCAAAATAGTGAAGTAAATCTGGGATCACGATCCGAAACTATGGATACTGGCATGCCATGCAACCTCACAATCTCATTCACGTACATATGAGCAAGACGTTCAAGGGAATAAGTCTCTCGTATCGGCAAGAAATGAGCAGACTTGGTTAATCTATCAACAATAACCCAAATCGCATCTAAGCCTTGAGAAACCTTGGGAAGACCCGTAACGAAATCCATCGTAAGGTGTTCCCACTTCCATTTCGGAATCTCCAGTGGTTGCAATGGACCCTTCGGCACTTGATGTTCCGCCTTTACACGTTGACAAGTTAAACATCTCGAGATGAACTCCGCAATCTCTCTCTTCATATTGCCCCACCAAAATGTATGTCGAAGATCATGATACATTTTAGTACTCCCAGGATGGATCGCAAACGGTGTGTTGTGTGCCTCCATCATGATTCTATACTTCAAGTCGGAATCGTTAGGAACACAAAGTCTGGAGTTGACTCGAAGTATTCCATCTTCATCGATTCTCGCTTCTGGAATTGCACCTTCTTGCACCTTCTTCTTCATCTTCATCAGCTCCGCATCCGTAGCTTGAGCAGCTTTAACTTTATCAATCAAAGCTGGTTCTACGCGTATACTTGACATCATCGCACTCGTTCCCACATATGATCTTCTACTCAACGCGTCAGCTACCACGCTCGCTTTTCCAGGATGGTATTGGATAGTATGATCGTAATCTTTCAACAGCTCAAGCCAACGTCGTTGCCGCATGTTGAGTTCCTTCTGAGTGAAGAAATATTTAAGGCTTTTATGATCCGTATAAATCTCCACTTTCTCTCCGTACAAGTAATGTCTCCAGATCTTCAACGCGAAAACGACTGCTGCCAACTCTAGATCATGAGTAGGATAATTCCTCTCATATTCTTTGAGTTGTCGCGAGGCATAGGCTATGACTTTCCCATGTTGCATGAGAACACATCCTAACCCTTTGCCCGAAGCATCGCTGTAAATAACAAATCCATCCGAACCAGATGGTATTGTCAGAACAGGTGCCGAAATAAGTCTCCTCTTGAGCTCTTGGAAGCTCTTCTCGCATTCCTCGATCCAAACGAATTTCGTATCTTTCCGGGTCAACTGAGTTAATGGAGTAGCGATTCGAGAAAATCCCTCTACGAACCTCCGATAATAACCAGCTAAGCCCAGAAAGCTTCGTACTTCGGTCACCGACTTAGGTTGCTCCCAGCTTTGTATTGCTTTAATCTTCGCCGGGTCAACAGATACTCCACGTTTCGATACCACGTGCCCAAGAAATGCTACTTCCTCAAGCCAGAACTCGCATTTCTTTAACTTGGCGTATAGCTTGTTCTCACGAAGCTTTTGAAGTACTAACTTCAAATGGTGTTCATGATCTTCACGGCTTTTAGAATAAATGAGGATGTCATCAATAAAGACAACAACGAATTGATCCAAATACTCCTTAAATACACGGTTCATCATATCCATGAAAGCAGCAGGAGCATTAGTCAATCCAAAAGACATGACTAAGAACTCATAATGCCCGTACCGTGTTCTAAAAGCAGTCTTTGGAATATCCTCAGTTTTAATCTTCAACTGATGATATCCAGAATGAAGATCGATCTTTGAAAAGAATTGCGCTCCTTGCAACTGGTCGAACAGGTCATCAATACGAGGTAACGGATACCTATTCTTAATGGTGACATGGTTCAACTCCCGATAGTCAATACAAAGTCGCATACTCCCGTCTTTCTTCTTTACAAATAAAACAGGAGCACCCCAAGGAGACGTACTAGGACGAATAAAACCGATGTCTAACAACTCTTGTAATTGAACCTTTAACTCCTGAAGTTCAATAGGAGCCATTCGATATGGGGTTTTAGAAATGGGTTTTGTACCGGGCTCAAGGTCAATAAAGAATTCAACTTCACGTTCTGGGGGTAGACCGGGAAGTTCTTCGGGAAATAAATCAGGAAACTCATTAACAACGGAAATATCATTCAAATCTGATGTATTCTGATTTAGATCAGTGACATGAGCTAAGAAAGCTTGACATCCGTTTTTCAATAAACGAATAGCCTTGAGATTTGAAATGATATTGACTGATTTTAGTGGTTTGGTGATTTGGATTCGCACAACAGGTTGATTAGGAATATGAAAACTAACAACCTTACGAAAACAATCAATTTTGGCATGGTAAGTGGTTAACCAGTCAATTCCTAAAATCACGTCAAATGCAAGTATTTTCAAAGATATAAGATCAACAGGTAAGGTAAGGGTACCAATCTGAATCAAGCAAGATTTGTAAACTGTAGATGTAACAAAGGTTTCTCCTAACGGAGTTTCAACAGATAAGTCAAAGTCTAATTTATCAGAAGTCAAGTTCAAACGTTGAGCACAAGCAGGTGAAATAAAGGAATGGGTAGCACCGGTATCTAACAAGGTATAAACTTCGCAAGAGTTTATGATCAGCTTACCCGTAATCACCTCGTGTGGATTCCTCGCGTTTTGGGCTGTCACGACAAACGCTCTTCCAGGAATCACCGACTTTGACTTGTCTGCAACCGCCTTTGGAATCACCACCCCCGCCGAACTTGGTTTCGCAACAGGACAATCTCGAGCTATATGTCCTTCTTTTCCACAGTTATAGCATCCTTTGAACTGTTGTGGGCAGTTTGGGCTGATATGTCCCTCTTTCCCGCATTTAAAGCATACGACCGATGGTCGTTCTCCTCCCCTCGAAACAGTTGATGCTGGTGCTGATGTTGACATCTTCGCGTTCTCATTGTTGTACCTTCTCTTCTTGAAATCTCCTCCCGATTCGCTTCTTCTACTATCATGGCCACGATAGCCACCGGAGTGGTTACCGCTTCTGTCATACTTTCCTCCTCGCTGGTTGTCATTGCTCCGATGACTGCTGCCACCGGTACGACCTTGGTTGTGGTCCCTCGGTTGAACATAATCATTATCTCGTTCTAATAACTGGGCCCTGTTTACTACATTCGAATATAAAGAAAATTTATGGGAAATGAGGTATTGACGTATTTTGGGTTTCAAACCTCTTAGAAACATCCGCGTCATACGTTCCTCATTCTCCACCAAATGAGGTGCAAACCTGGACAGCTCCGCGAACTTAGCCTCGTACTGGGATACCGTCATGTTGTTTTGCTCGAGTCTAATAAACTCTACTTCCTTCATATGACGAATACTTTCAGGAAAATACTTGTCATTAAACAGTTTCTGGAACGCTTCCCAAGACATCTTAAGTGCGGCAGGCTGGGTACGTTTCACAGATTCCCACCAGTAATCTGCCTCTCCACGGAACATAAACGTGGCGAATGAAACCTTCTGTTCCTCTGTACATCCCAAGACATCAAATATCTTGGTAATTTGTTTAATCCACGTCTCCGCCTTGATCGGATCTGGCTTTCCCAGAAATTCTGGTGGCCCCAATTCTTTGAACTGCTTAGCAGTGACAGCTCGTGTGTTGTTATTATCTCCACCTGTATGTTGCACACTAGTCTCCCTCGTCTGATTTTGCATAAACTGCAAAAAACTTCTAAACATCTCATCGTTTATCGTCTGACCAGCGTTATATTCAGGATGAACATTGCCTTCTTGTTGCATGTTCTCCTGGTTAACGATTAAAGGTGTCTCCACGGTCTCATTCACTTCGTTGTTAACATTCTCAGCTGTCATTCTCAAATACTGCCATAAAACAAGGGTTAATTAAACAAATCAACATATCACATATTAACCCTATGCTCTGATTGACCAATTAAATATCACATAAGCTTAGGTAGGACACACTAGCGAAGGATTTACTCGTCTCTCCCCTCCTAGTTCTATTCCCCGATCTCCGCCAGAGATCATATCCCTAAGCTCTGATACCAACTGTGACGCCCCCAGAATAGGTCCATTCAACCCAACCCATTCTGAGTCGCCAAATACATGGTACAGAATTCAAATACAAACTTTATATCATACGGTCGTGCAAAATACGACCACACAACTGTGAGTCTCAATACAAATATGTAGAAAATATTAAGATTCAAACTAAGTCCTCATTACAATTATTATCACACTATTTATCAGAAATAGTGAGGACTACTACTGCTCTAACTCGGACCATCACTCTGTCCCCCGACTAGTTCCCACAACATTCTCATTTCCTGAAGAGGACAACAGATGAAAAGGGTGAGCTCAACTAGCTCAGTAAAGAATATTATGACTAAGATAATGGAAAATAAATTATCGTTAGTCTTCAACAAATCAGATAAAATATAATGGACAACCAACTCTAGATCAATATTCGCAGCGGAAATAACAGTTCATTAGAAGAATTAAGCAGAGAATAAAGTCTACTATCTTCTATGATTTAAAAGTCCATCATCAATATTTTATCCCTGTAACATCAATCTATATACATCTCGAATCAAATATTCATCTTTGCACTACAGGCCAAAGATATTCATTTGTATCATCAGTGGTCATGTTCATCTCAACACCTGTCATCTTTGCACTACAGGCCAAAGATATTCATCAGGTAATCATTCATCTTTGCTCTACAGGCCAAAGATATTCATCAAGTAATCATTCATCTTTGCTCTACAGGCCAAAGATATTCATCAAATAATCATTCACCTTTTAGGACTGAGGATGATGAAAAATATTTTAAAAAAAATGAATCCAGTGAGATAAAAGACAAAGACTAAGGATTCGTATTTTAGTATATCCAATTCAAAAATACCTCGTAATAATCAATTATGGAGCAAAATTCAAGAATAAAGCTCAAAACTTGGATACAATCAAAGATAGTAACCTTAACAAGCAATTTGGACAAATAGAAGAAAATTTAATTTTTCCGTGAATAGTGCCGTATACGTGAATAGTGTCGTATACATGAATAGTAACTCCGACGGAAAAAGTAAGAATTTCAACATAAAATCCATGACAATATTTCTGTATAATGATATTGTAAAGAATAATATCATTTACGAAAGAAAATAACATCCCTTACCTCAAAAAAAAATAGTACCTCTGACTGGAATATCGGATATAATATTGAAGGAAACTTGCGCTGAATACTAATACTCAAAGTATAGAAATACTCACAAAAATACGCTCGATATTATAGAGAGAGAAAACTGATGATTCTGGTGTGATTTTCAATTCTAACCTAAGCACCCTATTTATAGGAAAAGCTTAGGATGCCAAAGGAGACTAAAATAATAAAATAATATTATTTTTTCAAAATTTTCGCCGCCTGGCGACTAATTTTTTTTCCAACAAAAGTGGGTCCCACCCATTAAATAATATTTATTTTCCGAAACTTCAATAATTCATAACAAATAGCCCCTTTGTCAGAAAAATACAAATTCTATATCCTTCCATAGGAAATTTAATTCCCTATAACTTTGCAGAAGGAAGTTTTTCCAAATTCCAAACATAAATTATCCGAAATCCATAAACAGATGATTTCTCACACCAAAATATTGATAAAAACTCACCAGCGCCAATTCCTTCTTTAATATCCACAAAATAAATATTTCCTTATCATATAAATTAATAATTAATTATTCACAAATAATATTATAGAACTACAATATTAACAACCAGGTCGTTCCCAGGACAGAGGGGGCCTTCCGATAAGGACTTCTCCTTACTGGCGCGCAATTAAATAACCCCTCCTAGACAGAACTTCCTTAGACATTGTCAATAATGCTATCTAATAATATTATTCAAATAATATGAATTATTGAGTTGATAACGTGAAATACTGTGCAACGGCAATTATTGAATCAATATTACAAAATATCAACTGTAGCCATTATTGAATCAATCATAAAAAAATAGCAACATAGCAATTATTGAGTCAATAAAATATCAATGCAGCAATTATTGAGTCAATAATATAAAATATCAACGTAGCAATTATTGAGTCAATAATATAAAATATTGAACAGTAATTACTGTAACAATAATTGAGTAATGGCTTCTCACGTAAGACTCAATAATTTGAAATACTGTGTAATACCGTGTGCTACTATGCAACACCGTGTATCACTGTATTTTAACCACCGGGTATTTCAACAGTACTAACGGTAACAACCACGCCGTTATTTTGTAAAAAGTTATTTCTGTCGCTTTCTATATCCGACAGTTATTCCGTTGTGGGGGCCCACAAATAGCTGCGTCGTCGTACGAATATTCCCCGACAACAAGAATATTCCACGACCAAACGAATATTCCCCGACAACCAGAATATTTTATAACCACTTGCTCATTTTAAAAATGTTTGCACATTTCACCCATAACTTTCATATTTATCAAAACAACACCTTACTGTTTCGAAATAATATATAAAGAAAACTAAATCTTTATTCATAAAAGTTGGGGTCTTACACATGTTATCTTGCTGGATACCTGAGTGCCAGGTTTTCAGATTCATCCTCCACGAGTTGACTCTTACTTTGGAGGAGTATGAGCGTATCATCGGTTTGGCATTGGATCGGCCTTGTGCTAGGATGACATTTAGTGATATGAGACGATAGTTCATAACCATGACTAGTCTGAGGCACAGAGTCGTCACATATGAGATTACTGCGGAGCATGTGGTGTCCCTGGACTTCCTGATCGATCGGTTTGGCCAACTGGACAGTTACACGAGACATTCAGGAGACTTTATCATCCCTACAAATGAGTGGCAGTTTGCACGCGTGGACATTCTGTTGATGTGCGTCACATCTTATTTGTACATGCTACTGTATATGGACCACTTGGACATTGGCTTGAATGTAGTGGTTCGTGCTCTCAGACAGGGTTGTACTATCCTGCCCATGATATTAACAGATCTTGAGGTCGGCTATATTCTGCCATACCCATCCTGTGGGGTTTTTTATGGGTAGTGCCATTTTGCTGTATATGTGGTTTATGACACATTTGAGACCTATCGGCACTTTTAGACATCATGGGTACTGCTTTACTCATGAGATAGCCATGTCTTAATCCTTTTCGCCGGCGGAGTGTACAGATGCAGCATCATGGTTTACCCTTTTGACGGCTATCGAGCATCCCTTTTTGATCTTGCCCTGCTCAGGGGATGGCTTAGCTCCCCTTACAGCTTCATTACTTATGCAATTGGCATAGATTATCTGCCCCTGGCGAGTTTGAGAGGGGTAACCACATATCATCCACTAGCTGTCTTGGGATAGTTTTATCAATTTTAGGACATCCACCACTTTGAGGGGGCTTTGGATCAGCGGCTATCAGCTTCGTCTTTGTCATCAACTGACTTGACCAGGATTTATGATTATTGGACTCGTCGTGAGAGGGCTGATTTTTTGACAAGCAATCCGGAGCCTATGGAGGACCCTGATTCTCCCACCAAGGATGAGTTATTTTCTAGTTTGACAGCATCTTTTGTCAGTAACCCCCCGAGCATTCCTATTGGGACAGATCCAGCTCTTATCGATCGTTAGCTCAAATAACCTTTAAGATGGATCAGGTGAGAACACTGATGTTGACAGCCTTTTATGGCAGGGATGCAACTTTTATTGATAGGGACGATGCTCGAGCTACTCCGGATGCCGCTTTTGTTGAGATAGAGGAGGCTTTAGTTGCCTGGGATGCTGCTTTTATTGAGCGGGATGAGGCTCTAGCCACCCGGGACATTTATATTGCTGATAGCACTGCACTCAGGTCATATACACACAACATCACTGCAGATATGAGTGCTAGAAGGTCATAGCAGTACTATGCAGATGGATGTAGATCTTCTAGCTCGCATAGAGACTATAGGGCATGAGCTTACAGATGCTCCTCTATCTTCTGAGAGGGATGCCATGTTGGACTTGCTATCCCGTTTATCCATGGATTAATAGACTAGCTTTTATTTTCCTGCACATACTAGATCAGTCATTTTTGTCATGTACAAGATACATTGTATATATCAAATAGTATTATATAGCAGAGAAATATATTTTGATTCACTTCCCTGTTGGATATGTATTGTCAATGCTGAGTGATTACCACTTTTTTCATGACTTGCTGTCTTGATGTGTCATGAGCTTTTCCTTGATGGATTGACATTGAGATGTTAGAGCGTACCTCAGAAGGGCCTGTTGATCAGGGAGGCTTGATAGTATTAGGGTTTTATATTGGTTTTGGTGTCTTGGGACTGGTTTTTAATAGGGTTTTGTTTTTTCTTGAAGGTTAGACCGCACCATAGATGGTTTCATACGTACTCCCGAGTCGAGGGAGATCAGGCCATTCGTAGTTCGGGCTTGGCCTGAACGGTTTAAAAAGTGTTTATTTTGGGTTTGAGCTTGGTTTGAGAGGTTTTTTCTTTTTCTTTTTTTTGTTTTGACCGCACCGTAAATGGTTGCCTACGTACTCCCGGGTTGAGGGAGATTAGGTTATTCGTAGTTCGGGCTTCTAGTGAAAACCTGAATTGATTTGATTGCTTTTTTTTTCACAGGGCAAGGACGATGGCTTGTAGGTGCTTCAGACATAATACCTCTTCTCGGTGTCTAAATTGATGAGCTGGGGAAATTCTTTCCCATCCATTTCTTGCAATCTGATGGCTCCTCCTGTCAACACTTCTTTGACAATGAAAGGTCCTTCCCAATTTGGGGCAAACTTTCCTTTGGCTTCCTCTTGATTGGTAAGAAATTTCTTCAGTACCAAGTCATTTTCTTTTCATTATCGGAGTCAAACTTTCTTGTTGTATGAATGAGCAATCCTTTACTGATATAACTGCCCGTGAAAGATTGCTGTAGCCCTCTTTTCATCTATCAGGGATAACTGGTGGTACCGCTCTTGCAGCCACTGGTCTTCTTCTATCTAAGCATCTATTAGCACCCTCAATGACTCCATTTCTACTTCTATAGGGAGTACTGCTTCCATGCCATAGACTAATGAGTAGGGGGTAGCCCCAGTAGAAGTATGCATTGATGTTCTGTAGGCCAGTAGAGTCAGAGGCAATAGGTCAGGCCATCCTTTGTGATTGGCGGACATTTTTTGCATGATCTTCTTGATATTTTTGTTGGCCACTTCGACATCACCATTCATCTTGGTACGATAGATGACGGAATTAAGATGCTTGATATGAAACTTGCTGTATAATTCTCTCATCATCTGGTTGTTTAGATTCTTGGCATTGTCTGATACGATCACCTCAGGTTGTCCATATCTACAAATCACATTATTTCTGATGAAACCAATGATTTCCTCTTTGGTGACTTTGGGAAAGAAGGCAACCTCAACCCATTTGGTGAAATAATCGATCATAGTGAAAATGAATCGATGACCATTGCTGTCTTTGGGTTCTACTGGCCCAATCGTGTCCATTCCCCACATGAAAAAGGGCCATGGCGAACTCATATTGTGCAGTTCATTCGGAGGAACAAGGATGGCATTTCCATGGACTTGACATTGGTAGCATCTCCTAACGTGATCATCACAGTTAGCTTTAAGAGAGATCTAGTAATGCCCTGTCCTCAATATTTTTCTAGAAAGCAAAGGACCACTCATGTGCGGACCACAAACTCCACCATGGACTTTATCCATCAGTTTTTGGGATTGATCTTTATCCAGGCATCTTAAAAGGCCTATTCCAGCATCCATTTTATAGAGTGAGTCTCCGCTCAGATAGAATTTTATAGCCATCTTATGAATCCGCCTTCTTCAGCTTGACTGGCTCCAATGGGTGTAGAACCATCTCGCAGATATTCTTTTATATCTTGGTACCAAGGCTGTTTGATAAGAGGTAGTTCATCTGATATCTCTCCAATGTAATTCCTATATGTCGGGGCCTTTTGGCTTGCAAATTTGATGTTAGGAATTCCCAGCCTATCAGATATGTGGATAAAGGAAGCCAACGTTTCCAATGCATCAGCAAAGTCATTCCTACCTCGAGGGATGTGGACGGAGGTTATTTCTTCAAATTCCATGGATATCTTGATAACTTGCCGATGATACGGCAGCAAATGCCATTCTTTGGTATGATATGCCCCGGTTGTAAGACCCCAACTTTTATGAATAAAGATTTAGTTTTCTTTATATATTATTTCGAAACAGTAAGGTGTTGTTTTGATAAATATGAAAGTTATGGGTGAAATGTGCAAACATTTTTAAAATGAGCAAGTGGTTATAAAATATTCTGGTTGTCGGGGAATATTCGTTTGGTCGTGGAATATTCTTGTTGTCGGGGAATATTCGTACGACGACGCAGCTATTTGTGGGCCCCCACAACGGAATAACTGTCGGATATAGAAAGCGACAGAAATAACTTTTTACAAAATAACGGCGTGGTTGTTACCGTTAGTACTGTTGAAATACCCGGTGGTTAAAATACAGTGATACACGGTGTTGCATAGTAGCACACGGTATTACACAGTATTTCAAATTATTGAGTCTTACGTGAGAAGCCATTACTCAATTATTGTTACAGTAATTACTGTTCAATATTTTATATTATTGACTCAATAATTGCTACGTTGATATTTTATATTATTGACTCAATAATTGCTGCATTGATATTTTATTGACTCAATAATTGCTATGTTGCTATTTTTTTATGATTGATTCAATAATGGCTACAGTTGATATTTTGTAATATTGATTCAATAATTGTCGTTGCACAGTATTTCACGTTATCAACTCAATAATTCATATTATTTGAATAATATTATTAGATAGCATTATTGACAATGTCTAAGGAAGTTCTGTCTAGGAGGGGTTATTTAATTGCGCGCCAGTAAGGAGAAGTCCTTATCGGAAGGCCCCCTCTGTCTTGGGAACGACCTGGTTGTTAATATTGTAGTTCTATAATATTATTTGTGAATAATTAATTATTGATTTATATGATAAGGAAATATTTATTTTGTGGATATTAAAGAAGGAATTGGCGCTGGTGAGTTTTTATCAATATTTTGGTGTGAGAAATCATCTGTTTATGGATTTCGGATAATTTATGTTTGGAATTTGGAAAAACTTCCTTCTGCAAAGTTGTAGGGAATTAAATTTCCTATGGAAGGACATAGAATTTGTATTTTTCTGACAAAGGGGCTATTTGTTATGAATTATTGAAGTTTCGGAAAATAAATATTATTTAATGGGTGGGACCCACTTTTGTTGGAAAAAAATTTAGCCGCCAGGCGGCGGAAATTTTGAAAAAATAATATTATTTTATTATTTTAGTCTCCTTTGGCATCCTAAGCTTTTCCTATAAATAGGGTGCTTAGGTTAGAATTGAAAATCACACCAGAATCATCAGTTTTCTCTCTCTATAATATCGAGCGTATTTTTGTGAGTATTTCTATACTTTGAGTATTAGTATTCAGCGCAAATTTCCTTCAATATTATATCCGATATTTCAGTCAGAGGTACTATCTTTTTGAGGTAAGGGATGTTATTTTCTTTCGTAAATGATATTATTCTTTTCAATATCATTATACAGAAATATTGTCATGGATTTTATGTTGAAATTCTTACTTTTTCCGTCGGGGTTACTATTCACGTATACGACACTATTCACGTATACGGCACTATTCACGGAAAAATTAAACTTTCTTCTATTTGTCCAAATTGCTTGTTAAGGTTACTATCTTTGATTGTATCCAAGTTTTGAGCTTTATTCTTGAATTTTGCTCCATAATTGATTATTACGAGGTATTTTTGAATTGGATATACTAAAATACGAATCCTTAGTCTTTGTCTTTTATCTCACTGGATTCGTTTTTTTTAAAATATTTTTCATCATCCTCAGTCCTAAAAGATGAATGATTATTTGATGAATATCTTTGGCCTGTAGAGCAAAGATGAATGATTACTTGATGAATATTTTTGGCCTGTAGAGCAAAGATGAATGATTACCTGATGAATATCTTTGGCCTGTAGTGCAAAGATGACAGGTGTTGAGATGAACATGACCACTGATGATACAAATGAATATTTTTGGCCTGTAGTGCAAAGATGAATATTTGATTCGAGATGTATATTGATTGATGTTACAGGGATAAAATATTGATGATGGACTTTTAAATCATAGAAGATAGTAGACTTTATTCTCTGCTTAATTCTTCTAATGAACTGTTATTTCCGCTGCGAATATTGATCTAGAGTTGGTTGTCCATTATATTTTATCTGATTTGTTGAAGACTAACGATAATTTATTTTCCATTATCTTAGTCATAATATTCTTTACTGAGCTAGTTGAGCTCACCCTTTTCATCTGTTGTCCTCTTCAGGAAATGAGAATGTTGCGGGAACTAGTCGGGGGACAGAGTGATGGTCCGAGTTAGAGCAGTAGTAGTCCTCACTATTTCTGATAAATAGTGTGATAATAGTTGTAATGAGGACTTAGTTTGAATCTTAATATTTTCTACATATTTGTATTGAGACTCACAGTTGTGTGGTCGTATTTTGCACGACCATATGATATAAAGTTTGTATTTGAATTCTGTACCATGTATTTGGCGACTCAGAATGGGTTGGGTTGAATGGACCTATTCTGGGGGCGTCACACCGGTGGTTTGTTTGATAACCAACTCAGAATCCCCAAGGACTAGTAAACGTTCGATACCCATGGATTGGTCTAGTTTCAACCCCATTATACAGCCTTCATACTCAACTGTGTTGTTGGTGTTGACAAATTGCAACTTGATAGCCATATGATACTGTTCTCCTATAAAAGAGACAAGAATTGCCCCTGCTCCGGCACCTTCCATGTTCACGGCTCCATCAAAATACATTTTCCAATATTGGACTGTATTTTCTTGAGGGATTTGTTGAATTGTCATTATCCCATCCTCCGGGAAATAAGTTTCCAAGGGTTCAAAATCCCCTGACGGTGCTTCGACCAATTGATCCGCAATTCCTTGACCTTTGATATACTTCTGAGTCATGTAGACAATGTCGAATTGTTGGAGGATCAACTGCCATTTGGACAATCGACAATTCAACATGGGTTTGCTGAATATGTACTTCAGTGGATCCATACGGGACATGAGATAGGTTGTATGCCCATACAGCTAATGTTGTAATCTCATGGCGGCCCATGCTAATGCACAACAGATCTTTTCAATCAAAGTGTACTTCTGCTTGCTGCTATTGAATCTTTTGCTAAGGTAATAGATAGCTCTCTCCTTGCTTCTATCATCCTTCTGGCCCAGCATACAGCCCATCGCATTGTCATTAATGGACATGTACATAAACAGGGGAACCTCATCCCTTGGGGGTACCAAGACAGGTTCTTCGATCAACTACTTCTTGATGGAAAGGAAGGCTTTTTGACAATCTTCATTCCATTTCATGGAGAAATTCTTTCTTAACAGCTTAAAGATGGGCTCACACGTTGCCGTGAGTTGAGAGATGAATCTGCTTATAAAATTGGTTCTCCCCAGGAATCCTTGTATTTCCTTTTCTGTTTGGGGCACCGACATCTTGGTGATGGATTTTATTTTAGCGGGATCCAGTTCAATGCCTCTGTTGCTCACTAGAAATCCCAACAACTTGCCTGATTTAACACCAAAAGCACATTTGGCCGGATTCGGCTTTAGGTTGTACTTGCGCAACCTGTTAAAAAGCTTTTTGAGATAACTGATGTGGTCATCCTCCTTACGGGATTTGACGATGATGTCATCCACATAGAACTCTATTTCTTTGTGCATCATGTCATGAAAAAGGGTCATCATGGCTTGGTGATATGTGGCACCGACATTGATAAGGTCGAAACACAAACGTCTTTAACAAAAGGTTCCCCAGGGAGTGATGAAGGCTGTTTTCACCCAGCCCTCTTCAGAAACCATGATTTGATGGTATCTGACGAATAAGTCAACAAAAAATACATGCCATACTGCGTCGTGTTGTCTATCAGTATGTGGATAAAAGGTACTAGGAAGATGTCCTTGAGACAAGCCTTGTTCAAATCCCGGTAATTCACACATACTCGTACTTTTCCTCCGGGCTTAGGCACGGGAACTATGTTGAATAACCACTCGGGGTAAGTTGACACCATGATGATGCCGGCTTTGAATTGCTTGACAATTTCTTCTTTGACTTTCATACTCCACTCAGGTTTCAATCGCCTGAGTTTCTGCTTGACTGGCTTGAATCCATCTTTAATGGGCAGTCGATGAATGATAATGTCAGTAGACAAACCAATTATGTCTTCATTTGACCATGCAAACACATCTTGGAACTGAGTTAAGAGTTCAACCATGTCTGCTCTTTGGCTCTGGGTAAGGTCCATGTGAAAATAGTATGCATACAAGATAATCATGTATGATGATAAAGTATATACTTTGGAGACGATCTTATTGATTTATTAATAAAAGTATTCATTTATTAAATGCATTTAATTATCTACATGATGCTATTTTTATAATATATAAATAACCCATAGTTTTAAGCAATGCTATTAGAATCATGATGTTGATCATGCTAATGAGATCTAAATTTTTAGAAAGCTTAAAACTAAAATAGTTCACAATCGTTGGATTACTAAAAAGGAGATTAGTAAATCCAAAAAGATTGGTACATATGTTGCTTGCTCATTGGATGAGGATGATTGATCTCATGATCATTTGTGTAGAGAAACTAAAGCATGTATGTAGGTGCTTATTGGAGAATAAGTTCATTGAACGTGACTCGCTATGAAATACTTAATGGAGTTTTACTTGCCTTTCAATTGGAATTCCTAATGTGATAGTAGTACAAGTGATCCTTGGACTTGAGATCATCATTATATCTTGCATGTAATGAATTATACTTTGACTTATTCCTTAAGACCCTTGGGGACTATCAAAGGGTATGCTTGGGTATAATAAATTACATATGGAGATAATGAATGGTCAATAGAGAATCTACCACTTATAGTAAAAGAAGAGATATGTCATATGTGATTCGTTAAATGACAACCCAGTAGTCCTTGGCCAAGGCAGAATGAAATTAGAAAGGAGTTTCTAATTTGTATTATTTAGAGTTGTGCATTTTCCAATCGAAATACATATGATTAAATAAAATAAGACTTGATAGTAATTCCATGTCTTATATTTAATTGGGACATTGTATGGTGGAAGGATTGAATTGTACGGTAAATATTTACTCACAGGTTCTTTTATGATTAATATTAAAATATATATTAATTAAAAAGTCGTTAATCGCTAGGGAGACTTATCCTTATTGTAGAATAAATATTATTTATTTAAATAAATTATTAATTTAATTTATTTATTTAAATAAAATTAGAATTATTCTAATTGATTTATTCACAACCGATTTAATTTGGAGAACCTAAAGGGTCACACCATAAAAGGAAGAATAATTATTTAAGAAGGTAATGACATAATCGTAATACTGCATTAAGTGAAATTAATTTAATCTATGGTGATAGAATAAATTAAATAGCTTAATGTTTATTATTTAATATTTTGAAAATATTAAATATAAATTAATAAGAAGAGTGTTATTAATATTATTAAAATTATTATTATTTTAATTTCTAAAGGAGTTTAGAAATTAATTTAATATTAATACTCTCATTTATTCTTAATAAGATTAGGAGACAAATTAATTAGAGAAGTTTAATTAATTAATCCCAATATGTTGGGAAGTCTAATTAATTAAAGGAATTTAAGTAATTAAAAGAAACTCTATGTCTAATAGGATTAGAAGAGTTGACCAATATCTATATAAGAGGAGTCTTATATTAGATATCAGTTGATATAATTTTAATTGTTGGAGAGTACTCATTTTTTTTATAGAGGATAGAAAACTAGGGTTTAGCCAACGACCCTCCTTCTTGAATAATTCCTATTAGTTGGTGGATCACCTCTAGAGGCCAAACACTTGGGTGGCTAACGTTGATCAAAGGAATGAATCTAACTCGAAAAATCAAGGCGATCACAGAGAACAAGGAGTTGAACTCGTACCTGTGGAAGCTTTGTTCTACAAGGTTATGATTCCATAACTTCTTATTTATCGTTTTAAAATAATAATTTTCATAAAGGATGATCCGTGTAATGATTTTGTAGATTTTTTTTAGACTCTGATATACCATACTTTCGCTTATTTTGCAATTTGATTGCGTCTCGATTTCGTACAAACCCAACAGTAGCATCAGAGCTAAACCTTTACGCAATTATTAATTATTTTGATTCCATATATATATGGGTATGTATTTAGAATAATTTATTGCGCATAATTTTATTGTATAAAATTATATTTTATGAAAAAAAAATGACGAATTTTTTTTTGGGACTAATCAGTTACATGTTATATATATACCCACGGATTGGTTTTTTTAAAAAAGGATCCTCAACGTTATATATATACCCACGAATTATCCTTCTACAAAGTGATCCACGAATTCTTATGATAAAGGATACTGATGGTTTTCAAAAGAATGCTTGATTTGGTTTCAAATAACCCAGGACGTTACTATATATATATATATATATATATATATGTTAAGTATTTTGGAAGAGTCACATTAGTTTTTCAAAAGGAGTCCTGTAGAATTTCATATAAAGGTGACCGCGTTACTTGAAAGGATTGCGAAAAGGGAGGTGATGTTATCATATATATATATATATATATATATTATATTTTTAATAATTTTATAATTAAAATAAAGAGTTTATTTTAATCTTGAAATTAAATTTTATGCAATTTAAAATTGTCCATTAAATGATACTCATATATATGAAATATTTTAATTCATGAGATGAATGTTTATTTATTGATGCATATGGTGATATGTATGATAATAAATAGGATTGATTATGGGGTTATTGACTAATGTGATTGGATTTATTTTAATTGAATGCTTGAATGAATGAGTTTTATTAAATGGGGTCTACGTACCTCATCTTCTCAGGTTTTCTTATTGATGTAAAATTCTATCCCCCTCTTTTGTACTTCCCCTTGACTGCTGATCAAGGTTTCTATTTAAATTAAATAGTTTATGTAATAAAGATAGTTAGAATTATTTTGAAGAAATTGGAGACTAAGGAGCAAGGAGCGCGTGAAGACCCGTTTGTAATGGAGCCCGGGTTTAAATGTAATAATTAAGTTTAAATTTAAGTTCTTGCACTCCTAAGTTTGACATTTTGGTTCACTTAGTGGCTCTGTGAACCAAACAAGAATAAAAGTCCATAATCAATTCGGGTAGAATATAGTATTCTATATGTGCATGCTAAGTATTATATATATATATATATATATATATTATATTTTATGCAAACATGCTTTGCATGTTTTAATAAAATGATGTGTATTTTATATATATATGTGCATGCGCGCTAAACAAGATGAGACAAATAATAACAAATCCCTCAAGGAAATCATATTAAGTCTAAAGCGTTCAAAGATATTTGGAATATCGAATGTCGCCTTCTAGCATGATAAATTAATAGAGTATTAAATATTTAATATGAGTTTGTTGTGCACACATATGACAAAATTTAAGTATTTAAGATATTAATTTAATCACATTTTATGCTTATAAAGAAAATTGAACAATATTATTTTGTTGTGCACATACAAAGACAATATTTTTTTTAAAATATATGGAGTGCTAGGTTGAACTTAACTTAAATTATTTTAGTTTGGATGTGCACACACTTGACCATTATGATCTAAGTGGCAGAATACAAGGAGTTATATGTTGATATAATTAACAAGAGTTATCTACCTATTTATTTATATATATTTTGTTGTGCACACAAAAGGTTATATATGTAAGACCCCAACTTTTATGAATAAAGATTTAATGTTCTTTATATATTATTTTGAAATAGTAAGGTGTTGATTTGATAAATACAAAAAGTTATAGGTGAAATGTGTAAATATTTTAAAATGAGCAAGTGGGTATAAAATATTCTCGTTGTGGGGAGTATTCGTTTAGTCGTGAAATATTCTTGTTGTCGGAGAATATTCGTACGACGACGCAGCTATTTGTGGACCCCACAACGGAATAACTGTCGGATATAGAAAGCGACAGAAATAACCTTTTTTATAGAATAACGGCGTAGTTGTTACCGTTAGTACTGTTGAAATACCCGGTAGTTAAAATACAGTAATACGCGGTGTTGCACAGTAGCACATGGTATTGCACAGTATTTTGAATTATAGATTCATACGTGAGAAGGCACTTACTCAATTATTGTTACAGTAATTACTGTTCAATATTTTATATTATTGATTTAATAATTGCATAATATTTTATTGACTCAATAATTATTGCATTGATATTTTATTGACTCAATAATTGCTACGTTGCTATTTTATATGATTGATTCAATAATGGTTACAGTTGATATTTTGGTATTATTGATTCAATAATTGTCACTGCACAGTATTTCACATTATCAACTCAATAATTCATATTATTTGAATAATATTATTAGATAACATTATTGACAATGTCTAAGGAAGTTCTGTCTAGGACCCCATTGCGCGCCAGTAAGGAGAAGTCCTTATCAGAAGGCCCCCTCTTTCTTAGGAACGACCTAGTTGTCAATATTGTAGTTCTGTAATATTATTTGTGAATAATTAATTATTGATTTATATGATAAAAAAATATTTATTTTGTGAATATAAAAGAAGGAATTAGCGCTGATGTATTTTTATCTGTATTTTGGTGTGAAAAATCATCCGTTTATGGATTTCGGATAATTAATGTTTGGAATTTGGAAAAACTTCCTTCTACAAAGTTGTAGAGAATTAAATTTCCTATAAAAGGACATAGAATTTGTATTTTTCTGATAAAGGGGCTATTTATTATGAATTATTGAAGTTTCGGAAAATAAATATTTTTTAATGGGTGGGCCCCACTTTTGTTGTTTTGTTGAAAAAATTCTGATTTTTCTGGAGAGCAGCCGGCGGCGGAAAATAAAAAAAATAATATATTATTTTATTACTTTAGTCTCCTTTGGCATCCTAAGTTTTTCCTATAAATAGGATGCTTAGGTTAGAATTGAAAATCACACCAGAATCATAAGTTTTCTCTCTCTATAATATCGAGCGTATTTTTGTGAGTATTTAAATACTTTGAGTGTTACTATTTAGTGCAAGTTTCCTTCGGTATTATATCCGATACTCCAGTCAGAAGTACTGTTCTTTTGAGGTAAGGGATGTTATTTTCTTCCGTAAATGATGTTATTCTTTTCAATATCATTATACCAAAATATTATCACGAATTTTATTATGAAATTCTTCCTTTTTTTCGTCAGAGTTACTATTCACGTATACGGCACTATTTACGGAAAAATTAAATTTTCTTCTATATGTCCAAATTGCTTGTTAAGGTTTTTATCTTTGATTGTATCCAAGTTTTGAGCTATATTATTGAATTTTGCTCCACAAAGTATTATTATGGAGTATTTTTGAACTTGGATAAACTAAAATGCGAATCCTTAATCTTATCATTTATTTCACTAGATTCATTATTTATATAATTTTTCATTTTTCTCAGTCCTAAGTGGTGATATAACTGAATATCTTTGGCCTGTAGAGCAAAGATGAATGATTACCTGATGAATATCTTTGGCCGTAGTGCTAAGATTACAGGTGTTGAGATGAACATGATCACTGATGATACAAATAAATATCTTTGGCCTGTAGTGCAAAGATGAATATTTGATTTGAGATGTATATTGATTGATGTTACAGGGATAAAATATTGATAATGAACGGTTATTTTCGCTGCGAATATTGATCTAAAATTTGTTGTCAATAATATTTTATCTGATTTATTGAAGGCTAACGATAATTTATTTTTCATTATCTTAGTCATAATATTCTTTACTGGGCTAGTTGAGCTCACCCTTTTCATCTGTTGTCCTCTTCAGGAAATGAGAATGTTGCGGGATCTTGTCGGGGGACAGAGTGATGGTCCGAGTTAGAGCAGTAGTAGTCCTCACTATTTCTGATAAATAGTGTGATAATAATTGTAATGAGGACTTAGTTTGAATATTAATATTTTCTACATATTTGTATTGACACTCACAGTTGTGTGGTCGTATTTTGCACGACCGTATAATATAAAGTTTGTATTTGAATTCTGTACCATGTATTTGGCGACTCAGAATGGGTTGGGTTGACTAGACCTATTCTGGAGGCGTTACAATATACATTTGAAATGGAATCCTTAATCTCACTAGCGAATCTTTAATTAAATGTTGCCGACCTATATCAATGAGGGTAATATAGTTTGAAGAAAATATTGGGAGATACCAATTTAAAATAAGACCTAATTTATTTTGGTATATAAAATTAATTAAATGAATATTTGCTAAAATATTGTCTTTTCACATACAGAAATTTAAAAAATGTCGAAATCACTAATTTTACTGCGTAGCATACTTGATGTTAACAAACTAATCGGGCAGAATTACACATACTGGTTAAGGAATCTGAGAATAGTTCTCACTGCTGAAAAAAAATTTTATGTTCTAAATTCACCTGTCCCTAGAATTGTTCCAGAATCAGCCTCTGAGAAAGAGATTGCCATAATTATAAAGTGGCAAGATGATGCATCTGTGGCTCAATGCATCATGCTTGCATCCATGAATAACGAGGTTCAGCATTAGCATGAAAATATGGATGCTCCTACTATGTTGCTTCACCTCAAGGAGTTGTATGGTGAACAAAGTAGGACTGCTAGATATGAGATATCTAAGGAGCTGTTCCGATCTCGGATGACCGAGGGCATTGCCGTCGAGACTCATGTCCTAAGGGTGATCAATCTGATTGAACGTCTTGGATATCTTGGGTTCGTCATGGATGGGAAATTGAGTCAAGATTTGGTCTTGCAGTCACTCCCTGAGACCTTCTCGTAGTTCGTTGTAAATTTTCACATGAATAAGTTAGGTGTCAGCTTGCCCGAATTACTTAACATGTTGAAAACTGCAGAAGGTCACTTCCCATCCAAGAAGAACCATGTCTTAATGGTGGATGATTCTTCCAAGAAAATGAAGAGGCTAGAGGTATCTTCTGAAAAGAAGAAATCTAAGAAGGCTAAGGGCAAGGTGAACAAAAAGGATCAAAAGAAACCTGATCCAACTAGCAAAGGAATGTGCTTTCATTACAATGAGCCGGATCATTGGAAGAGGAACTGCAAGAAGTTTCTGGCAGAAAAGAAGCTTGAAGAAGCTTCGACTTCCAATCAAGGTTTGTTCATGATTGAAATTAATTTGCGAAATAGACTTTACATACTTGACTTGCATGAAATTATATTTCAAATAGAACAAACTAAGAATAGGAAAAGAGATGATGTTAATTATACCTATATGTGGCACTGTAGACTCGGTCATATCAATGAAACAAGATTATCCAAGTTATATAAGGATGGGCTCTTAGAGTTATTCGATTATGAATCATATCAAACTTGTGAATCTTGTCTCATGGGTAAAATGACTAAATCTCCGTTTAGTGAAAAAGGAGAAAGAGTTACAGAGTTGATAGCGTTGGTTCACACAGACGTTTGTGGACCTCTGATAATGAATGCACGGGGAGGGTATTCTTATAATATTACTTTATCACTCAAGATATGGATATGTGTATTTAATGAAAAATAAATTTGAATCATTTAAAAAGTTCAAAGAGTTCAAAAGTGAAGTAGAGAAACGAACTGACAAAAGTATCAAGATTCTTCGATCAGATCGAGGTGGTGAATACTTAAGCGGTGAATTTCTCAATTGTCTTAAAGAAAATGGTATAATCTCACAATAGACTCCACTAGGTACACCACAGTTAAATGAATTATCTGAAAGGAGAAATCGAACATTGTTGGACATGGTTCATTCCATGATGAGTTTTACCGTTCTTCTAGTATCGGGTTATGCCCTAGAAGCGGCTGCATATCTACTAAATAAGGTTCCCTCAAAATTCATCCCCAAAACTCCATATGAGATGTGGACTGGGAGGAAATCTGGTCTTAAGCATGTTAAGATTTGGGGATGTCCAGCTTATGTGAAAAGGTTTCAAAATGATAAGTTTCGGACAAGATCTGATAAGTGCACGTTTGTGGAATATCCTAAAGAAAATTTGGGATACTATTTCTACAATCCTACTGAGCAAAAGGTGTTTGTTGCGAAACACGCTGCCTTTTTGAAAATGAAGTTTATCCTTGAAGGGGTTAGGGAGGAAAAACAGATCTTGAAGAAATTTAAGAACCACAAAGCACTACAGATCAATTGGATGAACCTGTTCAAGTAGAATACCTACTGTACAACACCTTATTCGTAAATCTGGAAGAGTACCGAAGATACCTGAAAGGTATGGATTCGTCATAGAGGATGACGATGAGGTACACGTCATGAATGATGATGATCCATTGAATTACGAATAGACTATGAGTAGTTAAGACTCGGAGAAATGGTAGATAGCCATAAAATCTAAAATGGATCTTTGAAGTAATGCACAAAACCATTTGGATTTTACTTGCGATTGTAGCTTATTATTACTAGATCTGGCAAAATGAAAGTGGAGACGCCCTTCCTCAAATATAAATTATTAGAGGAAAATGTATATATGATACAACCAGATGGATTTGTTTCAATGGTTGAAGCAATTCATGTAAATGAGCTACAACAATCTTTTTATGAATTGAAGCAAACTTCTCGTAGATGGAACATTCGTTTTGATGAAACAATCAAAGAGTTTGATTTTATCAAAAATGAGAATGAACCATGTGTGTACAAGAAGGTTAGTGGGAGCACTGTTTCATTCCTTGTATTATATGTAGATGATATATTACTGATAGGGAATGACATTTCTATGCTACAATCGATCAAAATAAAGTTGTCTAAACATTCCTCCATGAATAATGTGACGCCCCCAGAATAGGTCTAGTCAACCCAACCCATTCTGAGTCGCCAAATACATGGTACAGAACTCAAATACAAACTTTATATCATACGGTCGTGCAAAATACGACCACACAACTGTGAGTGTTAATACAAATATGTAGAAAATATTAATATTCAAACTAAGTCCTCATTATAATTATTATCACACTATTTATCAGAAATAGTGAGGACTACTACTACTCTAACTCGGACCATCACTCTGTCCCCCGACTAGTTCCCGCAACATTCTCATTTCCTGAAGAGGACAACAGATGAAAAGGGTGAGCTCAACTAGCCCAGTAAAGAATATTATGACTAAGATAATGGAAAATGAATTATCGTTAGCCTTCAATAAATCAGATAAAATATTATTGACAACAAGTTTTAGATCAATATTCGCAGCGAAAATAACCGTTCATCATCAATATTTTATCCCTGTAACATCAATCAATATACATCTCAAATCAAATATTCATCTTTGCACTACAGGCCAAAGATATTCATTTGTATCATCAGAGATCATGTTCATCTCAACACCTGTCATCTTTGCACTACGGCCAAAGATATTCATCAGGTAATCATTCATCTTTGCTCTACAGGCCAAAGATATTCAGTTATGTCACCACTTAGGACTGAGAATAATAAAAAACCATATAAATAATGAATCCAGTGAAATAAAGGATAAGATTAAGGATTCGCATTTTAGTTTATCCAAGTTCAAAAATACTCCATAATAATACTTTGTGGAGCAAAATTTAAGAATATAGCTCAAAACTTGGATAGAATCAAAGATAAAAATCTTAACAAGCAATTTGGACATATAGAAGAAAATTTAATTTTTTCGTGAATAGTGCCGTATACGTGAATAGTAACCCCGACGGAAAAAGTAAGAATTTCATAATAAAATTCATGACAATATTTTGGTATAATGATATTGAAAAGAATAACATCATTTACGAAAGAAAATAACATCCCTTACCTCAAAAGAACAGTACTTCTGACTGGAGTATCAGATATAATACCGAAGAAAACTTGCACTAAATAGTAACACTCAAAGTATTTAAATACTCACAAAAATACGCTCGATATTATAGAGAGAGAAAACTTCTGATTCTGGTGTGATTTTCAATTCTAACCTAAGCATCCTATTTATAGGAAAAACTTAGGATGCCAAAGGAGACTAAAGTAATAAAATAATATATATATTTTTTTATTTTCCGCCGCCGGCTGCTTTCCAGAAAAATCAGAATTTTTTCAACAAAACAACAAAAGTGGGGCCCACCCATTAAAAAATATTTATTTTTCGAAACTTCAATAATTCATAATAAATAGCCCCTTTATCAGAAAAATACAAATTCTATGTCTTTCCATAAGAAATTTAATTCTCTACAACTTTGTAGAAGGAAGTTTTTCCAAATTCTAAACATAAATTATCCGAAATTCATAAATGGATGATTTTTCACACCAAAATACAGATAAAAACACATCAGCGCTAATTCCTTCTTTTATATCCACAAAATAAATATTTTCTTATCATATAAATTAATAATTAATTATTCATAAATAATATTACAGAACTACAATATTGACAATCAGGTCGTTCCAAGGAAAGAGGGGGCCTTCCGATAAGGACTTCTCCTTACTAGCGTGCAATTAAATAACCCCTCCTAGACAGAACTTCCTTAGACATTGTCAATAATGCTATCTAATAATATTATTCAAATAATATGAATTATTGAGTTGATAATTTGAAATACTGTGCAGTGACAATTATTGAATCAATAATACCAAAATATCAACTGTAGCCATTATTGAATCAATCATATAAAATAGCAACGTAGCAATTATTGAGTCAATAAAATATCAATGCAACAATTATTGAGTCAATAAAATATTATGCAATTATTGAATCAATAATATAAAATATTGAACAGTAATTACTGTAACAATAATTGAGTAAGTGCCTTCTCACGTATGGATCAATAATTCAAAATACTGTGCAATACCGTGTGCTACTGTGCAACACCGCGTATTACTGTATTTTAACTACCGGGTATTTCAACAGTATTAACGGTAACAACTACGCCGTTATTCTATAAAAAAAGTTATTTCTGTCGCTTTCTATATCCGACAGTTATTCCGTTGTGGGGTCCACAAATAGCTGCGCCGTCGTACGAATATTCCCCGACAATAAGAATATTCCACGACCAAACGAATATTCCCCGACAACAAGAATATTTTATATATACCCACTTGCTCATTTTAAAATATTTGCACATTTCACCCATAACTTTTCATATTTATCAAATCAACACCTTACTATTTCAAAATAATATATAAAGAAAATTAAATCTTTATTCATAAAAGTTGGGGTCTTACAACCTCCCCTCCTTAGGAAATTTCGTCCTCGAAATTGACGTACGTACCTGTTATGTCGAAAAGGTGAGGATACCTCGCTTTCATTCCCAGGTCATTTCCTCAATTGCATGGTTTCTCCACAAAACTTTAACTTGAGGTATAATTTTCGAGCGTAGGACATGCTCCTTCCTATCCAAGATCTTGACAGGTACCTCCTCGTACGTTAAATCTTCAGCTATCTCGTCTGGTTCTAACTCAATAATACGGTTTGGATCCTTCACATATTTACGTAACACGGATATGTGAAAAACGTTATGAACACGAGACATGGTTGGAGGTAAAGCGAGTCTATAGGCCACATTTCCTACTCGGTCAAGAATCTCAAATGGACCAATGAATCGTGGATTGAGCTTTCCTCTCTTCCCAAACCTCATAACTCCTTTCCACGGAGCAACACGTAATAACACATGGTCCCCAACATTAAATTCCACGTCCTTTCGATGAAGATCCGCATAACTCTTTTGTCGATCTTGTGCAGTTTGTATCCGTTGTCGGATGATTTTGATCTTTTTCGTAGTCATACGTACTAACTCCGGTCCCAACAATGTTGCTTCACCCACCTCATCCCAGCATACTGGAGAGCGACACTTTCTCCCATATAATGCTTCTAATGGAGCCACTCCTATACTTGCCTGATAACTGTTGTTGTAGGAGAATTCCACCAATGGTAAGCACTTATCCCAACTCCTTTTGAAGTCTAGAACACAGAGTCTCAATAGATCTTCAAGAGTTTGAATAGTCCTTTCTGATTGTCTGTCTGTTTGAGGATGATAAGCCGAACTGAATCGTAAATCCGTGCCCATAGCTTTCTGCAAACTGATCCAAAATCGTGAAGTAAATCTGGGATCACGATCCGAAACTATGGATACTGGCATGCCATGCAATCTCATAATCTCATTCACGTACATATGAGCAAGACGTTCAAGGGAATAAGTCTCTCGTATCGGCAAGAAATGAGCAGACTTGGTTAACCTATCAACAATAACCCAAATTGCATCTATGCCTTGAGAAACCTTGGGAAGACCCGTAATGAAATCCATCGTAATGTGTTCCCACTTCCATTTTGGAATCTCCAGTGGTTGCAATGGACCCTTCGGTACTTGATGCTCCGCCTTTACACGTTGACAAGTTAAACATCTCGAAATAAACTCCGCGATCTCTCTTTTCATATTGCTCCACCAAAATGTATGTCGAAGATCACAATACATTTTGGTACTCCCAGGATGGATCGCAAATGGTGTGTTGTGTGCCTACATCATGATTCTATACTTCAAGTCGGAATCGTTAGGAACACAAAGTCTGGAGTTGACTTGAAGTATTCCCTCTTCATCGATTCTTGCTTCTGGGATGGCACCTTCTTGCACCTTCTTCTTCATCTTCATCAGCTCCGGATCCGTAGCTTGATCAGCTTTAACTTTATCAATCAAAGCTGGTTCTACGCGTATACTTGACATCATCGCACTCGTTCCCATATATGATCTTCTACTCAACGCGTCAGCTACCACGTTCGCTTTTCCAGGATGGTATTGGATGGTATGATCGTAATCTTTCAACAGCTCAAGCCAATGTCGTTGCCGCATGTTGAGTTCCTTCTGAGTGAAGAAATATTTTAGTCTCTTATGATCCGTATAAATCTCTACTTTCTCTCCTTACAGGTAATGTCTCCAGATCTTCGACGCGAAAATGACAGCTGCCAACTCTAGATCATGAGTAGGATAATTCCTCTCATATTCTTTGAGTTGTCGCGAGGCATAGGCTATGACCTTCCCATGTTGCATGAGAACACATCCTAACCCTTTGCCCGAAGCATCGTTGTAAATAACAAATCCATCCGAACCAGATGATATTGTCAGAACAGGTGCCGAAATAAGTCTTCTCTTTTTGCTCTTAGAAGCTCTTCTCGCATTTCTCGCTCCAAATAAATTTTGTATCTTTTCGAGTCAACTGAGTTAATGGAGTAGCGATTCGAGAAAATCCCTCTACGAACCTCCGATAATAACCTGCTAAGCCCAGAAAGCTTCGTACTTCGGTCACCGAATTAGGTTGCTCCCAGCTTTGTATTGCTTCAGTCTTCGTCGGGTTAACAGATACTCCACGTTTCGATACCACGTTCCCAAGGAATGCTACTTCCTTAAGCCAAAGCTCGCATTTCTTCAACTTGGCATATAGCTTGTTCTCACGAAGCTTTTGAAGTACCAACTTCAAGTGGTGCTCATGATCTTCACGGCTTTTAGAATAAATGAGGATGTCATCAATAAAGACAACAACGAACTAATCAAAATATTCCTTAAATACACGGTTCATCATATCCATGAAAGCAGCAGGAGCATTAGTCAATCCAAAAGACATGACTAAGAACTCATATTGCCCGTACCGAGTTCTAAAAACAGTCTTTGGAATATCCTCAGTTTTAATCTTCAGCTGATGATATCCAGAACGAAGATCGATCTTTGAAAAGAACTGTGCCTCTTGCAACTGGTCGAACAGGTCATTAATACGAGGTAACGGATACATATTCTTGATGGTGACATGGTTCAACTCCCGATAGTCAATGCAAAGTCGCATACTCCCGTCTTTCTTCTTTACGAATAAAACAGGAGCACCCCAAGGAGACGTACTAGGACGAATAAAACCGATGTCTAACAACTCTTATAATTGGACCTTTAACTCTTGAAGTTCAATAGGAGCCATTCGATATGGGGTTTTAGAAATGGGTTTTGTACCGGGCTCAAGGTCAATAAAGAATTCAACTTCACGCTCTGGGGGTAGACCGGGAAGTTCTTCGGGAAATACATCAGGAAACTCATTAACAATGGAAATATCATTCAAATCTGATGTATTCTGGTTTAGATCAGTGACATGAGCTAACAAAGCTTGACATCCATTTTTTAATAAACGAATAGCCTTGTGATTTGAAATGATATTGACTGATTTTAGTGGTTTGGTGGTTTGAATTCGCACAACAGGTTGATTAGGAATATGAAAACTAACAACCTTACGAAAATAATCAATTTTGGCATGGTAAGTGGTTAACCAGTCAACTCCTAAAATCACGTCAAATGCAAGTATTTTCAAAGATATAAGATCAACAGGTAAGGTAAGGGTACCAATCTGAATCAAGCAAGATTTGTAAACTGTGGATGTAACAAAGGTTTCTCCCAACGGAGTTTCAACAGATAAGTCAAAGTTTAATTTATCAGAAGTCAAGTTCAAACATTGAGCACAAGCAGGTGAAATAAAAGAATGGGTAGCACCGGTATCTAACAAGGTGTAAACTTCGCAAGAGTTTATGATTAGCTTACCCGTAATCACCTTGTGTGGATTCCTCGCGTTTTGAGCTGTTATGACAAACGCTCTTCTAGGAATCACCGACTTTGACTTGTCCAAAACCGCCTTTGGAATCACCACCCCCGCTGGATTTGGTTTCGCAACAGGACAATCTCGAGCTATATGTCCTTCTTTTCCACAGTTATAACATGCTTTGAATTGTTGTGGACAGTTTGGACTGATGTGTCCCTCTTTCCCGCATTTATAGCATACGACCGGTGGTCGTTCTCCTCCCCTAGAAACAGTTGATGCTGGTGCTGATGTTGATGTCTTCACGTTTTCATTGTTATACCTTCTCTTCTTGAAATCTCCCCCCGATTCGCTTTTTCTACTATCATGGCCACGATTACCACCGGAGTGGTTACCGCTTCTGTCATACTTTCCTCCTCGCTGGTTGTCATTGCTCCGTTGACCGCTGCCACCGGTACGACCTTGGTTGTGGTCCCTCGGTTAAAAATAATCATTATCTCGTTCTAACAATTGGGCCCTGTTCACTACATCCGAATATAGAGAAAATTTATGAGAAATGAGGTATTGACGTATTTTGGGTTTCAAACCTCTTAGAAACATCCGCGTCATACGTTCCTCATTCTCCACCAAATGAGGTGCAAACCTGGACAGCTCCGCGAACTTAGCCTCGTACTGGGATACCGTCATGTTGTTTTGCTCAAGTCTAATAAACTCTACCTCCTTTATATGATGAATACTTTCAGGAAAGTACTTGTCATTAAACAGTTTCTGGAACGCTTCCCAAGACATCTTGAGGGCGGCAGGCTGGGTACGCTTCATAGACTCCCACTAGTAATCTGCTTCTCCACGGAACATAAACATGGCAAATGGAACCTTCTGTTCCTCCGTGCATCCCAAGACATCAAATATCTTGGTAATTTGTTTAACCCACGTCTCCGCCTTTATCGGATCTGGCTTTCCCAGAAACTCTGGTGGTCCCAATTCTTTGAACTGCTTGGCAGTGACAAGCCGCGAGTTGTTATTATCTCCACCTGTATTTTGCACACGAGTCTCCCTCGTCTGGTTTTGCATGAACTGCAAAAAACTTCTAAACATCTCATCGTTTATCGTCTGACCAGCGTTGTTTTCAGGATGAACATTGCCTTCTTGTTGCACGTTCTCCTAGTTAGTGATTAAAGGTGTCTCCACGGTCTCATTCACTTCATTGTTAACATTCTCAGCTGCCATTCTCAAATACTGCCATAAAACAAGGGTTAATTAAACAAATAACATATCACATATTAACCCTATGCTCCGACTGACCAATTAAATACCACATAAGCTTAGGTAGGACATACTAGTGAAGGATTTACTCGTCTCTCCCCTCCTAGTTCTATTCCCAGATCTCCGCCAGAGATCATATCCCTAAGCTCTGATACCAACTGTGACGCCCCCAGAATAGGTCCAGTCAACCCAACCCATTCTGAGTCGCCAAATACATGGTACAGAATTCAAATACAAATTTTATATTATACGGTCGTGCAAAATACAATCACACAACTGTGAGTGTCAATACAAATATGTAGAAAATATTAATATTCAAACTAAGTCCTCATTACAATTATTATCACACTATTTATCAGAAATAGTGAGGACTACTACTGCTCTAACTCGGACCATCACTCTATCCCCCGACTAGTCCCTACGACATTCTCATTTCTTGAAGAGGACAACAGATGAAAAGGGTGAGCTCAACTAGCCCAGTAAAGAATATTATGACTAAGATAATGGAAAATGAATTATCGTTAGCCTTCAATAAATTAGATAAAATATTATTGACAACAAGTTTTAGATCAATATTGCGCAGCAGAAATAACCGTTCATCATCAATATTTTATCCCTGTAACATCAATCAATATACATCTCAAATCAAATATTCATCTTTGCACTACAGGCCAAAGATATTCATTTGTATCATCAGTGATCATGTTCATCTCAACACCTGTCATCTTTGCACTACGGCCAAAGATATTCATCAGGTAATCATTCATCTTTGCTCTACAGGCCAAAGATATTCAGTTATATCACCACTTAGGACTGAGAATAATGAAAAACCATATAAATAATGAATCCAGTGAAATAAAGGATAAGATTAAGGATTCACATTTTAGTTTATCCAAGTTCAAAAATATTCCATAATAATACTTTGTGGAGCAAAATTCAAGAATATAGCTCAAAACTTGGATACAATCAAAGATAAAAACCTTAACAAGCAATTTGGACATATAGAAGAAAATTTAATTTATTCGTGAATAGTGCCGTATACGTGAATAGTGCCGTATACGTGAATAGTAATCCCGACGAAAAAAGTAAGAATTTCATAATAAAATTCATGACAATATTTTGGTATAATGATATTGAAAAGAATAACATCATTTACGAAAGAAAATAACATCCCTTACCTCAAAAGAACAGTACTTCTGACTGGAGTATCAGATATAATACCGAAGAAAATTTGCACTAAATAGTAACACTCAAAGTATTTAAATACTCACAAAAATACGCTCGATATTATAGAGAGAGAAAACTTCTGATTCTGGTGTGATTTTCAATTCTAACCTAAGCATCCTATTTATAGGAAAAACTTAGGATGCCAAAGGAGACTAAAGTAATAAAATAATATATATTTTTTTATTTTCCGCCGCCGGCTGCTCTCCAGAAAAATCAGAATTTTTTCAACAAAACAACAAAAGTGGGGCCCACCCATTAAAAAATATTTATTTTTCGAAACTTCCATAATTCATAATAAATAGCCCCTTTATCAGAAAAATACAAATTCTATGTCTTTCCATAAGAAATTTAATTCTCTACAACTTTGTAGAAGGAAGTTTTTCCAAATTCTAAACATAAATTATCCGAAATTCATAAATGGATGATTTTTCACACCAAAATACAGATAAAAACACATCAGCGCTAATTCCTTCTTTTATATCCACAAAATAAATATTTTCTTATCATATAAATTAATAATTAATTATTCATAAATAATATTACAGAACTACAATATTGACAATCAGGTCGTTCCAAGGAAAGAGGGGGCCTTCCGATAAGGACTTCTCCTTACTAGCGCGCAATTAAATAACCCCTCCTAGACAGAACTTCCTTAGACATTGTCAATAATGCTATCTAATAATATTATTCAAATAATATGAATTATTGAGTTGATAATTTGAAATACTGTGCAGTGACAATTATTGAATCAATAATACCAAAATATCAACTGTAGCCATTATTGAATCAATCATATAAAATAGCAACGTAGCAATTATTGAGTCAATAAAATATCAATGCAACAATTATTGAGTCAATAAAATATTATGCAATTATTGAATCAATAATATAAAATATTGAACAGTAATTACTGTAACAATAATTGAGTAAGTGCCTTCTCACGTATGGATCAATAATTCAAAATAATGTGCAATACCGTGTGCTACTGTGCAACACCGCGTATTACTGTATTTTAACTACCGGGTATTTCAACAGTACTAACGGTAACAACTACGCCGTTATTCTATAAAAAAGGTTATTTCTGTCGCTTTCTATATCCGACAGTTATTCCGTTGTGGGGTCCACAAATAGCTGCGCCGTCGTACGAATATTCCCCGACAATAAGAATATTCCACGACCAAACGAATATTCCCCGACAACAAGAATATTTTATATATACCCACTTGCTCATTTTAAAATATTTGCATATTTGACCCATAACTTTTTGTATTTATCAAATCAACACCTTACTATTTCAAAATAATATATAAAGAAAATTAAATCTTTATTCATAAAAGTTGGGGTCTTACAAATAATGTGGGTAGAACATCCTACATTAGGGATATAAATATGTATAGATAGATTTAAAAGGGTGTTCGGCTTAACCCAAGGAACGCATATTCATTAGATGCTAAAGGCGTTTAGCATGGCAAACTCCAAAAGGTGTCTCATGATGATGAGACATGGAGTGCATCTCTCTATAATTGTCCTAAAAAAAAGAGAGATAGCATGAGTTACTATCATGTATGCTATGAAATATACGAGACTTGATGTTGATTAGTCATATTCTGGAGAAGACACTGTAAGACAGTGATAAACATCTCAAAGTACTCAACTGACACTAAGGATGTCATCATGACACATGATGGGTCTGAATTAAACTAGAGGACTAAACAGACTCAAGTTTTCAGACTGACTAAGACGACAGCAAATCGACTTTAGGGTAAGTCGTTACCTTGAAAGGTGGTGCAGTGAATTGGAAAGGTTCCAAACAGCAAAAGGTTGCTGGATTAGTGACAAAGAAAAATTATATAACTGTAAGTGAAGCTGTAAGTTGATGATTCGGATGAAAAGTTTATTACAGAACTAGGAATAGTTCCTAAGTCTCATCTTGAATCCAAACATGTGTTGAGGCACTTTGATTAAAGAAATTATTGAAAAAGGAGACGTCACCTTGGAGCGTGTAGACTCTCAAGACAACATTGCAGATCCATTTACTAAAGCTTACACAACAACAATTTGATCATCACTTAGAGAAGATGGGTATGAGATACCATGGGGATTGGTTTTAGTGCAAGTGGGAGATTGAAAGTAGTATGCATACATGCCAATCATGTATGATGATAAAGCATATACTTTGGAGACGATCTTATTTATTTATTAATAAAAATATTCATTTATTAAAGACATTTAATTATCTACATGAGGCTATTTTTATAATATATAAATAACCCATAGTTTTAAGCAATGCTATTAGAATCATGATGTTGATCATGCTAATGAGATCTAAATTTTTAGAAAGCTTAAAACTAAAATAGTTCCCAATCGTTGGATTACTAAAAAGGGAATTAGTAAATCCGGATAGATTGGTACATATGTTGTTTGCTCATTGGATGAGGATGATTGATCTCAAGATCATTTGTGTGGAGACACTAAAGCATGTATGTAGGTGCTTATTGGAGAATAAGTTCACTGAACGTAACTCGCTATGGAATACCTAATAGAGTTTTACTTGCCTGTCAATAGGAATTCCTAATGTGATAGTAGTACAAGTGATCATTGGACTTGAGATCATCATAGTATCTTGTATGTAATGAATTATACTTTGACTTATTCCTTAAGACCCTTGGGGTATATCAAAGGGTATGCTTGAGTATAATAAATTACATATGGAGATAATGAATGGTCAATAGAGAATCTACCACTTATAGTAATAGAAGAGATATGTCCTATGTGATTCATTAAATGACAACCCAATAGTCCTTAGCCAAGGCAGAATGAAATTAGAAAGGAGTTTCTAATTTGCATTATTTAGAGTTGTGCATTTTCCAATTGAAATACATATAATTAAATAAAATAAGACTTGACAGTAATTCCATGTCTTATATTTAATTCGGACATTGCATGGTGGAAAGATTGAATTGTACGGTAACTATTTACTCACATGCTCTTTAATGATTAATATTGAAATCTATATTTTCTAGAAAGTCGTTGATCGCTAGGGAGGCTTATCTCTATTGTAGAATAAATATTATTTATTTAAATAGATTATTAGTTTAATTTATTTATTTAAATAAGATTAGAATTATTCTAATTGATTTATTCACAACCGGTTTAATATGGAGAACCTAAAAGGTCATACCATAAAAGGAAGAATAATTATTTAAGAAGGTAGTGGCATAATCGTAATAATGCATTAAGTGTAATTAATTTAATCTTTGGTGATAGAATAAATTAAATAGCTTAATGTTTATTATTAAATATTTTAGAAATATTAAATATAAATTAATAAGAAGAGTCTTATTAATATTATTACAATTATTATTATTTTAATTTCTAAAGGAGTTTAGGAATTAATTTAATATTAGTACTCTCACTTATTCTTAATAAGATTTGGAAACAAATTAATTAAAGAAGTTTAATTAATTAATCCCAATATGTTGGAAAGCCTAATTAATTAAAAAATTTTAATTAATTAAAAGAAACCCTATGTCTAATAGGAATAGAAGGGTTGACCAATATCTATATAAGAGGAGTCTTATGTTAGATATCAGTTGATGCAATTCCAATTATTGGAGAGTACTCCTTTTCTATAGATAATAGAAAACTAGGGTTTAGCCAACCACCCTCCTTCTTGAATAATTCCTATTCCTTGATGGATCACCTCTAGTGGCCAAATACTTGAGTGACTAACGTTGATCAAAGGAAGAAATCTAACTCAGAAATTTAAGGAGATCACGAAGAACAAGGAGTTGAACTTGTACCTGTGGAAGCTTCGTTGTACAAGGGTATGATTCCATAACTTCTTATTTATCGTTTTAAATTAATAATTTGCATAAAGGATGATCCGTGTAATGATTTTGTAGATTTTTTTTAAACTTTGATATACCATGTTTTCGCTTATTTTGCAATTTCATTGCATCACGATTTCGTACAAACCCAACACCATGCCTATCTGGATTTCTTTATGGTTTTCTGAGGTTTCGATGTTGATGGTGATGGTTTGGTCGAGATTTGGTTTGGGTTTGTCTTCGATCCATTCTTTGATCTCCTCGGGCACCTCATAGTCATTTATTTCCTCTTGATCAATCTCCATCAAGTCGAAGTCAAGTTCTACATTAAAGTTGTAGTCATTGTGAAAATTTGGCATCTCATCAGCAGGGCCAAACAAATCCAACGTTGGAGTCTTGAAAACAAAATGATTTCACTTTAATATATCAAACTATTTGATTATACAAAGAATTTAGCAAGAAGCATGACAAAAGTAACTGCTATAGCTGTGCAACAAAAATGAGCAGCAAATAAAACCATATTTTAGAGTAGACGGACTTTCTGCCCTTTTACCCTTTTCGACTTATGCATGGAGTGCTGCTCCAATTGTCTAGAGTTAAGTCCTCATGAACAGGGAGGATAAAGGAGTTGCTGTTGTCTGTCTCCTCTTTGATAATGACTAAGACATCCTTTATATCAAGGCCAATGCGTTTCTTTGACCTGCTCTTCTTATCCCTATTGATGCGAGGGATTAGGACTTGATTTTCTGAATAGTCATCGTCTGGGATATCGTCGTTCATACCCTAAGTGTGCACCAGAAAATACATGTTTGCAAACGGGTCTCGTCCTTCATGCAGGAACTTTTCTTTGCCTTTCTCGCTTTCCCAGTCAGGCTTTGGGACTTCTCTTTCACTGATCGATTTGACCTGAGGAAATAGCATAACTGACACAGCAGCAGGCCTGCATCAGTGAGGTTTGGCAGTACGATGGTGGTGGTAAGAACCGTTAGATGCTTGTGTGGGTTCCGGTGGTTTGATCTGGATGAATAGCTTAATTCGGCTTTCCTTGTCTGGCTAGGGATTTGCACAGGACTTTTGATTTCTTACTGGTTTTTCCCTAACCTTTCTCCAGGGTAGAAACCCAAGGATACCATTTCCTGACCGACAGTTATTACTTCGGGAGAAACTTTTGGCTTTAAGGCCGGCGCCCCAATGGGTAAGTATTGAGTGTTTCTCACTTCCAGAGCTTGAAAACTTGCATGTTCAACCCCTTTATCGAGACTGATTACCAGCATATAGCCCTGTATGCAGACAGAATATTTTGGCTCGGCATTTACAATGATCAAATTGCCATCAATGATGTACTTGAGTTATTGATGAAGGGTGGATGGAACTGCTCCTGTTATGTGGATCCATGGTCTTCCCAATAACAAATTATATCCAGTGGTAATGTTTAATACATGAAAGGATATGTAGAAAGTATGGGGGCCAATCTCCAATGGAAGCTCGATCTCTCCCACAGCCTCTCGGTGAGATCCATTAAAAGCCCGGATGACTACATGGTTAGTCCGGATTCGGTTCAGATTAATCTTCATTCTCTCCAATGTGTCGTAGGGGCAGATGTTTAGGGATGATCCTCCATCTATTAGCACACCTTCTACCATATATTCTGAGGACATCACCGCTATGTGCAATGACTTGCAATGACCCGTCCCGTTTGCGGGTAGATCATTGTCAATGAAAGATATCACATTACTATTAAAAATGTGCTTTATCACGTGATAAAACTTCTCATTATCTACCGTCTTCGACAGATGTGCTTCTTCCAGTACTTTCACCAGAATCCTGCGATGATCCTCCGAAGATAAGATAATATCTAGAATGGATATCTGTAGCGGTGCTTCCTTTAAGCTTTGCACCACTTTAGCCTCATTATGCCCCATCTTGCTGAGGAATTCTTTAATTTTCTCCTCAGACACTCTTCCCTTAGCTTTAATGACTGAGTTGATTGCCAGCTAAGGTAGGGATAGCGGGGTTTCCTTTGATAGAATAGCAATGTGGTTTGATGTTAATCCTTTATCCTTCCTATAGTTCCATGGGACTTTCTTCAGGCTGACTACAGGATATTGCGATCTGAATGGCAATATTAGAGGTTCTGATGCAGCCACTTTTATAGGATTCTTTTATTCTTGGACCCCTTTTCCTTGTAGTATCAGGGGTGTTATGGCTAGATCCTTCTCACAGGAAATAACAACCATTACTTCTTTCAGATTCCTTTCCATGGGAAGAAAGAGTACTTCCTCACCATGATAGCCATAATCTTGGTTTGCCTTCATCAGCTCACCGCCTTCAATCAGATTTTAAATCAGGTGACAAAGTCCCGATTAATCCTTCGTGTCATGACCTGGCGTGTTGGAATGATATTGACATATCCTATCTGGTTTGAACTTTCTGGATCGAGGGTCCACCGGGGGTAATAATTATGTGAACATCCCTTTGTTGATCAACATTTAGAGGATTTCTTTCATAGGCTAATTCAAATTAGTGAAATTCCTCTTGAATGTGAATTCCCCGTTGGCTTGGAACTTTTCCTCCTTAGCAACCTTGTCGGCTTAGGATTCACGCTCATAAAATCGGTAATGATCCCTTATGGCGATGGGACTACTTTCAGGAGTAAGAAGATTTGCTCCTTGTTGGTTGTTCTGATTTATCAACTGCCTTGTTATCTGATGTTGATAAACTACTAGCTCTGCCAATTATCTAACCTGGTCCTTGATAGACTTGTTTTCCTGTTCTATCAGGAACTGCCTTTTTGAGAATTCCCAATTGTCCGGGCTATTGGTATTTGCTTTGGTTGACTCTCTAACATACTGGAGGTATTTGGATCCCTCTTATTTTCCCATGCTAATCATATTGACGCTTTCCTCTTTATGTTAAGGTAGAGGATTATCTTGCACATGTGGTTGTTTTGGGGTAGTCACCACAATCTCCCCATTATCTGTTAGGACTTGGATTTTATGTCTGAGGGACCAACAATCTTGAGTATCGTGGCCCGGTGCTCCAGAATGGTATGCACACTTCTTACTCAGGTCAAAATTTCGTTCGCTTGAACTGGCCTACGAAAGGAGTTGAACAATCTTCTTTTGTGCTGTCAGCAGTTTCAGCACATTTTTTAGGGAGTCCACCAAGGGTGTGAACGTTCTTCGACGTCTAACTTCTCCATCTTTTTGAAAGGGAGCCTTAGAAGATTGTGCAGGAGCTTGAAAAGGAGAATAATTTCTCATTTGAATGGGCAAGTTTGGATTGCCTCTCTGATTCTGTCCCTGAAGTATCAAGGACACCTCCTCTTCCTTTTTCTTGTGTACTTTCCTAGGATTACTCCTATAGCTTCCAGATTAAATATGCTCGGACACTGCCTCCAAAGCGGTAAGGTCCTTGATTTTCCCAGACTTTAGACCCATTTCGGCCATTTCTCCATGTTTGATCATCTTCGAGAATGGTTTTCCTATATCAGCTAGGACCCTCTCGTAATATGGAGCTTCTTGGATGTCTATGAAAGTCAGGACTATCTCAGTTTCTGTCATAGGTGGGGTGACTTGTGCCGCCATCCGTCTCCATCGTTGGGCATACTCTCTGAATGACTCAGTGTTCTGCTTCTTGACTTTGGTGATTTGATATCTGCCTGGAGCCATCTGAGATTGAAAGCTGTATTGATTTAGGAAGGCATGTGCTAGCTCTTCCTAGCTGTGGATTTTGGAATTGTCAAGTCGAGCATACCAAGCTCTAGCCTCTCCGGTCAGACTTTTCTGGAATAATTGCATTATGAGCTTCTCATCCTCTGCATAGGATCCGAGTTCCCCAATGAACACTTTTAAATGAGTGTAAGGATCTCCTAATCCGTCATACTTTTCAAAATTTAGGACTTGAAATTTGTCTGGATATCGAGCCCCTGGGAATATACACAGATTTTAGTAGTTTACACTCCCAAATGCCCCAGTTGCTTTGATGGACCGGATTATTTCTTTCATTTGTTGAAACTTCTTCCTAATATCACTATTTTCCTGATCTTTTTTGAGATTGGTGATTTCAGGGGTTTTGTTGGTCAGATCTTGGTCTTGAGGCTCAAGGGTTTGAGTATTTTTCTTGCCGGTATCCTGACTGCTACTTGTTGTGGATGATTCTGTTCGACCGGGTATTTGTTTACCCTGAAGAATTTTGCTTTGTTTTTTAAAGAAAAATAGCTAATTTCGTTATCTAGTTCTTTAATCCTTTGAACTCTTTCCGAGAGACCGGGGTGGATTCAAGTTGAGCACTTGAAGCTATGAATGGAGATGGGCTTAGTGCCTTTTTAGATTTTGATCTGGTAATGGGACCAATTTTTTCCTATAATAAAAGTAGGTGTGTTAATTTTGATGTATATATCAACAGGATGCATGCTATGCAATGTGTTATTTTTGAAGTTTTTTAATCTTTTCCTATAAAACAAAGGTCAGTTATTTTGATGACAGGATTTAAAATGTATATTTACATGGAATCTTGAAATTGAATTGGAAATTTACATTGAATTAAAAGGGGAAGGCATGAAGAGGCTTTCCTTCGAATTTGGTTTATCAGAGGCTAACCTATCTTAGGCTACTTTAGCGGCTTTTCTTCATGAAGGTCCCCAGATCATTGCAATTTACTAGAGGGAAAATTAATTCGTTCTTTCAATTGGAGCGGATCTGAGTGGTGTCTTTCCTCAGCCTCGCAGAATTAATCTCCTTTGAGTCCAGTAATCAATCACCGACGGGTTCGCCTCCTAATGGAGGAATCACATAGCATACATTCACATACATCGTTTCTCACCGTATGAAATGATGACATTTATGTGAAGCACTAATATAAAGCAGTAAAGCATTTATTTACATCCATTCAATGTAAACACAGCATCCACACTCACGCAGATAAAGAGGGAAATTTTGAAAAAAATTGAAGTGCAACTTAAGCCCTCTACTGTCCCCAGCAGAGTCGCCACCTGTCGACGTCGGGAAAAATCTTTGGACAGATCTTCCTTTCCCTAATTTTGGTGTTTTCTACCCTTATTTATCTTATCTGTTTTATGAAGGGTTAATTTTTAGGAAAAGGCCAACATGTATCATGTCGACGATTTGAAAGATTTATAGAGTCGCTAGTTAGTATATTTGAAATGGTTGTACCAACTCAACCGAGTTTTGTTTGATTTTGTAAGTAGGCCCAATTACTGGATGTTGTCAAAACTTGGCCTTGGAAACCAAGATTCATAAAGTTCGGGGGCTTGGTTAAGCGGGGGGAAGGTGTTAAGCACCCCTCGACTTCAGTGAAACACGGTTACGGCATCTTTTCAATTTTTCCCTTTTAATTTGCAATGTGTGTGTGTGTGATTGAAGTAATTGAGCCTACGTTCTTGATTGGAAGTAGTGCCGTGCTTCGTTGGATCTATATACTAAGGGTTTGAATTGATGAAAATTCCATTTTTAGACAAGATGTAAGAGTGATGTTTTGAAAGACAGTTTTCAAACCTTTTCGCTCGCATAGGAATTGAAGCCTTTTGATACTTCCATTTTTTATTCTGCCTTCAGCTAATTTTGATTTGATTATCGGGATACGAAGCATCCTTGACCAAAAAAAGTATATACACGTGTTGATTTTTTTATGGGCATGACAGACATCGAAGTGGCCCGAGCACTACAAACCAATAATTACTATGTTGAGACCTTAAATCCGGATAACCGTTTTAAGGTCACTCTGATTTACATTTACAAGAAAAGACAAGCAGGCTGTGTTTACAGTGCAAAGTTGTCCATTGTGGGAATCGAATCTAGATCCATGTGGTAGATCATAGATCCTATGATTACTAGGCTCACAGAATATGATCAAAAAAGCTTGCATAGCAAAGATATTGACAGAAAATGTAGATTAACATCTAGACATCATAAAACAAAGGATTCATCAGTTCAATCCTTGCATGCGCGTAGCCAAAGCTTCTCGTTCCCTCTAGATATGGATCTAGGGTTGCGTAGTCGCTTTAATATTTACAAACTAGAAAGAAAGATAGATTTAAATAAATCTTATCCATCCTAGCTCAACTGTTCCAGTTTGACAGCTTTTGAACAGGTTGAAAGTTAGAAATGACTAGATTTAGATGAATCTAGTCCACCAAATTTACATTAGAACAAATTCATATCAAATGAATAATTAAAGCAGGTATGTAATCATATTGAATAAAGAATATATATATATATATGAAAGCTGTAAAGAGCCATGGATTTACAATCCAGTCTTGACTGAGAAATGTAAATATATATATTTATAAAAGCTGAAAAAGGCCACGGATTTCCAATCCAGGCTTGACTGAATGAAATGTTAATATATATACAGTTAGTTATATATATATATATATATTAAAACTAAAAAGGCCACGGATTAGCAATCCAGGCCAAACAAGTTAGTATAAGTATATATATATATATATAGTTATATATATAAAAGCGATAAAAAGCCACGGATTAGCAATTCAGGCTTGACTGAATTGAATGTTAATATATATAGTTAATTATATATATAATAAAGTCAAAAAAGTCAGGGATTAACAATCCAGGCCAAACGAGTTAGTATAAATATATATATATATAGTTATATATATAGCAAAGCGATAAAAAGCCACGGATTAGCAATCCAGGTTGTGCAAGCAAAGAAAACCTTATATATATATACTTATATATACATAAAAGTAAGATAGAAAGGCCGTATATTTGAAATCTAGGCGAAACCAGAAGCTATAAATTTATATGTACATTCACATATATATGATAAAGCAATAAACAACTTCTGATAGTAAAAAAAGCTTACAATGTGCAGCACTACGGGATTTATGCCACTCGGAGGTCTTCAAAACTCCGTTTTCACTGGTTCAAACTTGATATGTTATAGAATATACGTATGCAAATGTATTGAAAGAATACAATTGAAGTTTGGAGTGCTAGAGGTAGGGCTAAGAGTCGAAATGGGCGGAGTTTCTCTGCTTTTTTTTCCTTTTTTTTCTTCTCTTTTTTGCTAAGGTGGGGGGGTCTTATTTATAGACCAGATGGCCATGGGTCTACTCGCGGCAGCCGCGAGTCTACCTGTGGCTCCCCAAGTGGGCCCCGGTCCCGTGGGTCTTGTCGTCTCGAAGTATGTGCACTCTGACCAACGCGTTGTCTGGTTCGAACCTTCATAACTTTCAATCCGGGAGTCCGTTTGAGGCTTTCTATACCTTTTCGAAAAGCTCTTTTCGAGAGCTACACAATCACATGAGATTTGACATTTTTTGAATCTTGGAAGATGGGTCCATGATCAGGTCTTAAAATCTTCGTAGTCCATTCGTTGAGTTGTCTTGTGCTGTTTTCACTCGAGATTGATGTTATAGTTCGTTCTGACCCTCATTGCATTGATTTGGCTTGATTTTGACTTGATTTGATGTCAAGTCAGTAAAACGACCATTTTTCCCTTCTATGGGTTGTCTCCAGGATTGACATAATTTTTGACTGTTTCTCGGGGTTGTCTCCAAGGTTTTGATCCCAACCGACTCTGTTCTTCCCCGGGATTGTCTCTGAGGTTGACTTGGTCTCCCAGGTTTGTATCTGGGGATGATTTGATGCTTGGGGGATATCTTTGAATGTTGACTGTACCTCCCAGTTTTGTTACCGGGGTATTTGTACCTCCAGGGATTGTCGCTGGGGTTTGACTTGATCTCCCGGTGTTGTTGCCGGGGTGACTGTACCTCCCATCGCTGGGGCTTGACTTGACATCCCGGTGTTATCGCCAGGGTTATTTAATCTCCCGGTGTTGTTGCCGGGGCTTGACTTGATCTCCCAGTGTTGTCGCCGGGGCTATTTGATCTCCCGGTGTTGTCGCCGGGGCGATTTAATCTCCCGGTGTTGTCGTCAGGGCGCTGTATCTCCCGGGGTAATCATCGGGGTTGGCTTTGGTCTCCCGGTGTTGTCATGGGGGTTTGTCTTTGGTCTGGACTTCCAGGGTTGTCTCTGGAAGGTAAAAGATAATTTTGTCCTCCTGCAGGGTTAGTAACAGGAATACAAAATTTCGAGTGTCTACAACAGCCCTTCATAAAAGTATTGAATTAGGTGTTAATCATCTATCTGATGAGGTGGACAGCTAGAGCACAACTTCTTGAACCTTTCCTAATATTCGTACAACGTCTCTCCACTGAACTGCCTGATTCCACAAATCTCCTTATGTCGATTACTCTTGAAGTAAGGAAGTACTTCTCCAAGAAAAACTTCTTCATGTCATTCCAGGATTGGATTGATCCCGAAGGAAGATAGTATAATCAGTCTTTTGCTAGATCCGCTAGTGAGAATGGAAAAGCTCGAAGCTTTATCTGCTCTTCAGTTATCCCATGTGGTTTCATGGTGGAACATACCACATGAAATTCCTTTAAATGCTTATATGAATCTTCACCTGTAAGACCACAAAAAGTAGGCAAAAGATGAATTAGTCCAGATTTAAGTTTAAACGCAACATTTAAAGTAGGATATTAAATGCATAAAGGTTGTTGATTGAGATTAGGAGTAGCAAATTCTTTCAACGTCTTCTTGTTGTTTGGCACCACCATCTCTTCTTCTTCTGATTCGTTGAATGACTTGTTTGACACTAGTTCCAGTGATATGTTGAGGCCCAGTGATGGTACAAAAGCCTCTTCTGTATCTGCAATGGTGTTCCATGCTTGATGAATCTCTCTCCTATGTCTGCGTGCAGTTCTCTCTACTTTTGGATAAAATATCAAGTCAAGAGAGTGAGAGGATTGAGTCATAAACTAAAAAAATAAATAAAAGAAAACAATGAATAAGTAAAAACAATAACACTCCTCGGCAACGACGCCAAAAATTTAGGAGCTGTCATTGACACTCCAAAATTAGTACCTTATTTCTACGCTACTAACACGAGAATTAGTATAGAAATAAGTAAGGATTGATCCAATAGAGAGTAATATGTGGTATATATATATATATATATATATATATATATATATATATATATCCTAGTGTTTCTAATAAACATGGGGTTTTTGAATTTATTAACTAAATTAACGAAAGTAAATTGATGAGATTAATCAATGAGTTAAAGATTCAGTTCTTCAGTTCAGTATCGCCTTTTCATAATTATGGAATAATCAAGTTTAAGCAATATATATCCTTCAATGAAATTAATAACCCAAGATAACCGCAATCGTTAATTATCCGAAATTCTCCTTAAGTTTTAAATCTAATGTGATAATCGCCCCAATAGACCCTAACTATCATATAACCTTGAACTATCATTCTAGATTTAATACAACAACGACATGAAGAATTACAAAATTAGGTTATTCTAAGCAACAATCACACAATCAAGGATTATTTAACTTGACTTCCGATAATCTTAACAATACTTAAAAGCTTGTCCATAATCATGCATCACTAATTGCTACTTATGATTAGATATAATATTGTTTTTTTAATACTATATCTTAATCTAGTAGATGATATTAATTAGATTAATCTAACTGGACAAATCAAATCAATCAGATAAAATAGCATGCAATCAATGAAAACAGATTATCAGAATAAATCTCATGCAAGAAGGAATAAAGTCCTAAGTCTCTAAGAAATAACAACCCAAATCCGAGTAGAATTCCATAAGATTCCTGGCCTGAAAACTTTTCATAATTTTCAATTTCCCGATGAACTCGTTGGGGCGAGTTCATTTGCCTTAGGGAGCTCGCCGAGGAAAGCTTGGGCATAGAGGTATGGGTTAGGGAAAGCTTGATCAGGCTGGGGCGAAATCTTGCAGAGACGAACTCACCGGGGCAAGTTCCTTGGGCGTTACTGAGTTCGTCGGGGCGATCTCTCTATTTCATGCAATTTCCTTCCTTTTTCCTGTTTTTAGCTCTAATTCCTCCTAAAATCAACAAATACCTTAATAAGCTCATATACATATAAAACATGCAATAAAACTAAACAAAAAGGAATCATAATCAAAGATTATTGTGCACTCATTAGGCTTTCATGAGTAACGAGCTAGAGTGTCAACACGAGAAAATGGATGCACCAGCTATTTTGCTTCACCTTCGAGACTTATATGGTGAGTAAAGTAGGTCTGCTAGATATGAGATATCTAAGGAGATCTTTTGATCTAGAATGAATGATGGCACTACAGTACAAACCCATGTTCTAATAATGATCAATTTGATTGAAAAACTGAGACAACTGGATTTTGACATGAATGTAGAGTTGAGCCAATATTTGATTTTCTAGTCACTCTAAGACTCTTTTTCATAATTTTTTTGTGAATTTTCACATGAATAAGTAGGATGTCAGCCTGCCTAAACTCCTTAATATATTGAAAATTACTGAGAGTCACTTTCTAACCAAGAAAGACCAAGTTTTCTAATAGGTGAATCTTCTAAGAAAAGGAAAAGATCCAAAAGTTCTTATGAATAGAATAACAAGAAGGAAAAAGGAAAGGCATCAATAAAGTACAAGAAGAAAGTTGATCCTAACAGCAAAGGAATTTGCTTACATTAGAAAAAGCAAGGACACTGGAAGATAAACTGCAAATTGTATCTTGCAGTGGTTAAGCAGAAAAAGCTTAGTGAAGCTTCATCTACAAATATAGGTTTATTCATGATTGAAATAAATCTTTTTGTAAGTCAAAGTAATACTTGGGTATTAAATACCGATTTTGGTTGCAAGTAGTAGATTGAAAATAGTATGCTCTCAAGCCAATCATATTTGATATAAAAAAGCATTTACTTTGTAATCTTATTCATTTATTAATAAAAGAATTTATTTATTTAAAGACATTTATTTATCCATATTTAATTGTTATAATAATTATTGTGATAAACCCGTAGTTTGGAGCAATGCTTTTAGAATCATGATGAGATCATGCTAATGAGATCTAAAATCTAGATAGCTCAAAACTAGAATGTTCCAAATCATAGGATCACTAATATGTGGTTAGTGAATCCAGAAAGATTAATAAATATTATGGTTGCTCTTTTGAAGAGAATGGTTGATTTCATAATCATTTATATGAAAACATAATGTTGGAAATTGCTTGATTAAATTTGATGATTGAATAAACAAATATGCATGCATTAACAAATGCGTAAACTCCTTAGAATAACATAGATGAAATAATGTACAAGGACTTAGAATAGAAAGATCAAACTTGTTAGGTTGATCTTATGAGCTGAATTGATGTGATAGCTAAAAGGTTTGTAGAGCCAAGTGCAGAAACTCAGAGTCTGACCGAGCAATCGTAGAGCCAAGTGCAGAATTACAGAGTCTGCCTGAGCAATCGTAGAGCTAAGTACAGGATCGCAGAGTCTACTTGAGCAATCGTAGAGCCAAGTTCAGAATCGCAGAGTCTGCCCGTGCAATCATAGAGCTAAGGGGATAATCGTAGAGTCTGACGGAGCGATTATAGAGTTATCATAGAGCAACTCCAGCATGATTATAGAAAAGACTAAAAGAGCCAAGTACAAGATGGTAGAGCACTGTCAAATCACAGAGCACTCTCAGAATCGTAGAGATGTTAAAGTCAAGTCACTCTATGATTCCCACAAATAAACTACAATTCCCACAGACAGACTACGACCAAGTAATCGTAGAGTACATGAAAGTCAGCATCAAAATCGTCGAGTTCATTTGACTGATTAGTGAGACTAAGCAATGTCTAACAATGAAGACTGGCATACGAATATTGCTAATTGAAGATCCAGATATACTCACCAAACATCCTTGGTCTAAATCGAGGAAACAAACGAAGTGTCTACCAACCAGTCTACTGAAAGTGATGGCTTAGAGGTGTTGGGTGAAAAAGCAGACTGATGTGACAGGCGAGTTAGAAATGAGCTATCACATGAACCCATAATGTCAACATCAAAGATCCCAGAATATCTGAAGTATTAAATGCTCCAATGGAAGCCTTTCAATGGGAAGAATTCAAAGGCATCTACATAAGGCAAATAGATTGAATATATTAGATAAGCAAGAGCATACAAACATAGAAAGATCTGTCAAAGCCTCACTCTACGACTTAGAAGATATATCTTGCTTCGCTACTAAGTTCTTCAGAACTTATGCTTAAGGCAACTTAGTATCACAACAACGAACAAACTCTCATCACAGAAATTCCAACTCTGCTAGGCTTGAAGAGTTCTTAGTGAACTAGTGTTCGAAGGCTGCTGTTCTTGAAGAGTTCTTAGTGAACTAGTGTTCCAAGGCTGCTGATCTTGAAGAGTACGCAGTGTACTAATGTTCCAAGGCTGCTGGTCTTGAAGGAATCTTTGTGATTCGAAGTTATATTGATATCCTTAGTGGATTTCCTACTCGTGGAGTAGAAGAGTGGATTAGGAGTCTTGATTACTCTGAACCACTTAAAACAACTGTGTCATTTACATTCAGTCATCCCATAACTGCCATAACTGCTATATCTATTATAATTGTTACTTGAACTGTAATATATATTTTATCTTAAAGAGGATAATTAAATCATATATTCCGCTATGCTTATTAATTTTTTAATTAACAAATCTAATAAGTCACTCTTTGCAAAGAAAAAGTTTTAAAGTATCTATTCAACCTCCCCTTCTAGATAACTTTCATGCCTCTGGGAAAGAACACTTGGTATCAGAGCAGGTTCTCACAACTAAAGTATATTATAATTAAGTAGATCATATAGCACACAGTAAAACCAGTTCAGAGCTAGGTGGTGGAAATAAACCACCACTTTGCAACAAAGATAAATTTACTAACTGGAAGGTTCTTATGCAGGCATATATGGATTCAATCAATGAAGATCTATTTGATGCTGTAATCAATGGGCCCTATATACCAACAAAGCTAGCCTCAACATCTGATGATCCAAATAAAGTAGTAGTCAAACTAAGAGTAGAATGGACTAATGAAGAAAAGAGGTCGGTCCAGCTGGATAAAAGAGCTAAGAACATTCTATTCATGGCACTTGAAGATGAGCTGTTTGAAAATGTAGTCAACTACAAAACAACAAAGGAAGTCTGGGAAGAATTACTGATCATGCATGAATGAACAGAAGAAGGGAGAGGGAACAAACAGTCTCTACTTACTCAGTTGTATGAAATGTTCACTCATATACTAGGAGAGAACACTACTTCCACATATGAAAGATTTAATATATTGTTCAACTCCCTCCGAGCCTTTGGAAAGATCTATCCTAATAAATATCTCATCATCAAATTCATGAGGGCCTTACCAAGCAAGTGGGATGCAAAGACTACATCCATTAGAGAATCAAAGAACCTTCATAAGATGACTGTGCAACAGCTGTATGGCAACCTTCTCACTTATAAATTGGAGCTGACTCAACGAGCAGAAACCTTGTCAAAAGGAAAGAAGAAGGAAAAAAGATTTGCTCTCACAGTAACAGAAGCAACCTCTAAGACTCCAGTTAATAATGAATCTGACACTAAAGAAAATGAAGATGAAGATATTGCTATGCCTGTCAGAAGATTTAGAAGATTCATACATAAAGGCAGAAGTAGTAGACCTAAGAGATTTAACAACAGTAACAATCAGGAGCAGAATAAAGACCTATGATATAACTGCAAGAAGCCATGTCACTTCATTGCAGAATGCAATAAACCTCTCAGAGAGGAGCTAAAGAGGGACAAGAAGAAATCAGTTTCTAAGAGAGAATTCAAAGGCTACAAGAAGCTTCAGAAGAAAGACAAAGGTCTTGTAGCTGGAGGATTATGGAGTGACTCAGATAATGATACAAACTCTAAGTCAATTAAAGATGAAGAACCTCAAATAGCCAACCTGTGTTTATTGGCTAAGGAAGAAAAAAACAAGGGAAACACTGACCATCATGAAATCAGCATTGATGAGGTATTTGATTTCAACTCACCTATTGTAGATATTAATGACTTAAGAACTGCATTGCAAGATATAACTTCTGATCTGCATCAATACATGAAATGGTTTAGAGTTCTGTCAAAAGATTATTCTCTTCTTCAACAAGAGAAAAAGAAAGTCCAAGAAGAACTGGAGATAGCTCTACTAAGCACTTCCTCTCTCTTTAATCTTGAAGCTGAAATTAAAAGCTTAAAACAAACAAATGAGCTCAGTGCACAAAGAGAGTTAAACCTATCTTCTAAAATTAAGGAGCTAAAAAAGACTATTCTGATGTGGAACATGTCTTTTTCATTTATAGTCTTTTATATCTCTAGTCAAAGAAATTCTTCTGATAGACCAGGTCTAGGTTTTGGGGATTCATCCTCAGAATTATGTGTGGGAGAATCATTGGAAACTAACAACAACAGTGCTTCAAATATCAATAAAAGCATTATATTTGTGAAATCCACACAGAGCATTGAGCCGATGAATCCTTGCTCTTCTGATCAAAGAAATGTCTCTAGACATAACGGGTCCCATGCTGGTCTAGGATTTAGAAAATTCAAGAGTAAATTAACTACTATATTCCAACCTTGAAGAATCGTAGAGTCAAACAAAAATTACTCTATGAACCAACCAAGAAAGAATCATAGAGTTGAGGTCCACTCTACGAAATCCCTTAATCGTAGAGTAGTATGGAAACAGAAGAATCAGCACAAGGAAAAGGCTACTATATATCCACGTATGTCCTTGATAAGAAAGAATCTACACACACACACACACACAAGCATGCATCATACTAGATGTTTTATCTGTAATAAACATGCATGGTCATAAAGCTGCATGATGCTATTATAATCCTGCAAACCATAGACCTAAAATCAAGCAGATTTGGATCCCCAAGGGAACTAACAAAGTAGGACCCAAGCAAGTCTGGGTACCAAAATGAAAGCAAAATCTTATTGCAGGTACAGAGTTCCACCATGACAACCTGGTACCTTAATAGTGGATGCTCAAGGCATATGACTGGAAACAAGGCTCTTCTTTCAAACTTCAAAGAGAAGGAGGGTTCTACAGTCATCTTTGGTGATAATGGCTCTGGAAAGACTAGAGGATATGGCTCAGTTGGAAATGGTGCTGTGTCTTTCAGCAAAGTAGCTTATGTTAAAGGACTAAAGCATAACCTATTGAGCATCAACCAACTATATGACAAAGGTCATCAAGTCATCTTCCTCAACAATCAATGTCAAGTCAGAGATTTGAAGATGTCTTCACTAAAGCTGACTGGAACTAGAGAAGGCAATGGTCTATATAGTCAACCTTGCTGAACTAAGTTCTGATGAGACAATATGTTTTCTTACCAAAGCCTCAGAAGAAATAAGCTGGCTATGGCATAGGAGATTATCTCATCTAAACTTCAAAAGCATGACTAAACTGGCCTCCAAAGACCTAGTAGCAGGATTACCAAAGTTCAACTTCATCAAAGAAAGACCCTGCAAAGCTTGTCAACTAGGAAAGCAGACAAGGAGCTCATTCAAAGGCAAAGAAATCAACTCTAATGATAAGCCCCTGCAGTTACTTCATATGGATCTTTTTGGACCTATCCGAACTGCAAGCCTTAGAGGGAAGAGATACTCAATAGTACTAGTAGATGACTACACCAGATTCACATGGGTATTCTTTCTAAGTTCTAAAGATGAAACTAGCTCACAACTTATCAAGCTATTCAAGCTAGCCATGAATGAGAAAGAAGAAAAGATCAAGGCTATTAAAAGCAATCATGGAAAAGAATTTGACTTCTTTGAGATGGATCAGTTTTGTGAAGAAAATGGCATCAATCATAACTTCTTAACTCCAAGAACTCCACAGCAAAGTGGAGTAACAAAAAGAAAGAACAGAACCTAGATTGAAGCAGGAAGAACACTACTTGCAGCAGCTCATCTACCTGAGTACTTCTGGGCAATAGCTATCAACATTTCCTGCTATACTCAGAACAAGTCTCTTGGTCACTCTACATTCAAAAAGACTCCCTACGAGCTATGGAAAGGAAGAAAGCCCAATATCAGCTATGTCCATATCTTTGGTTGTGCATGCTACATTCTCAACAATGGAAAGTAATATCTGAATAAGTTCCAACCAAAGTCAAATGAAGGGATCTTTCTTGGGTATGCCACAGATAGCAAAGCCTACAGAGTGTTGAACAAGAAAACCCTGTGTTGAAGTTTCTATTCACGTTATCTTTGATGAATCAAACTCATCAGGAAAAACTATACCACTCAACAATACGATCGTAGAACCAAAGAACTCTACGATAGAAGTAGTGGAATCAGACACTGCGATCATAGGGTCAAAAAATGAAATCGTCGATCAAGAAGAAGAAATCGTAGAGTCAGTCAGACAGACTTGGAGACTCTATGACCTGAAGGCTCAACAAAACCTGAAGCAAACTTAGAAGAGTTCAGACAAGAAAGCACAAGATCAGATGTTCCAAATGGAAAAAGATGGGCAAAAGATCACACCCAAGACTTGATTATCGGAGATCCTAATGCAAGAATCAAGTCAAGATCAGCTACTCAAAATGAATGCTTCTATCTAAGCTTTTTGTCTCAGATGGAACCTAAGAAGATAGAGGAAGCCTTGGAAGATTCAAGCTGGATAGAGGCTATGCAAGAGGAACTGAATCAGTTTGAAAGAAGCAGAGTTTGGAGATTAGTTCCTAGACCAAAGTATCATCCAGTTATTGGCACTAAGTGGGTTTTCAGAAATAAGGTGGATGAAGATGGGGTGATGACAAGAAACAAAGCAAGACTGGTGGCTAAAGGTTACTCTCAAGAAGAAGGCATTGACTATGATGAGACTTTTAGAAGCCATCAGAATATTCCTTACTTATGTTGCTCACATGAAATTCAAATCTTCCAAATGGATGTCAAAAGTGCATTTCTAAATGGAGAACTTCGAGAAGAAGTCTATGTGGAATAACCTCCAGGTTTTATCAGTCCAGCTCTATCTAATTATGTCTATAGATTAGATAAAGCTTTATATAGACTAAAACAAGCATCTAGAGCATGGTATGAAACTCTAACAAACTTTTTTATTGAAAAAAGGATTTACTAAAGGAAGAGTAGACCCCACACTATTCCTTAGGAAGCACAAAGAAAAAGTTCTATTAGTTCAAATATATGTAGATGATATTATATTTGGTTCTATTGATGAAAAGTTATGTGAAAGGTTTGCCAAGCTAATGCAGAGCAAGTTTGAAATGAGCATGATGGGAGAACTGAACTTCTTCCTTGGACTTAAAATGAAGCAATCTGAAGAAGGTATCTTCATAAACTAAGCCAAGAACATTAAGGATATATTAAAAAAGTATGGCATAAAATCAGCGACACTCATGAAAACTTCTATGGCATCTGCAACTAAGCTAGACAACGATGAGCAAGGTAAAAGTATTGATATCACTCAATACAGAGGTATGATAGGCTCATTTTTGTACTTAACTTCTAGTAAACCTGATATAATGTTTGCCACATATATTTGTGCTAGATTTCAAGCTATTCCTAAAGAGTCTTAACTTATAGTTGTGAAACAGATTTTCAGGTATCTCAAGGGCAATCCAAATTTAAGACTATGGTATCCTAAGGAGTCACCCTTTGATCTGATAGGATAATCAGATTCTGGCTATGCAGGATGCAAAATTGATAGAAAAAGTACAAGTGGAACTTGTTAGTTCCTTGGAAATAGACTTGTCTCATGGTTTAGAAAAAAGCAAAACTCTGTATCAACCTCTACTACAGAAGTTGAATATATTACAGTAGGCAGATGCTGTGCACAAATCTTATGGATGAAGAATCAACTTGCAGATTATGGTTTTGAATTCAAATCTATCCATGTGTATTGTGATAATACAAGTGCTATAGCTATAACTCATAATCCTGTCATGCATTCTAGAACCAAGCATATAGATATAAGATATCATTTTATTAGAGATCATGTGCAAAATGGTAATATATCTCTATATTATATCTCAACCGAGGACTAACTTGCTAATATTTTTATAAAACCCTTGGATGAGTCTAGATTTGTTAAAATGATAAGTGAGTTAGGCAAGTTAAATCTACATCTATGAATATCATATTTTATCAGCTACTAACTCTGCAGTTAAAAAGCTGAACGATCGTAGAGATAGCAGCGTGAGACAACGATCGTAGAGTGAACTCAATGATCGTAGAGTACAGAAGGGAACACAAGCTCAGGAGGAGCTAAGGGCAATATAGTCTTATCCTTCTGTCTAAGATATCGTGGCTCCATTCAAAATAATACACGTTCCCCACTCAGCGAAAACTTAAGAAGGAAGTTATAAATACTTTTGAAAATTCTTCTTTGTGTTTAACTCATCTGAATTTCAAAAGCTTTTTCTCTTTCTCTCCCTCTCGCTCAAACCCTAGATTAAAAAATCGAGCATACTCTGTTAATCTTAGTTAATTTAGGAGACTTGCAAAATTAAATGGCATCATCAACTGTTATCTCTGAAAATCAGCTATGCTTCGAAGAGTTCAAGACTGCCAAGCCAAAATTTCATAAAATCCTCTCTTTGCTAAAGCAAGTAGGACTTTAGGAAGCCCTAGACACCAGCATGAGGATTTATTCAAAATTAGTAAAAGAGTTCTACACCAATGGAGTCTACGAAGATGGCATTCTATCCACAAAGGTCAAAGGTGTATCGATTTGGCTCGAGGTTGCAGATATAAATCGTGCCTTAGGGTTTAAATATGAAGGTCTTACTTCTCTGAGCTACATCGACTTTAATGAAGGATTAGAGAGGATGCACCACCAGAAGAACCCTAATCTCAGAGGCTTCAAGAAGAAGGAATTCCCCCCCAGAAGTATGAATTTTTGGCTGACATTGTTGTAAAATGCGTCTTGTGCAAAAACTCAGGTCACAATTCTGTCAGCTAAACACAACTGAAAATCATGACCGCAATCGTATGCAATATCAATATTAACTATGGTGCCTTATTAATGGAGTGGATTAGTAAATGGATCTTAAATGCCAAGAAGACCAAAGGCTTAAATAAAATGTTATACGAAAGATTCATCAACATCATTCTTCAATCAGCTCTGGGAGATAAAATTGGGGACAATGAAGGTGAAGTATTCAATACAAATAAGAGGATTACCCAACAGCTATTTGAAAATTGGAAGAGGAATCCAGTGGAAAATTTAAGGTCAATACAATCTGAGTCTAGTAGAAGAACTGAAGAAGTGAAGAAACCCTCTTTCAAGGGTAATATGTCTATTATGGAAGAAGAAGAAGAAGAAGAAGAAGAAAGAGAAGTAAATTAGGAGTCCTTTGCCCAAATCACAAAAAATAAAGGAAAGAGGAAACTGAAGACTATTGATCAGACGAAAGAAGAGCCCCAAGGATCAACGACTGAAGTGCCCCAAAGGCCTGATCCTGAAGACTCTCCCCAAGGCAAACCGTCCAAGATCTTTTTTCCATATTTGAACAGCCCTTAAAGAAAAAGAAGAAGCAAGCTGAAGTAGAAGCTAACGAGAGAACACCCATCTCTCAATTATTTCTTAAGAAGGGAAAACGCAGCCTGTGTTTAAAAAAGTCTTCTCTCAATATGATCGTAGAGTATACAAGCTCACCGATTGTAGAGTCCAGACTTATCTGCCACAATGAAGAAGATGCTGGGATGGCTACTCAGCCTGAACAAGTGATCATTACTGAAGACGAAAAGGTTGTTGAACCTGAGTCAAGAAGGTTGAAGAGAAGGTTGGTCAAAAAGGCCCATCTTGAGCTTAAGAAAATAATGCTAAAGATCAAGGAAGAGGAGAGAAGATTAGCATCCCTAGACCAAACAGCAGCTGGAACTAAAGAAGAGACTCAAACTCCAGTTTCTGATTCTCACAATGAATCCGTGGATCAAATCCAGATCATTGAAACCATCGTCGCTTCCATCAACAGTACAGTCAGCCCTACTGCTTCAGAACAAGTTCCTACTGAGGGGAAGCAATAAGAGAATATTGAGAAAGGTCATTTTAAGGGGGAGACTCAAAACCAAGCAGCTGGCAATGAACAAATAATAATTTTAGATGAAGTTGAAGTTCCAAGCTCTCTAAATGATTCCTTAGCTCAAACAAGGATCATCGAATCAGTTGCTACAGAAATCAATGTCGAAATGGTTTTATCAACTGAGGGGGAGCAACCAAAAGCTGTAAAGCCAAGTAATGTTCAAATGGAGGAAGATGCTCAGGTTGAGGGGGAGAACTTAGAAATTCAATATGAAGCCTCTTCAACCCCTCACGAAATAGGAGCAGATGCTGAGGAAAGAGAAGCAGAAATTATGGAGGTCATGGATGAGGAAAAAGATGAAGAAGAAGATGAAGTGGAACTTATTGCTGAATTCAGAAGTGCAGAAATGAGCATAAACTACAACTGATTGTTCTCTTACTTGCCTATGATGCCCTTCCACAAAGCTCTGATTCTTAATTCTTGGTATCACATGTTCTGGACATTCAAAGCTTATCCAGCAGTGTCAGTACTTTCTCAAGGATTTCCAAGAAATCTTACCTTTGCTCAAAAGCTGATCACAGTCCATGCTTCTCCAAGACATGAGCAAATGGTATACTTCATTCCCACATCTTTTAGGCTAAATCATTCTCCTTCACCAAATTTTTAACAGTTTAATGAACTGCTTAGATGGCTTGAGGTCATTCTTGACCTAAGAAATAATTTCTAGTTGTAGAGTCCCAACACTCTGTGACTGATGGACCAAATAAACCATCTTCCTCAGTCATAGTGAAGTCTTCTCACCCCACGATCAACTCCCCGATCGTACAGTGTCATAACACTACTACTGACCACCAAACAGTTCCCTCACCCACTACACAAACACAAAGAGCCCCTATCTCTCAATCGGACATACACTATTCATCCAATAGTGATTTTTTTATATTCCTTTTGCTATATCCAATTTGTTTGAAGAAAACAAGGAGGATTCAGAAGATACTCTTACTAGAATTGAGAAACGTGTTTTTGACCTTCCCACTAAGGACATAATAACCCATCTGATGACAAATGTTACTGAAGATATTATCAAAGAATTAGAAGGCAATTCCGTAGAGCTGCACCAGAAGGTAAATGGGATTAAGGAGATCACTGCCAAGCTTCTAGCTACACTAGGCAAAGACTTCTATAAACGTCTTAGAGAATGTCATGGTGAAATTACCAATCTAGTAGCAGCAAGAGACAATGTCTACCTGAAGCAACTAGCAACTCACCAGAAGGCCATTATCTCTCTCACAAAATCAAATGCCAAGAAAAACCAAGCTGTAACTAATAAGCTATTCGAGCTCAGTACGACCCTCAAATCCTTCGAGCAACTAACCATGCAGCATATTGAGCGAACAGACACTACCATGGCTCTTTCTCATCATCAACGAGAACATACTGAAGCTTTGGTTCAAGAAAATAGAGCTGACATCACTCAGTCTAGATCTCAAATACAAGAGTTGGTGGAAGGAGTGAATCATCTATCTCAAGATATTCGATCCATAGATGCTGACATAAAGGGGGAGGATACTAAAGAGGGGAAGAGTACAAGGTGTGAGAGAAAAGGGAAGCAGCATCAATGTTGATCATCAAGGAGCAATCAACCTCCGTCAAGAGCAGAACAACAACCAACAATGGCACTCCCTCTAAGGCGCCAAGGCCCTAATCCCTCTAGGTCACAAGGAGTGTCTCATATTGGCCTAAGCTTGCCCATTGGAGATCCTGTCTTCATGAACATACATGATTATAGTGAAGCTCTTGACCAAAATGAGGCTAGTAGGAAAAGGAGAGCTGAAGAATATGCAAATCCTCCAAGGTCCAAGAGACCAAGAAGAGGTAGAAGATAAGTTTCTTTTTTTTTTTATTGATGAATCTATCATGAACTGTAATATCCTTGAAGCAAATCAATAAATTCATGCTTATCTTATAAAAATTCAGTTGCTCACTTAACATTAAGTCATGTTTATCTTCTACCAACTTGCATTAGAAATTGATGATATGATGCAAATATAGTTGGTTATGTCAACATCAAATAGGGGGAGATTATTGGAAATTGCATTATTAAATTTGATGATTGAATAAACAAATATGCATGTATGCATGTATTAACAAATGTGTAAAGTCCTTAGAATAACATAGATGAAATAATGTACAAGGACTTAAAATAGAAAGATCAAACTTATTAGGTAGATCTTATGATCTGAATTTATATAATAGCTAAAAGGTTTGTAGTGCCAAGTACAGAATCGCAGAGTCTACCCGAGCAATCGTAGAGCCAAGTGCAGGATTGCAGAGTTTGCCCGAGTAATTGTAAAGCTAAGTTCAGAATCGCAGAGTCTGCCCGTGAAATCATAGAGCTAAGGGGAGAATCGTAGAGTCTGCCCGAGCGATCGTAAAGTTATTACAGAGCAACTCCAGCATGATCATAGAACAGAATACAAGAGCTAAGTACAAGATGGTAGAGCACTGTCAAATCGCATAGCACTCTCAGAATGGTAGAGATGTCAAAGTCAAGTCACTCTACGATTCCCACAAATAAACTACGATTCCCACAGACAAACTACGACCAAGTAATCGTAAAGTACATAAAAGTCAGCATCAAAATCGTCGAGTTCATTTGACTGATTAGTGAGACTAAGCAATGTCTAACAATGAAGACTGACATCCGAGCGTTGCTACTTGAAGATCCAGATATACTCACCAAACATCCTTGGTCTAAATTGAGGAAACAAACGAAGTGTCTACCAACCAGTCTATTGAAAGTGACAGCTCAGAGGTTTTAGGTGAAAAAGCAGACTGATGTGACAGGCGAGTTAGAAATGAGTTATCACATGAACCCAGAATGTCAACATCAAAGATCCCAAAATATCTGAAGTATTAAATGCTCCAACGGAAGCCTTTCAACGGGAAGAATTCAAAGGTATCTACATAAGGCAAATAGATTAAACATATCAGATAAGCAAGAGCATACAAACATAGAAAGATCTATCAAAGCCTCACTCTACGACTCAGAAGATATATCTTACTTCGCTACTATGTTTTTCAGAACTTATGCTTAAGGCAACTTAGTAGCACAACAACGAACAAACTCTCATCATAGAGTTTCCAAGTATGCTAAGCTTGAAGAGTTCTTAGTGAACTGGTGTTCTAAGGCTACTGTTCTTGAAGTGTTCTTAGTGAACTAGTGTTCTAAGGCTGCTGGTCTTGAAGAGTACGCAGTGTACTAGTGTTCGAAGACTGCTGGTCTTGAAGGAATCTTTGTGATTCAAAGTTGTATTGATATCCTTAGTGGATTTCCTACTCGTGGAGTAGAAGAGTGGATTAGGAGTTTTGATTACTCTGAACCACTTAAAACAACTGTGTCATTTACATTCAATCATCCCATAACTGCTATATGTGTTATAACTATTACTTGAACTGTAGAATCTATTTTATCTTAAAGGGGATAATTAAATAATATATTCCGCTACGCTTAATTAATTTTTTAATTTACAAATTTTATAAGTCACCCTTTGCAAAGAAAAAGTTTTAAAGCATCTATTCAATCCCCTCTTCTAGATAACTTTCATGCCTCCGGGAACTAACACACTAAAGCATATATGTAGGTGCTTTTTAGAGAATAAGTTCACTGTACGTGACTAGCTTAAAGGAACACTTAATGGAGTTTTACATACCTGCCAATAGGAGTTCCTATAGTGATAGTTGTACAAGTGATTCTTGAAATTTAGACCATCATAGTACCTTGTGTATTTCGAGTTATACTTTATCATATTCCTTAAGACTCTTTGGGTATATAAATGGGTATGTTCGGGTATAACAAAGTGTACATGAAGGTAGGTGAATGATTAACAAAGGGTCTTCCACTTTCAATAAAGGGAGAGAATTAATGTCCAATACGATTCGATCAGTGACATCTCAGAAATCTCTAGCCATGGTTGAATGGAAGAGTTGTGCTTCTGAGAATTAAAATACATACAATCGAATAAATAAAACTTGACTGATAATTTCATGTTTTATATTTGATTGAGATATTGTGTGGTAGAAGGATATAATTGTACGACAACTATTTACTGAATAGGTTCTTTGTGGTTAAACGTTGATTTCATATTATTTGGATAGTCATGATATGTAGAGAGGATTCACTTATGATGTAGAATAAATATAATTAATTTTATTAATTATACACAAGAATTAAAAGAGTTTAATTCATTTAAATAAAATTTGAATAGTTCTAATTTTATTTATTCTACTACTGACATAATATTGACCCTCAAGGGACACACCATAAAAGAAAAAAATTAATTGAGAAGTAATGAGCTCAAATGGTAATAAATTAAGTATATTTAATTTGTATCATGGTGGAACAAATTAAATAACTTAACATTTATAATAAAGTATTTAAGAAATAATAATTATAAATTAATAAGAATTATTTTTATTATTATTATTATAAATAATTTAGTCCCTAAATAGTTTAGGAATTAGATTAAAAATCCTAAATTCTAAATAATTTAGGAAAGATAATTTGTCTATATAAGGAGAGACATTATTATAGATTAGGGTTGACTACACTACTACTACCATTATTGTCTCAAGCCTAAATAGTTTAGGAGAGATAGAGAGAAAAAGATTAGCTAACTTAGGATTTTCCATAAGCCTAAATTTCTTCTTCTTCATCTATATTCTCTTGGTGGATCACCTTTGGAGTTCTACATGCACAGAGTAGCTTGTGTTTGATCTGTGAAATTGAAGGAGAGCAAAGGAACGAAGAATTAGACTTGAAGATCAAATCAAGAGTTAATTTGTCTTCATATGGTATTGTTTTAAACATTACTCAATTAATAATACCGCATAAAGGTGATTTCCTACGATTGTAATTTTTTTTAAATATGATTTGTCATACTTCCGCGTTTTGCATCAATTTGATTACTTGTAATTATATTTTCTGCACTACCGCTACATTTTTGAGTGCACCAAACCTTTAAGAGAGGAGCTCAAGAAGGACAAAAAGAAGGATTTCTTAAAAAAAGCTCAGAAAGCTTTTAAGAAGTTTCACAAGAATGATAAATGCCTTGTAGCTAAAGGGTTCTGAAATGATAGTGAGAATGACTTAGATTTTGAGTCTAGTGATGATGAAGTAAATCAGATGGTCAATCTATATCTCATGGAAATGGAAGGTGCTACAGAAAACACCACTGATCATCAAGAGATTGATATCAGTGAGGTATTTGATTTTAATTCCCCTTATATTGATATTTCTGATCTAAGAACTGCTTTATGTGACATTACTTCAGAGTTTCTTAATTATATGAAGTGGTTCAGGGTTCTATCAAAGGATCATTCTCTTCTTCAGAACAAAAAAGAAAGAGTACAACTTGAATTGGAAACAGTTTAAGAAGCTACTAATTCCCTTTCCAAGCTTAAGGCTGAGAATGAGAAATTTAGAAAAATCACTGAGTAGTCTACACTGAGAGAGTCAACTTTGATTTTCAAGATTAAGGAATTAGTGAAGACAATCTTTACATGGAATAGGTCTTCGTTTTCAATGGACTCCCTGATCATTAGTCAAAGATTCAGCTCAGATTGATCAGGATTAGAATTTAGGGACTTGTCCTTAGATTGTAGTGTGGATATAAGTTTAGAGACTAACAACACCAGTCTTTGTACTTCGCATAGAGGCATTGTGTTTGTGAAATCTACACAGGTTGTGGAGTCGATTATTCAAACCTCTATAATTTTTGCTAATTAGATTGTGATATATAAGAATAATAGATCACACACTGGTTTAGGACTTAAAAACTTGCAGGGCAAAGTCAAAGATACCTTCAATCCTTGAAGGATCATAGAGTCTTTACACTTACTTTACGAACCAACTAGGCAAAAAACTTAGAGTTGATTCTTACCCCATGAAATCTCAAAATCATAGAACAGCGTGGAGACAGAGAGAGTTTGAGCCCAGAATAAAGGTTGTTGGTTCTTTTGTTCCACACGTCTTCAAAGAGAAAGAATCCATATACACACAAACATGCATCATATAAAATGCTATAACTATCATCATTAGGATCATATTGCTGCTATACATAATTTTTATGTTCATCCCGTGTATAAGAAGCCTAAATTTAGACAGGTCTGGTGATAGGTGCAAAATGTTCTATGTTTTTTATTCCTTTATGTTTATTTTTATTGCATGTTTTCTCTGTTTATGAGCTGGTTAAGGTATTTATTGATTTTAGGAAGAATTCTAGTTAATTTAGCATATATGAAGTTTAATGATTGGTTTTCAACTATTTTCCAAAAGTAATCTACGATCATTGGGTGAGCACTCTACGGTATGTGTAGATATGCTCTATATACGTTCGTAGTGTTTGAAGGTTTGCAATTTGGCATTCTACGTTCGTAGTGTGAGCGTTAAAGTTACTTAAAGATTTATTACTCTGCGATACAACATTTTACATTTGTGTACTTCACTCTATGATTAATTGGCTTTGGAGCTTGAAAAGAGCTGGTTTGAAGACACAGGCTTAAATTTTAGTTCGGTTATCCCATTGCTTATTATAATATATTTTTGAAAAGGTATTTTCGTAATCCATACCTTTACAAATCGGGTTCCCTGGTTGAGGTTCTTTTCATCCTTAAATTTTTGGTTGTAGGCAGGTTGTCGATAGAAGATGCACTCTACGATTATTGAAGTAGAGTTTCACTCTACGATTTGGCACTCTACATTTGCTGTGTGAGTGTTTATTCTATGTTTGTATGTCAACTTGAGGATTTCAATTCTGGGTAAGATTTAAAGTGCTAGGGCATAAGAGTTTAATTTGTACTGTGATTTGGAGATGGAATTACAATCAAAGAAGGAATCTACATCTAATTATGGTAATTAGAGTTTGATATGGAAATCAAATCAGAGTTTGCTTTGGAAATTGAATCCGAACTGGAAAAGGAAATTGTATCTGCTGAAGACTTTCGAAGTAGAGTTGGAATTTAATTCTTCTAGGGTTTAGAGATTTTATCTATAAATACTCTCACTTGTAATCGGTGTAGGGGGTCATTCATTCAGTCGATCGTTATACGTTAGATAATTCAGAGTTTTAATTAAAGCATGTAAGGCTAGTTCTTTATTTTCAATTCTAACGGATGTTGATCCTTATTAGCAGTTAATGGTTTAATTGAATATACATTATTTATTCCTTCTTACATGAAACTTATTCTTGATAATCTGCTTTAACTGATTGTATGCTATTTGATTTGAATGATTTAATATGACCAATTAGATTAATCTAATTAATATCATCTGGTAGATTAAGGTATAATAGTAGGCAAACGATGTTATATCTGATCATAGGTAGCAGTTAGTAATACATGATTGTGGTCAAGCTTTTGAGTAGTATTATGGTTATTAAAAGGTAAGCTAAATAATCTCCAATTATGTGATTGTTTCTTTGAATAATCTAATTCTCTGATTCTTAATGCTGCTATTATATTAAATCTAGACTGATAGTTTTAGGTTGTATGATAATTAGGGTCTAATGGGACAATTGTTACATTAGATTTAAAATCTAAGGAGATTTTTAGGTAATATTTATAGTTGTTATCTATGGTTATTTGTTTCATTGAAGGATAAATATTGTAGTATTTGGTTATTCTGTTGTTGTTAAAAGGTGACACTGAACTTAAGAACTAAAGTTGTTAATTCACTGGTTATTTTTATTACTTAAATTTTGTTTCTGTTATTACTTAAACAATTACAAAACCCCATCTTTTACTTACTGTTAGAGACATTAGGATAAATTGCAAACAACATTATTCTCTGCGGGATCAACCCTTGCTGTTGTTATACTGATTTTGTGATTATTAGAGTGAAGTAAGGTTTTTAATTTTGGAGTTTTAACGACAGCTACTATATGGATTCCTAAGAACACTAACCCATCAGACAAGCAAGTCTGGGTACCAAAGTAACTTTTGTTAGTGTCTATGTAATACCCGAGATTTTTATAAATAATATTAATATTCAATATAAAGATGTTGAATATTTATTGTGAACACATATATATTTTAGTTAGTCATGAAATATGAGGATTTAATTTAAATGGAATTAAGTAGGTAATGTGACAATATTGATGATGAGCTTAATTGAGTTTAAGTGTTAAGCTTTGTGTGGCATAATTAATTTTCTAATGGGACTAGTTGGGTCATGATATAATAAGGTATTGGACTAGGAGTTATATTTAAGCCCAATAAATGATTATGTGATAAACTTGCAAGTATTGGGAATGTGGCCCAAGAAATTAAATTGGTAGACTAATGCTTAGCTCAATGTGTATAATTAAATATATCTAGCCCAAATCTAATTTGGCTTGGGACTAGTCTAATGTGTAATGGTATTTAAGATATGGATATATATATATATATATATATATGAAGATATATAGGTGTATATAGGTATAGATATATATATATTTAAGTAGAACATAAGCTAGCATTGTGTACAAAAGAAAATAAAAAGGTGACATAGGGGTATACAACCCCCTCCCAACCGACCATGCCCCCTCCCCTTGAGCAAATGCTGATTTTTTTTCCTGAAAACCATACAAGCAAGGTCCATGTAGTGGTAATGATGGTATATCACAATGGCTAGTTGTACCAAAAGTGAAGAGTTGGTGGAACTTTCCACCAACCCATCCTTTTCCTTTGGATAATAACTTGATGGTTGGATATTGGTTTTCCTATAAATAGGGAACCTTAGGTTAATGGTGGAAGTTTGCCAATATATTTGTTAAGTGTTAGGAGATTAGAGAGTTAGAGAGAAATTGAGAGAAAGGAAGAAAGCTTAGAAGAACACTTTCATTTTTGGTGGAGCACAGAGAGGAAGAGTCAAGGTGGGGGCCTATTTGAAGTTCCTAGCCAAGAGAAAGAAAGCCACTAAGAGGTAGGTTCACAATCTAGTACATATCTTTGTCAAATAAGTTAGTTTATGATTTTAAGTAAGAAATGCATGCATGCTAGTGTGTTAGACCAATTAAAGTTTATATGTTTATGAGTTGATAGAGATTAACCATTATAATAACAATAGATTATTCTGAGGATAAGAAGTCAAGGTCGGAATTAGTCAACGACTCAGGTAAGTATTCGAACCTTACTCTTTATTGAGCAAATACTTAAACTTGTACTCTTATTGGTCGTACAAGTAAATAATTGCTAGAATAATTTTTGTTTTATAGATTATTATTTCATAGTTTGAGTTAAATCACAATTATATTCTTAGAATCATGTTGCGAGTGTTGAACTTATAAATTGTTCCTATATACATTGTGAAAGTTGTCTACGCCATTTGAATCGGCTAGACCAATATCATGAGTTAGAAAGAAATCCAAACCAATTGCTTTGGTGCGAAATTTTATAAATCTACTGAGATGAACAACCCTCATCGAAGGAGAAACTATATAACTGTCGGGGACCGACGTGCGCACAAATGACATGTAAATATTATGCATAATATAGGGTACTTTAGGCTGATCACCTGTTGTACTTGTTTATATTGGATTTTCAGTAAATACTGTCAATTTTAGCAGGAGTTCTTGGTCCTTAGTGACTGCTCAGTATTAAAATTTTATCTATTGAAAAACGTTGAAACCTTTGAATCCTTTTGATAATGCTTCGGTCTATAATGACTTCTGTTTACAATTCAAAGAACAGTCCTAAAACTATTGATATTTTTTGTTTTCAACATTATTCTTTAAACTTTTGAGCTATCCTTTGTCATTTTACCTTGGAAATTATTAGCTTTATAATTATGTTTACCCTTATTGCTATATTACTTGCTGAGCAAATTTGTTGCTCACTCTTGCTTTTCTTAAACATTTCAGTTAAGGCAGAATAGTGCGGACCCTCTAGCACGGATAAGGGAAAAGGCAAGGCTACGGCGTAGCTTTGTTCTACTTTGTTAGAAAATTTAATCTTATGTTGTGATGAGACTAAATTAGTATTATGTTTAAGTTATGTTTGGATTTAAGTTATGTAATAAGTAGTTTTGGTTGCGAGACTGTGGAACGCGAATATTTATATTAAATCAATGTAAATTATTCTATTATTCCGTTGTTGTTGATTTTAGAAATAGATCGTGATGCACCGAATTTGAGATATGAGTGTTTGAATTTGGGAGCGTCACAGGTTGGTATCAAAGTATTAGGTTATAAACCTTAGGAGCAAGAACCCTTAGACTATAACCTTAGAAGAACTTAGAGAATAGAAGGCGATAAAACTCATGAAGAGTTTTCATAGAGAGTTAGTGTGTTGTGAAATATATTTTCATTTTATATAACGAATTTATGTTTTATTTAACATTCTAATGAAGTTTGTTGTTTGTTGTCTTGTGTTTGTGGTTGTAGGATGACGGACTTGGGAGGAACTAGTAGAGTAGTAGTGGAGGAGCCACGTGGCACGTGACATACACTTGGTGTATGAGGCACTTCTGATAGCGGAACCTGTATCAGCCCGTATCGGCAGTGGCCCCTATCGAGGATGAGGATGACGAGGAGACGGAGTCGGATCCCGAGGAGGAACCTATGGAGGACGAGCTCGTGGGAGATTCCGACGAGGCTACGTTCGAGGATAGAATGCTAGGAGAGTATGATGCGCGAGTTCTGGAGTTAAAATGCCGAGTTGAGGAGCTAGAGACCCAGGCTCAGGAGAAAGAAATCGAGATGCAGAAATTGAGGGATGAAGAGCATACGAGGAAGCTGGAGATGCAAGAGATGGAGGTGGAAATTTCCTATCTCAAAGAAGCAGGAATACAGATGGGGACTCTTTTTCACTATTCGATAGCGAGGAATATGGAATTGGCTGGTAAGCTAGAGGAGTCCGAGCAGAGGGAGTTAAGTGAGAAAGTCGAGAAGGAGGCTCTTCACATACAGCTGGAGATAGAGGTCATAGAGAGGATTCACTTCTAGGAGAAGTGGGAGGAAGCCAACGACAAAGCTAATGACTTAGACAATGAGACAAGATGTAAGATGAGGAAGATGAACCAAATGGGCTATGCTTTTAGCACAGCTATGGAGAGGTTGATCGATGGCATGTACCATTATTCGGCGAAGCAGGGATAGACCCGATATACATTGAGTAGAGATATGATGGGTCATATGACACAGGTTGAGTACAAGAGCGCTGTGGAGCGCAGGATGTTAGGATGAGACCTATTAGTATAAGTCTAGTAGAGGTAGTTATATTTATGTGATGTATGTATTGTTGTGTAATCCCAATCTTTTGTGTGAGATATGGGATAGTTATGTAAGCCCCGAGTAGGCTCATGTTAGAAGGGTAGTAGGTCAATGTTTTCACCGTCTTTTGTGATATTAAGGGATAGATGTTGACATTTATAGAAGTATGCTAGGAATGGTCATATCAATGTAATGATTTGGCATATGAATATAAATGTCCTTATTTCAAAAAACGTGTTATAAAAATTTATTTCCTTTTTCATTAAAGAAATACTTAAGTAATATAAATAGATAATAAGAATAAAATTTTGTGATGAAGAAAATGCCGCCCAAACGTAGACTAGCAGCACCGAAAGAATCAGTCAATGACGTAAGGAACCAAGCAGATCCCATACAACGATTAGTCGACCTACTAGGAGAAGCCCTTTGGGGAAGGAACAATGAACCCGTTCACCCCAATCCCCAAGAGGTACTTGTAACTAACTTCAAAAACTTTAAGAGCGTAGGACCACCAGAATTTAGGGTAGTACCGATCCTATTGAGGCGCAGACATGGATCAAGGAGATGGAGAAAGCCTTCGTCATTGCTCGTGTGGGTGAAGATCAGAAGACTTTGTTCGCTACGTACATGATGAGGGGTGAAGCAAATTATTGGTGGGAGGCCAATCAGCAAAGAGCGGGAGAAGGGACCATAGCCTTGGAAAGGTTTAAGACTTTGTTCTTAGAGAATTACTTCCAGAAGAGCATGAAGAATAGGATGTAGGTGAATTTTTTGGAACTGAAGCAAGGAGAGATGACAGTAGCCCAGTATGCTGTAAGATTCAATGAGCTCGCACAATTTGCAAAGCACCAAGTAGATACTGAGGAGAGGAAAGCTAGACGCTTCGAGCTTGGGCTGAAACCTTGGTTGTTCAACAAGGTGTCAGTTCTCCAAATCTACTCGTTCACCACACTATTGGAAAAGGTCATCATTGAGGAAGGAGGTAGTGAGGCCTTGAGTCAGTACAACTAGGAGAAGAACAAGAACACAGGAGGTGAGAGTCATGGAGGAAGTAGTAGTGGAGGGAGTAATCTAGAAAAGAGAAAGTGGGATAACAACAACAACAACAAAAATAATCATCAAGTGGGAAGTCACCAAGGAGGGTTTAAGAAGAGAGTAGAGGGATGCACGAAGTGCGGGAAGAACCATAAAGGGGAATGCTGGAAGGGGCACAGTGTTTGCTACAACTGCAGCCAGGAGGGGCACATTTCACCGAACTGCCCAAAGCCAAAAAAGATCAAGAGGTGTTTCGCTTGTGGATCAACTGAGTATCAGATCAAAAACTTCCCGAAGAAAGGAAACATTGGAGGAAGCAGCCAACAAAGAGGAGGCAGAAAAATGATGATCGACGGACCGACGCAATCCAACCGACCAACTGCCAGAACCTTTAACATGACTATCCAAGACATTGTGGCTGTAAAGGACGTAGTGTCAAGTATTATCCCAATAAATAATATAAATGCCTATGTATTATTTGATTTGGGTGCTACCTGTTCATTTGTGTCTGAGGAATTTGCTAGTTGATTAAACTTATCCCTAGAACAATTAAGAAATCCTTTGAACATAGAAGTTACAAATAAGAAAGTAATTCCCGTAGAATTTGTATACCAAAATTATTGTGCAAACCTTAGAGGACACGAACTAAGCGTAGACTTAATTCCGATTATATTGGGGGAATTTGACGTAATACTGGGAATGAATTGGTTATATAACCATGCTATGATAATTGACTGTCAAAAGAAGACCTAAACCGGTCTAAGGTGTTATTTTATGGTAGCTCATCGCTTAGGCAATTAGGTTGCCTTATGATGATGCAGACCAAGAAATTGTTAAGAAAAGGATGTGTAAGTTACTTAGCCTATGTTATAAACACGCAGAGGAAGGGAGTAGAAATGAAGGATATACCCGTGGTGAGAGAATTTTAAGATGTATTTCCGAACGATCTGCCTGGTCTTCTGCCAGACAGAGGAATCGAATTCATAATAGACTTATCACCGGGAACTACACCGATTTCAAAAGCTCCATATCGCATGTCACCGATAGAAATGAAGGAATTTATGATACAATTGCAAGAATTGCTAGATAAGGGTTATATACGATCGAGTGTGTCTCCTTGGGGAGCACCAGCGTTGTTTGTTAAGAAGAATGATGGATCGATGAGGCTCTGTATCAATTATCGAGAATTAAATAGAGTGACGATCAAGAATAGATATCCTTTACCAAGGATAGACGACCTTTTCGATCACTTGAAGGGAGAAAAATGTTTTTTAAAGATAGATCTGCGAACGGGTTATCACCAGCTGAAAGTACGGGAGGAGGACATACCAAAAAAGGCGTTCTGAACTTGATACGGGCAGTATGAGTTTTTGATAATGTCATTTGGATTGACTAATGCTCCAGTAGTATTCATGGACTTGATGAACTGAGTTTTCAAGCCATACTTGGATAAATTCGTAGTAGTTTTCATCGACGACATCTTAATTTATTCAAAGTCCAAGGAAGAGCACGCTGAACATCTGAAGATGTTATTGGAAGCGCTAAAGAGAGAGAAAATGTATGCAAAGTTTTTGAAGTGTGAATTTTGGATAGAGAAAGTTCAGTTTCTAGGACATGTGATTGACAAAGATGGAATCTCAATGGACCCTGCGAAGGTAGAAGCGGTGAGTAATTGGGAACAACCGAAGACACCAACAGAGGTAATAAGTTTTTTAGGGTTAGCTGAGTACTATCGAAGATTTATCCAAGATTTCTCTAAGAGAGCGACCCCATTGACCAATCTAACAAGGAAAACAGTGAAGTTTGTTTGGACGGAGAAATGCGAGGAAAGTTTTAAGGAGTTAAAGAAGAGGTTGAGCGAGGCGCCTGTATTATCAATGCCGGACGATGTGGGAGGCTTCGTGGTGTATAGTGATGCGTCACACAAGGTACTTGGCTGTGTGCTAATGTAACATGGCAAGGTCATTGTGTGACGAACGAGAACTTTGTAATTTAATTTAAATATTTATTGAATTAAATAAATATTTTTGATGATTTATTTATTGAGTTAAATAATTATTTGATGGAATTATGGTAGATTAATTTAATTATATATGCTACATTGATAAAATTAATGTAGAGAACTTTATAATTCAAAGTAAGTATTTAATTGAATTTATTCGATTTAATGAATTCTTTAATAAGCTTAATGTTATTCTAATTAATTTAATAATTAATTAGAGATTTAAAGATTTCATAAAATTAATAAATGAGAATTTTAATTATGTGATTATGTGATTTAATGTGGATTGTCATATTTTATTTAATTAAATTTAAATAAGATTATTTGATTAACTAGAAGTGTGACATTAAACTATGTAATAAATATTTAATTAATTAAAGGGAAAATTAGAAGAAATAGGAGCCAACCAAACATGACCTTAATGGGAGTTAGAGCAGTTAACCCATAATGGGATTAACTGACCATTATATCGTCAGTTTATATATACGTATATGTATATTGTATATATATATATATATATATATATATATATATATATATATTATATTAGTATTCCTACATTCATATCAGAGGAGTTAGAAACTCAAAGAGAAATTAGAGAGAAATTTGAGAGAGTTGAGAGAATTGATTGATTCGAGTAGATTTTTGTAGAATCAAAGAAAAAGTTCTAGCAATTTAAACAAGCAAGCAAGGGGTAAATTCCTTATCTAAGATTCTAAGTTCGTGTTTTTATATTTTCTTCATGAAAACTTTTTTAAGGTTCTCTGTGACTAAATTATTGATGATTGATGGTTATATGATTATATGAATGTTAGTATATGTCCATAATATGTTTTATATCATGTATGCATGATTTAAAGTAAATAAATCCATATAATTATGCTTAATTTGAAATTTCATAAGTTACAGAGCATGAACATACGAATATGACCCTTATGTAGGAATTTGCATACTTTAATTGGTTAGTTAACATGAAATTGACAGTAGATTATGATTATACGTGTTAAAACGAAGAGAACAAATTTTAAACGGATGGATTCGGAGTTATAACGAATCTGTATCGTTAAATTTCATGATTTCTCTCAAAACTTTTCAAAATACCAAGAACAGTGAAATTACGTATTTTTATTTGAGTAATTACGTGTTCTAAAGTGTTAAAAGCATGCTAGATTCATTGTTTGATGTTCCTATGAAGTTTATACTTCATGGGTAAAAGTAATAATCATCGTGTTAGTTTAAATTGGGTTTATTTGGCAGTCCTCTGTAATTTTTGCGAATTGATGTTGCCCAGCAGAGTAACCCGCCCCCGCAGACTTTAGGCCTATTAATACCCGCCCCAGCGGGTATACTTGCTGTCCAGAAATTGGTTTTGGGTCTTTTAAGTCCTAACATGATGAACTAATTAAATGTAATGAACCTGATGACATGTTAAGTGTATAAAACAATAATATAACGTATGGTTGACATATATAAGACAATTTAAAGTTTCATATTAACAAGTTATATGTGAACTTGGATTGTTGTTGTACAGTACGATTATGATTGTCTAAAAGATTATATATGTGTGATATGCATTCTGTGAGTTCATATTCATGTTATGTGGTTAGTCAACAAGTTAACACTATGAACCAAATTGCTAAGTTGAACTTAAGTGAGAAATTCAACAATTAAACATAGTAGTTATGAAAACTAATCGATGTCGTATATATAATGTAATGTGTAGGACGTTGAGTAATTGAATTGTAATTATAACTGTAGTTTGTGCACGAGGCAAGAATCCCTAACTTATTATTGTTAAGCAAGTTTCTTAATCTTTACTTTCATTGAGCAAAATTTCTAAATTCAAAGTTATTCATTGAGTAAGTTCTATACTTATGACTCTATATCAATCAAGTTCTTATTCTTGTTTATTCAAGTTAAGATTTCGTATAAGATATTATAAGCATTGTTAAGTATCACTTCAGTATACTTCTATTGTGTACCCTCGAGATTTATATTTCAATTTGAATATCGTTTATTATTGAACCTTGTTAGACTATCGAACCCTTATTGATTCGACTAGTCCATAGTTGATGAACGTTCTAAATTCTAGAACTATTATTTAGCTTATTCAAACCAAACTTCCTTTGGTGCGGACTCTGATATCAAACTGAGATGAACAACCCTGTTATAGGGGATTATTTACGCTTTAGCGTTGAGATATTGTGCACAGTATGATACTAAGGGCTGATCCCCCTAAGTACGAGTAGTAGAGTCCATATAGTCTTATGACTGTTAAAGGTTTAAAGTAGAAATACTTGACAACTTGGGACATAGTTCAAGGTCTTATGACCCTCAGACATACTTTTGATTCTTGTTATTCACTCTTGATTCAAAAGCCGAGTTTTTTATTATTCAGACTTCTTAATTATTCGCATGTTATTATATTGCTATATTTGTATATTTGTGGTCAATCGTGCTCACTCTTGCATAATAACATTGCAGTTAAGAACGAAAGATCTGACGAGCCTTCCATTAGCAAAGGCAAGGGAAAAGTTAACAAGTATTGAAGACTTGTTATTTAATTTGAGAATGTTTTTGTTTAAGACTTGATGTTGTTTAAGACTTATTATTTGTTTATGTTTTCGCATAGATGTTTAAGGTTAGTATGACCTGGGATTGTATTTATTATTCAGATGTTGTAACCCCATAAGGGGAGATGATGGAGTTATTTTTATCTATTTCATGGTTTTCCATTTATTATGGGTAGATAGATATATGATATTTATAAAGTGAACACCAAATCTAGTGGAAATTGAAGTACCCGAATTTGGGGGTGTCACAAGTTGGTATAAAAGCCAGGTTATGAACCTTAGGTGGGGAAAAACCTTAGGATAGTAGCCTTCGAGAACATAGTAATGATAAACTCGTATCGAGTTCTAAGAAAGATAATAAATTACCTTATGTGCTATGTGGTTATATTTGTTTACTCGTGTGAGTACCGATTAGCATCACGTAATAACTAAAGACTTAAAATTTAATTTGTCAGGATGCCGGATGTTGGAGGATCTAGTCAGCCTAGGGATGTTGTACCCCGAGTGGCTATTGAGGAGGAGCGCCAAGACATTTTTACAATCTGGGAGCATTTAGTTTGACGAGAGCCATCTCCTTTGATCACTGTTATTGGTCAGGAGCTTGAGCCAGTATTTGATTCAGAGGAAGATTCTGTGGAGATTGAGATTCAGGCTGAGGCAGCCGAGGAGGAGGATGAAGACCTTGAAGAGTTCCCACCGAACTCTATTAGTGCTGAGATGTACGACGAGTTGTATAACAGTAACATTGAGTTACAGGATACTGTTTGGGAGCTGAAGGAGCAGATAGTTACTCAACAGACTACCATCGAGCAGATGGATGGTGAGGTTGAGACTATTTACACACGTTTTGGAGACGTGGAGTGGGAGTTGGTCCATGAGAAGGGCCAAAGCGAAGAAAAGTCAGCTGAGATAGAGAAGCTGAAGAATGATTTGAAAGAGGAGTTAGCGAAGCTTGCCATAGCAAAGGATGCTTGGACGAGGGCTTCACGGAGCGAAGACATTGCTGAAGATAACAGGCGGGCAAAGAAGGCTAAGATCGAGGAGACAGATTATATATTTCAAACTATGATTGATAAGGCCCAGGATCGAGTTATGAACTATCCAGTTTAGTTCGAGGATCTGCCTTGGTATATGCTGGATCGTATGACGATGTTCCGCGTTATGGACGAAGAGCGTAGCAAAGCTGTTGGATATCTTAGTAGGCCGTGATAGGAACAGTTTGATTATGTGAATATTTATTTGATAGTTAATAATGTAAATTTCGATGTAATTATAAACAAAGGAATATTTTGACAATTTAAATCCTGAAGGTTCTTTATCTCGGGATAGTTGATGTAAATAGTAGTGATGCTATCGTATTATGTTTAAAACTTTTGATTATATAAAATATCAGAGTTATTTGAGGTGATATGTGTGAAGTGATTATGTTAAAATATTTAAGTTATATCTTAAATATTTAAAGAATTGAATAAAGATCTAATAAGCGTATACCTTAACATAAATATGTCGCCGAGAAGAAAGACCAAACTGTCGACCAGCCCAAGAAGGGTAAACGAATAACAACGACGCCAATGCCAACGCGAACCCAGCTCAACAGTTGGTGAATTTGTTAACTGGAGCAATGAACAACCAACCGCAAGCTCCACCGAATACGCCGTTCAAAGACTTCAAGGCGGTGGGACTACCAGAATTTAAAGGATCCATGAGCCCGATTGAAGCACAAACTTGGGTCATAGAAATGGAGAAATTTTTTAACGTTGCTAGGGTTGGTGAGGACCAGAAAACCGCCTATGCTACATTTATGCTGAAGTCAGAAGTCAGTTATTTGTGGCAGGCAAACTAGGTCAGGGGAGGAGAGGGCGTCATAACCTGGGAAAGGTTTTAAGAGATGTTCTTCGAGATGTACTTTCTGACCAGCACGCAGAATCAAATGGAGGTTCAGTTTCTGGAGCTCAAGGAGGGAAATATGTTCGTAACAGATTACGCTGCAAATTTTAATGAGCTAGCTAGGTTCGCCACATATCAAGTGCATACCGACGAGAGAAAGGCTAGGAGATTTGAGCAGGGACTGAAGCCCTGGTTGTATAGCAAGGTGTCGATGTCCCAGCTGAACACCTTTACTGGAGTATTGGAAAAGGTTATCCTCGCTGAAGGTGGGAGCGATGTGGTGACCAAATACAACCAGGATTTGAAGAAAAAGAAGAGTGAAGGAGAAGGTAACAACAAGGCTAGTGGTAGCAATGCGGGAAGAAGTAATAATCAGAAGAGAAGGTGGAATGATAGCTCACAAACTGGAAATCAGCAAGGAAGTCAGAAGAAGAGGGTTGAAGCGTGCCCGACCTGCGGGAAAAACCACCTAGGGGTCTGTATGAAGGGTAAAAGAGTTTTCTACAACTGTGGTCAGGAAGGCCACATAGCACCTAACTGCCCTAACCCTAAGAAGGGCGCTTGTTTCACGTGTGGCTCGAAGGACCATTTGGCAAAAGACTATCCCAAGAAGGTATTTGGAGGGGCAGGAACAGGAAAGAACAGGGGAAGCAGCGGTGGCAATGCTCTAACTATCACGGGACCAACCGCAACTAATCGACCTACTGCCAGGACATTCAACATGACAGTGCAGGATGCTATGCAGTCTCGCGATGTGGTGTTAGGTATCATTCCGATGAATAAAGTTAATGCATATATATTATTTGATTTGGGTGCTACTTGTTCATTTATATCCGATGACTTTGCTAAGAACTTAGGATTGGCTAAGGACCAATTAGAATACCCCATGAATATAGAAATTGCGAATAGATAAGTGATCCCTGTTAAATACTTACACAAGAACTTTAGGGTAGATATTAAGGGTAACGTTATGAAAGTAGATCTTATCCCGATTAGACTTGGGGAATTCGACGTCATTCTGGGAATGGATTGGCTATTCAATTATGGGGCTGTAATTGATTGTCAGAAGAAATGTATTAACCTTATGACTCCGTCAAATGTTGTGTTTTATTGTAGCAAGTCGCCTAGACAAGAGAGTTGTCTGACGATGCTGCAGGCCAGGAAGTTGTTAAGACAAGGTTGTGTAGGATATTTAGCCTATATAGTCAATAGTCATAAAGAGAACCCAAAGTTGGAGGAAATACCAATTGTGAAGGACTTCGTAGACGTATTTTCGGACGATCTACCAGGACTTCCGCCTGATAGAGAAGTAGAGTTTGTGATCGATTTGGCTCCAGGAACTGCTCCAATATCGAAGGCTCCCTATCGTATGGCTCCGATAGAAATGAAGGAATTAATGTTACAGCTGCAAGAGATACTGAACAAGAAGTACATTCAACCGAGCGTATCGCCATGGGGAGCACCAGTGTTATTTGTTAAGAAGAAGGATGGGATGATGCGGCTCTGCAACGACTACATAGAGTTGAATAAGGTCACGATTAAGAACAAGTATCCGTTGCTTAGGATTGACGACCTGTTTGATCAACTAAAGGGAGCGAGGTACTTCTCAAAGATAAACCTAAGAAGTGGTTATCATCAGTTGAAGGTGAGGCCAGAGGATGTTCTAAAGATAGCGTTCAGGACTCGATATGATCACTACAAATTCTTAGTAATGTCATTTGGTTTAACAAATGCGCCTGCAGCATTTATGGGCCTAATGAACGGAGTGTTCAAGCCATTTTTGGACAAATTCATAGTGGTGTTTATCGACGACATTCTGGTGTATTCAAAGACCAAAGAGGAACATGTAGAGCATTTAAAGGTGTCCTTGGAGGCGTTGATGAGAGAAAAATTATACGCCAAGTTTTTGAAATGTGAATTTTGGATTGAAAGGGTGCAATTTCTTGGGCATGCAATTGATAAGGATGGAATTTCGGTAGATCCCTCAAAAATCAAAGCTGTGATGAACTGTGATTAGCCGAAAACACCATCGAAAATGAGAAGTTTTCTTGGATTGGAAGGCTATTATAGAAGATTCATTCAGGAATTTTCCAAGATCGCAACTCCGCTAAAAAATTTGACTAGGAAAGCTGTGAAAGTCATTTGGACGGAGAAGTGTGAGGAAAGCTTTCAAGAACTTAAGAAGAGGTTAAGTACGGCACCTGTGTTATCTCTTTCGGATAGCACATAAAATTTTATAGAATATAGTGATGCATCGTATAAAGGACTAGGATGTGTACTTATGCAAAACGGCAGGGTCATTGCGTATGCGTCACGACAATTAAAGGACTATGAGAAGGGGTATCCGACCCATGACTTGGAATTGGCTGCAGTAGTATTTGCTTTAAAAATCTAGAGACACTATCTCTATGGAGAGAAGTGTAAAATATATACAGACCACAAGAGTCTGAAGTATATTTTTACACAGAAGGACTTGAATATGCGCCAGAGAAGATGGTTAGAACTAATAAAGGACTACAACTTCGAGATCTTATACCATCCAGGTAAGGCGAATGTGGTTGCCGACGCCTTAAGTAGAAAGAGTCGTGAGAAGTTGATGTTGTTGATTGTCCAGGAGGAGCTAATTTCAGCATTCGAGAAACTGGAATTAGAGGTGAGATATCCAATGGAGATTGACGAGAAATTATTCTAGATATAAATTGGTACAACTTTGCTGGATAAAGTTAAGGAAGCACAACTTCAGGACGAAGACTATGAGAAGATAAAGAAGAGGATATCTGAAGGGACTGAACTGAAATTCAAGGTGGACAGTGAAGGACTACTAAGATTTGAGAGCAGAGTTTGGGTACCGTCAGTGCCAGAGATTAAGGAGGAAATTTTGAGCAAGGCTCACAGTTCGCGGTATTCTATTCACCCCGAAAGTACCAAGATGTACCAGGATCTCCGATAACATTTCTGGTGGCCGAATATGAAACGAGATGTTGCCAATTGTGTTGCCAAGTGGACATGTCAGAAAGTGAAGGCAGAACATCAGAGGCCGAGTGGGTTGCTACAGCCACTAGAGATCCTAGGATAGAAATAGGAGCATATTACAATGAATTTTGTGGTTAGCCTTCCGACAACTCAAAAAGGCTACGACGCAGTATGGGTTATCGTCGACCGACTGACGAAATTAGCACACCTTCTTCTGATCAAGATCAGATTCAACGTAGATCAGTTGGCAAAACTGTATGTGAGAGAGATTGTTTCAAGGCATGGAGTTCCAGTGTCGATCGTTTCCGATCGAGATCCGCGCTTCACATCGAATTTCTAAAAGCGACTGCAGGAATGCATGGGGACACAGTTGAGCATGAGTACGGCATATCACCCTCAGACCGATGGGCAGAGTGAAAGAACGATCCAGACATTGGAAGATATGCTAAGAACGTGCATCATGGATTTCAAAGGAAATTGGGATGATCACTTACCGCTCGTGGAATTCGGTTATAACAACAGTTACCACGCAAGTATTGGTATGCCACCTTACGAAGCGTTGTACGACAGAAAGTGCAGAACTCCATTGTACTGGACAAGGTCGACGAAAGGAAATTGCTAGGTCCAGAATTGGTACAACAGACAGCCGAGATAGTCAAAGTGATCCGGACAAGATTGGTAGCGGCTCAGGATAGACAAAAGAAATACGTCGATCCACACTGTAAGATATAGAATTTGAATCGGGTAGCTTTGTATTCTTGAAAGTCTCTCCTTAGAAGGAAAGATCAAATTTGGCAAGAAGGGAAAATTGAGCCCGAGGTTCATTGGACCTTTTGAAGTGCTGCGACGAATCGGAGAAGTTGTATATGAGGTAGCCTTACCTCCGGCGCTAGAGCATGTCCACAACGTCTTCCATGTGTCAGTGTTACGACCCTACAAACTCGATTACAAACATGTGATTAAATATGAACCCCTACAATTTAAGAAAGACTTATCCTATGAAGAAGTTCCTGTTCAGATTGTTGACAGGAAAGAGCAAGTTCTCAGAAACAAAGTAATACCTTCTGTTAAGGTAATATGGAAGAACCACAATGCTGAAGAAGCTATGTGAGAACTCGAAGAACATATGATAAAGACTTACCCACACTTATTTGCGTAATTTATGTGTAAGCGATTCTAGGGACAGAATCTTTATAAGGGAGAATGTAACGGAATGAATTTAATTGAACCGTGATTCTGGGGACAGAATCCTTTTAAGGGGGGAAAGATGTGATGAACGAGAATTTTATAATTTAATTTAAATATTTATTGAATAAATAAATATTTTTGATGATTAATTTATTGAGTTAAATAATTATTTGATGGAATTGTGGTAGATTAAATTAATGTAGAAAATTTTATAATTCAAAGTAAGTATTTAATTGAATTTATTCGATTTAATGAATTATTTAATAAGCATAATGTTATTCTAATTAATTTAATAATTAATTAGAGATTTAAAGATTTCACATAATTAATAAATGAGAATTTTAATTATGTGATTATGTCATTTAATGTGAATTGCCATATTTTATTTAATTAAATTTAAATAAGATTATTTGATTAACTAGAAGTGTGACATTAAACTATGTAATAAATATTTAATTAAATTAAGGGAAAAGGGAAAAAATAGGAGCCAACCAAACATGACCTTAATGGGAGTTAGAGCAGTTAACCCATAATGGGATTAACTGACCATTATATCGTCAGTTTATATATACGTATATGTATATTGTATATCTATACATATATATTATATATTAGTATTCCTATATTCATATCAGAGGAGTTCGAAACTCAAAGAGAAATTAGAGAGAAATTTGAGAGAGAGAAAGTTGAGAGAATTGAATGATTCGGGTAGATTTTTGTAGAATCAAAGAAAAAGTTCTAGCTATTTAAACAAGCAAGCAATGGGTCAATTCCTTATCTGAGATTCTAAGTTCGTGTTTTTATATTTTCTTCATGAAAACTTTTTCAAGGTTCTCTGTGACTAAATTATTGATGATTAATGATTATATGATTATATGAATGTTAGTATATGTCCATAATATGTTTTATATCATGTATACATGATTTAAAGTAAATAAATCCATATAATTATGCTTAATTTGGAATTTATAAGTTATAGAGCATGAACATACGAATATGACTCTTATGTAGAAATTTGCATACTTTAATTGGTTAGTTAACATGAAATTGACAGTAGATTATGATTATACGTGTTAAAATGAAGAGAACAAACTTTAAACGGATGGATTCGGAGTTATAACGAATCTGTATCGTTAAATTTCATGGTTTCTCTCAAAACTATTCAAAATACCAAGAACAGTGAAATTACGTGTTTTTATTTGAGTAATTACGTGATCTAAAGTGTTAAAAGTATGCTAGATTCATTGTTTGATGTTCCTATGAAGTTTATACTTCATGGGTACCAGTAATAATCACCGTGTTAGTTTAAATTGGGTTTATTTGGCTGTCCTATGTAATTTTTGCAAACTGATGTTGCCCAGCCTAGGGACCTGCTCCGACGGACTTTTGGCCTATTAATACCCCCCTTAGCAGGTATACTTGCTGTCCAGAAATTGGTTTTGGGCCTTTTAAGTCCTAACATGATGAACAAATTAAATGTAACAAACCTGATGACATGTTAAGTGTATAAAATAATAATATAACGTATGGTTGACATATATAAGACCATTTAAAGTTTCATATTAACAAGTTATATATGAACTTGGATTGTTATTGTAAAGTACGATTATGATTGTCTAAAAGATTATACATGTGTGATATGCATGTTGTGAGTTCATATTCATGTTATGTGGTTAGTTAATGAGTTAACACTATGAACCAGATTGCTAAGTTGAACTTCAATGAGAAATTCAATAGTTAAACATAGTAGTTAGGAAAACTAATCGATGTCGTATACATAATGTAATGTGTAGGACGTTGAAGAATTGAATTGTAATTATAACTGTAGCTTGTGCACGAGGTAAGTGTTCTATTCCTAACTTATTATTGTTAAGCAAGTTTCCTAATCTTTACTTTCATTGAGCAAGCTTTCCAAATTCAAAGTTATTCATTGAGCAAGTTCTATACTTATGACTCTATTATTGAGCTTATCCAAACCAAATTTTCTTTGGTTCAGACTCTGATGTCAAACTGAGATGAACAACCCTGTTATAGGGGATTATTTACGCTTTAGCGTTGAGATATTGTGCACAGTATGGTACTAAGGGCTGATCCCCCTAAGTACGAGTAGTAGAGTATATATAGTCTTATGACTGTTAAAGGTTTAAATTAGAAATACTTGACAACCTGGGACATAGTTCAAGGTCTTATGACCCTCAGACATACTTTTTATTCTTGTTATTCATTTTTGATTCAAAAGCCGAGCTTTCTGTTATTCAGACTTCTTGATTATTCGCATGTTATTATATTGCTATATTTGTATAATTTTAGGCAATCGTGCTAACTCTTGCATAATAACATTGCAGTTAAGAACGAAAGATCTGACGAGTATTCCACTAGCAAAGGCAAGTAAAAAGTTAACAAGTGTTGAAGACTTGTAATTTAATTTGAGAATGTTTATGTTTAAGACTTGATGTTGTTTAAGACTTATTATTTGTTTATGTTACCGCACAGATGTTTAAGGTTAGTATGACCTGAGATTGTATTTATTATTCAGATATTGTAACCCCATAAGGGGAGATGATGGAGTTATTTTTATCTATTTCATGGTTTTCCATTTATTATGGGTAGATAGATATATGATATTTGTAAATTGAACACCAAATCCCGTGAAAACTGAAGTACCCGGATTTGGGGGTGTCACACATTGCGTATGCATCACGTTAATTTAAGGATTATGAAAAACGATACCCTACCCATGACTTGGAGTTAGCGGCAGTAGTTTTTGCGTTGAAGATTTGAGGCACTATTTATACAGAGAAAAATGTGAAATATAGAAAGACCACAAGAGTCTGAAATATATCTTCACACAGAAAGAGTTGAATATGCGACAAAGGAGGTGGTTGGAATTGATCAAGGACTATGAGTGCAAAATTCTTTATCACCCAGGAAAAGTGAACGTAGTTGCCGATGAATTGAGTAGAAAGGGACGGGAGAAATTGTTCAAGTTGATAACTTAGGAGGAGTTAATAAAAGAAATGAGAAATTTGAAATTCAAGTGAAAGGACCTGGAAGGTCTATGTAGGCACTCGAAATTTTGCATTACTATTACTAATCTTGTAGGAGGGTAAAACCGCCTTTTACTTTCTAGAGACAACCCTAGAAGTCCAAATCACTAAATCAATCCCCTGTGACAACCCTGGGAGATCAAATCCATCCCCAGCGACAACCCCGGGAGACCAAACCATACCCCGGTGATAACCCTGGGAGATCAAATCCAACACCGACGACAACCCCGGGAGACCAAATCAAGCCCCGGCAACAACCCCGGGGATCAAATCCAACCCTGGTGACAACACCGAAATATCAAATCCAGCCCCGGTAACAACCCTGGGAGACAAAATCAAACCCCGGCGACAACCCTGGGAGATCAAATTCAAACCCCGACAACAACACCGGAAGATCAAATCAAACCCATGCAACAACACCGGGAGATCAAATCCAGCCCCGACGACAACCCCGGGAAATCAAATCAACCTTCGGAGATAGCCCTGAAGCATCAAATCTTCCCCAGAGAAAACCCTGGGATATCAAACCAACCCTCAGAGATGATCCTGAGGAAGAACAGAGTCGGCTGGGATCAAACCTCGGAGACAACCCTGGGAAACAGTCAAAAACCCTGTCAATCCTTGAGACAACCCCTAGAAGGGAAAAATGGTTATTTTACTAACTTAACATCAAATCAAGTCAAATCACTGCCATGAAGGTCATACAGAACCATAACGGCAACCCCGAGTGAAAAACAACACAAGATAGCTCAACGGATGGACTGCGAATACTCAAAGATCTGGTCATGGACCCATCTTCTCGGATTCGAAAAAGGTCAAATCCCATGTCATTGTGTAGCTTTTGGAAAGGGCTTTCCAGAAAGGTATATCACGCCTCCATTGGACTCCCGGATTGAAAGTTATCAAGGTTTGAAGCAGACAACGCGTTGGTCAAAGTGCACGTACTTTGAGACAACGGGACCCACAGAACTGGGGCCCACTCGGGGAGCCCGCGGGTAGACTTGCGACTATTTTGGTCTATAAATAGAGACCCCCACCAGCCAAAAAGGAAAGAAAAAAGATGAAAATAGTGGAAATTCCGCCCATTTCAGCTCTTAACCATACCTACAGTGCTCCAAACTTCAATTTTACTCTTCCAATACATTTGTATACATACATATACTAACATATCAAATTTTAACCGGTGAAAAAGGAGTTTTCAAGCCTACCAAGTGGTTTAAAGCCTTTAGCGCTACACACTGTAAGATTTCTTGTGATCTGAAGCTTTTTACTGCTTTAACATATATATGAGCGTATATATATATATATATATATATATATATATATATATATATATATATATATATTTATGGCTTCTGGTTTCGCCTGTATTTCAAATCTGTGGCCTTTCTGGCTTCAATCTATTTATATATAAGTATATATATACATTTTTAAATGCTTTTGCAACCTAGATTTCAAATCTGTGCCTTTTATCACTTTAATATATATATATATATATATATATATATAAGTATTATATAGCCTGGATTGTTAATCTGTGGCATTTTCGGCTTTAATATATATATAACTATATATATTTTCATTTAATTCAGTCATGCCTGGATTATAAATTTGTGATTTTTCTGCTTTAATATATATATAACTGTGTGTATATATATATATATATATATATATATGCTAACTCCGTTAGCCTGGATTGCTAATTCGTGGTTTTTCCTCGCTTTAATATATATAATTATATATATGTATTTATACTAACTCGTTTGGCCTGAATTGCTAATCCGTGGTCTTTTTAGCTTCAATATATATAAGCATATATATATAAATATATAGATATATTTACATTAATCAGTCACGCCTAGATTGTAAATATGTGGCTCTTTCCATCTTTAATATATATATAAGTAATATATATATATATATATATATATATATATATATATTACTTATATATTATTTATTAAATGTGATTGAATATCTATTTTAACTGTTTATTTGATGTAAATCTATTTTAATGTAGAGTTTATTGATTAGATTTATCTAAATCTAGCCACATCTCACTTTTAACCGGTTCAAAAGTTGTCAAAATAGAACCATTGAGCTAGAATGGCTAAGATTTATTTAAATCTAGTTTTCTTTCTAGTTTTGTAAATATCAAAGCAACTACGCGACCCTAGATCCGTATCTTGAGGGAATGGGAAGCTTTGGCTACGCGCATGCAAGGATTTAACAAATGAATCCTTTGTCTTGCGACGTCTAGATTTTAATTTGCATTTTATGTTAATATCTCTGTTGTGCAGGCTTTTGATAATATTCTGTGAGCTTAGGAATCAAGGGATCTATGATTAACCATATGGATCTAGATCTGATTCCCATGATGGACAACTTTGCATTGTAAATACAGTTTGCCTGTCTTTTTGTAAATGTAAATCAGCGGGATCTTAAAACAGTTATCCGGATTTAAGGTCTTAGCATAGTAAATTTTGGTTTGGGGTGCTCGGGTTACTTCGATGGCTTTCATGCCCATAAGGAGCCCGACACTTGTATATATATTATTTGGTCAAGGATGTTTTGCATCCCGACAATAAAATCAAAATCAGCCGAATGCAGAATAAAATGGAAGTATCAAAAGACTTCAATTCCTATGTTAGTGAAAGGGTTTGAAAACCATCTTCCAAAACATCACTTTCATAACTTGTTTAAAAATGGAATTTTCATTAAATTAAACCCTTTGTATATAGGTCCAACGAAGCACAACACTACTTCCAAAATAAAGCACTTAAGCCCAATTACTGCAAGCACACACACATACACACACTGCAAATAAAATAGGGAAATTGAAAAGACGCGGTAACTATGTTTCACGGAAGTCGGGGGGTGCCTAACACCTTCCCCTTGCTTAATTAAGCCCTCGATCTCTATGCATATCGGTTTCCAAGGCCAAGTTAAATAGAGTCCAGTAATTGGGCCTACTTGCAAACTTTTCAAACAAAACTTGGTTTATTTGGTACATCCATTTCAAACATACCAACTGTCGACTCTGTAAAATCAAACTTTTTAAATCGTTGACATTATATGTCAGCCTTTTCCCAAAAATTCACCCTTCAGATCAAAATCAAATAGAAAATAAACAAGGGTAGAAACACGTAGTGAAAGGAGGATCGCCAAAGATTTTTCCCGATGTCGACAGGTGGTGACTCTGCTGAGGATAGTAGAGAGCTTAAACCGCATTTCAATCTTTTCAAAAATTCCCTTTTTATCTGCATGTGTGTGGATGCTGTGTTTTACATTGAATGGATGTAAATAAATGTTTTATTGCTTTAAATATTAGTGCTTCGCACAATGTCATCATTTCATACGGTGAGATACGTTGTATGTGAATGTATGTTGTGTGATTCCTCCACCAGAAGGCGAACCCGTCAGCGTTAGATTACTGGACTCAAAAGAGACTAATCCTGCGAGGCTCAGGAAAGGCGCCACTCATATCCACTCCAATTGAAAGAACGGATTAATTTCCCCTCTAGTAAATTGCGATGATTTGGGGACCTTCATGCCGAAAAGCCGCAAGAGTAGCCTAAGATAGGTCAGCCTCTAATAAACCAAATCCGAAGGGGATTCTCTTCATGCCTTCCCTTTTCAATTCAATGTAAATTTCAAATTCCATGTAATTATCAAATAAATGTAAATATACCTTTCATTTCCTGTCAAATACTGTCATACTATCCTGTCATCAAAATAACTTACCTTTTTTTTTACATAAAAAGATTAAAAAACTTTGAAAAATCATAACACATTGCATAGCATGCATCTTGTTAATATATACATCAAAATTAACATACCTACTTTTATTGTATGAAAAAATTGGTCCTGTTATCAGATTAATGTCTAAAAAGGTACTAGCCCATCTCTAGGCATGGCTTCAAGTGCCCAACTTGAATCCACTCCTGTCTCTTGGGAAGAGTTCGAAGGACTGAAAAACCAGATAGCTGAATTGGCTATTTTCCTTAAAGAACAAAGCAAAAGTATTCAGGGTAAACAAATACCCATTCAAATAAAATCGTCCACACAAGGTGGTAGTCAGGATACCAACAAGAAGAAAGATACTCAGATACCTGAGCCTCAAAATAAGGATCTGACCAACAAAACCCTTGAAATCACCAATCTCAAAAATGATCAGGAAACTGGTGATATTAGGAAAAAAGTTCAGCAAATAGAAGAAACAATCCGGTCCATCAAAGGATTTGGGACATTTGGAAGTGTAAACCACTCTGATCTGTGTATATTCCCAACGGCTCAATATCCAGACAAATTTTAAGTCCCGAATTTTGAAAAGTATGACGGATTAGGAGATCCTTACACTCATTTAAAAGTGTTCATTGGAGAACTTGGATATGCTGAGGATGAAAAACTCATAATGCAGTTATTCCAAAAGAGTCTGACTGGGGAAGCCCGAGCTTGGTATGCCCGACTCGACAATTCCAAGATCCATAGTTGGGAGGAGCTAGCCCATGCATTCCTAAATCAATAAAGCTTCAAGTCTCAGATGGCTCCGGATCGATATCAAGTAACCAAGGTTAAAAAGCAAAGCAATGAGTCTTTTCGTGAGTATGCCCAACGGTGGAGACGCCTGGCTACCCAAGTCATTCCATCAATGACAAAAATAGAATGGTCATGACTTTCATAGACATCCAGAAAGCTCCATATTATGAGAAGGTTCTAGTAGGTATAGGAAAACCATTTTCGAAAATAATTAAACATGGAGAAATGGCCGAAATGGGTCTAAAGTCTGGAAAGATCAAAGATCTTACCGCTTTGGAAGCAGTGGCCGAGCATATTCAAGCTGAAATCTATGGGAGTAATCCTCGAAGAGTCCACAAAAAGAAGGAGGAGGAGGTGTCCTTGATACTTCAGGGATAGAATCAGAGAGGCAATCCAAACTTGCCCATTCAAAGGAGAAATTATTCCCCTTTCCAAACTCCTGCACAATCTTCGAATCCTCCCTTTCAAAAAGCCGAAGAAGTTAAACGTCAAAGAACGTTCACACCCTTAGGGGACTCACTGAAAAATGTACTGTAACTTTTGACAACATAAAAGAAGATTGTCCAGCTCCTTCCGCCTGCCAATTCAAGAGACCGGAATTTTGACCCGAGTAAGAAGTGTGTTTATTATTTTGGAGCACCGGGCCACGATACCCAAGATTGTTGGTTTCTCAAACATAAAATCCAAGACTTGATAGATAATGGGGAGATTGTGGTGACAACACAAGAATAACCACATGTTCAAGACAATCCTCTGCCTCAACACAATGAGGAGAGCGTCAATATGATCAGCATGCAAAGAGGAGAAAGATCCAAATACCTTTAGTATTTTGAAGAGTAATCCCAAGAAAAAAAAAGATAGGCCGGACAATTGAAAATATTTAGAAAGGCAGTTTCTAATAGAACATGAAATCAAATCTATCAAGGAACAGGTTGGACAACTGGCAAAACTGGTAGTTTATCAACATCAGATAACGAGACAGTTGATAAATCAAACCAGTCAGCAAGAATCAAATCTTCCTACTCCTGAAATTAGGCCCATTGACAGGAGGGATCATTACTGATTCCACAAACATAAACCCTGGGCAGACAAGGTTGCTAAGGAAGAGAAGCTCCGAGCTAACAAGAAGTTCACCTTCAAAAGGAATTTCACTCATTTGAATCAGCCCATAAAAGAAATTCTCTAAATGTTGATCAACGAGGGGAAAGTCACAGAATTGTTACCCCAGGTGGACCCTCGATCCAGGAAGTTCAAACTTGATAGGTTCTGTCAATATCATTCCAACATGCCTGGTAATGACACAAAGGATTGTTGGGGACTTCGTCATTTGATTCAAAATCTAATTGAAAGCGGTGAGCTGCTGAAGGCAAACCAAGATTATGGCTATCCTGGTGAGGAAGCAATCTTCCTTCCCATGGCATGTAATCTGAAAGAAGTAGTGGCTGTCATTTCCTGTGAGAAGATCTAGCCATCACGCCCCTGATACTTCAAGGAAAAGGGGCTCAAGAAAGAAAGAATCATGTGAAAGTGGTTGCACCCGAGCCTCTAATATTGTCATTCAGACAGCAATATCCTATAGTCAGCTTGAAGAAAGTCCCATGGAATTATGGGAAAGATGAAGGGTCAAGATCAAACCACATTGCTATTATATCAAAGGAAAACCCGTTGTACCTGCCTCAGCGAGTAATTAACTCAGTCATTAACAACAAGGGAAGAGTGTCTGAGGAGAAAATCGAAGAATTCCTCAGCAAGATGGGGTATGATGAAGTCAAAGTGGTGCAAAGATTAAAAGAGGCACCTGTTGGGTAAAATCTAATTACGCACAATACGTAAGTATACGTGATCAACAAGAAATAAAGAGAAAGTAAAGTATCGATCCCACGAGGAATTATTTAATAAAAATCACCAAGTAATAACCCGTAACCAACTTAATCTTATTTAAACAGATGTAAAATTACGATATATAATTAAACTACTACTAAATACCACTAGTTAAAGATAAGATTACGGAGATTTAAGATCACAACTTCACTCATTGCTTCATTTAAGTTAATACACTTCTTATCAATTATGCCCATTATTCTGAATTATTAATTAAGAACACTAAAGTAAAATATGACCATCTCTCGATGCATATATCATACCCATATCAACTTAAAACCACAGATGATAGAATTAAGTAGAACACCCTAATTAACTAATCCTCTATATCTCTATGTGAATTATAATTAAAGAGAGTTTAAACACAAGTTCTTTATAAGATTGCATATGGTGTAAAGGTATATCTCTATCCTAAACACAAATTATAAATTCCAACGCCATGCAGAAAACACAATCACATGCTATTATGATCAGATCTAAATCCATAATCCCTCTCTCGAGTTCATATGGATTATCACGGTAATTGTTAGCTAGGCAATTAAATAATTAAGTCCAAATCACAATAAACATTCCCCACGCTAGATCATAATAATTGATAGAGAAGCATATTAAAATAAACTACACAATAAGATCCATTGTAATCTTAAATAAAAGATTTAGTTCATTAATATTGAATTAAAACCAAGAATCCACAATTGAATAAACATTAAAAGATATATAAAAATAAGAGTAGAAAAGAGAATAGAATTTGTTGTCAGCAAATCTCATGCTCCCTCTTGCTCTTGATCTTCAATGGCCTCCAAGTTGCTTCAATCTCCAATCCTATTCCAACTAAGGTTTGTGTCTAATTTAATTGAAATCTAATCTAAATTAATTTAATGGAATCTAACCCTCTAATCATTGTGTATTCTTCCCCTTTTATAGCACTCTAGTGATCCTTCTTCTAATCAACTCTCAGAATCATCTTCATAATCAACTTCTACAAAATCAGCACTTTTTCTCGCGACAGGCCGCCCCGACGGACTTTTTGTACTAGGAATGCCCACCCCGGCGGGTACTACTCCGGCGCCTGCAACATCCTTTGGTAAATGAGCATAACTTTTGATCCGGGAAGATTTACGGAGCCTGCTACCTGTCAAATCGAAGCTGTCGACTAGATCTATAACTTTTATTCTTTGAGCATTGACAGATTCTGAATGAATCAAGGTTGAAATCGGCTCCAAGTGACTGCTATGTAAATTGTAACTTCCAAACTCTGAGGTTTCAACTTCCACTTGGTAAAAATGTCATAACTCTCTTATATGAACTCCGATTGGGACGATTCAAGATGTTCAGAAAAGCTAAGAAGAAGCTCTACAATAAAACCCAAGTTCCAAGCTAAGACCTTGAATCCAACTTAGCTTTATTTTTTATGTTTTGACCCTTCGAAGCCGTTTCCTACAACACAAACACAAAAACAAGTAAAAGAACACTAAAAATACTCAAAGTTAACAAAGAATTAAGCCTTAACGGTGTCCAACTCGTAGGTATAAAACCCACTCATCAACACCCCGATAGATCTCCATTCTCGATTTGGTCTTATCTTCGGAAGATCATCGCAAGATTCTAGTGAAAGTACTGGAAGAAGCACATCTGTAGAAGACGGTAGATACTGAGAAGTTTCATCACGTGATAGAGCATATTTGCAATAATAATGTTATATCTTTCACGGATGATGACATACTCACAGAAGGGACGAGTCATTACAAGTCATTGCACATAGCAGTGATGTCCTCAGGATATGTGGTAGGAGGTGTGCTGATAGATGGAGGATCATCCCTGAACATTTGTCCCTATGACACATTAGAGATAATGAAGATTAATCCAAACCAAATACGGACTAGTCATGTAGTCATCCGGGCTGTTGATTGATCTCGCCGAGAGGCTGTGGGGGAAATCGAGCTTCCATTGGAGATTGACCCCCATACTTTCTACGTATCCTTCCAAGTACTAAACATTACCACAAGATATAATTTGCTGTTGGAAAAATCGTGGATACATATGGCAGAAGCAGTTCCATCTGCCCTTCATCAACAACTCAAGTACATCATTGATGGCAATCTGATAGCTGTAAATGCCGAGCCAGAGTATCCTGTCTTTATACAAAGAGATATACCGGTAATCAGTCTCGATGAAGGGGTTGAGCCTATCAGTTTTCAAGCTCTTGAAGTGAGCAATACTCAATACCTACCTATTGGGGCACCAGCCTTAAAGCCAAGTGTCTCCATCGAAGTAATGACGGTCGGTCAAGAAATGATATCCTTGGGTTTCTTCCCTGGAAAATGGTTAGGGAAAGCCCAACAAGGAATCAGAAGTCCAGTTCAAATCCCTAGCCAAACAGGGAACTATGGATTAGGCTATTCTTCTGGATCAAACCACCGGAACCCATACAAGCACCCACCGGTTCCTGCCTCCACCATCCTGCTACCAAACCTCACTGATTCAGGGTTTGTGAAATCGATGAGGAAGATTCCTGCTGCTATGTCAGGTATGCTGATTCATCAGGTCAAGCCGGATAGTGGAAAAGAAGTCTCGAAACCTGATAAGGAAGGCAAGAAGGGGAATGAAAAGTTCCTGCAGGGAAGACGAGACCAGTTTGCAAAAATATATTTTCTGGTGCACACTGAGGGGTTGAACGACAATATCCCAGATGATGACTATTCAGATGATCAAGTCCTAATCCCTCGCATTAATAGGGATAAGGAGACCAGGGCAAAGAAAAGCATTGTCCCTGATATGAATGTTGTCTTTGTTATTATCAAAGAGGAGATAGACGACAACAACTTCTTTGTCCTCCTAGTTCATGAGGATTTGACTCTAGACAATTGGAGCAGCACTCCATGAATCAGTTAAAAAGGGTAAAAGGGCAGAAAGTCCATCTGCCCTGAAGCGTGGTTTTATTTCCTGCTTATTTTGTTACACAACGGTAGCAGTTAGTTTTGTCATAATTTTTGCTAAATACTTGGTATGATCAAACAGTTTCATATATTAAAGTGAAAGCATTTTGTTTTCAGGACTCCAGAGTTGGATTTGTTTGGTCTTGCTGATAAGATGCCAAATTTTCATAGTGACTACAACTTTGATGTAGAACTGGACTTTGACTTGATGGGGATTGATCAAGAAGAGATAAATGACTATAAGGTGCCCAAGGAGATCAAAGAATGCGTCGAAGAAAAATCCAAACCAAACCTTGATCAAACCATCACTGTCAATATCGGAACCTCAGAAAACTATAAAGAAATCTAGATAGGCATGAACATTACCCAAAACCAAAGAAAAGACTTGTTGAACTCTTAACTCAGTTCCAGGATGTGTTTGCATAGTCACATGAAGACATGATTGGCTTGTCTACTGACATTGTCATTCATCAACTGCCCATTAAAGATGGATTCAAGCCAGTCAAGCAAAAGCTTAGGCGATTGAAACCTGAGTGGAGTCTGAAAGTTAAAGAAGAAATTGTCAAGCAATTCAAAGCCGGCATCATCATGGTGTCAACTTACCTAGAGTGATTATCCAACATAGTTTTCGTGCCTAATCCCGGAGGGAAAATACGAGTATACGTGGATTACCAGAATTTGAACAAGGCTTGCCTCAAGGACAACTTCCCAGTACCTTTTATCCACATACTAATAGACAACACGACATAGTATGGCATGTATTATTTTGTTGACTGTTTTGTCGGATATCATCAAATCATGGTTGCTGAAGAGGACAGGGAGAAAACAGCCTTCATCACTCCCTGGGAAACCTTTTATTATAGACGTTTATCTTTTGGCCTTATCAATGCCGGTGCCACATATCAATGAGCCATGATGGCCCTTTTTCATAACATGATGCACAAAGAAATAGAGGTCTATGTGGATGACATCATTATCAAATCCCGAAAGTAAGATGACCACATCAGCCATCTCAAAAATCTTTTCTACAGGTTGTACAAATACAACCTAAAGCTGAATCTGGCAAAATGTGCTTTTGGTGTCAAATCAGGCAAGTTGTTGGGATTTCTAGTGAGCAATATAGGCATTGAACTGGATCCCGCTAAGATTAAAGCCATCACCGAGATGCCCGTGCCCTGAACAAAAAAGGAAATACGGGGATTCCTGGGGAGAATCAATTTCATAAGTAGATTCTTCTCTCAACTCACGACAACTTGTGAACCCATCTTTAAGCTGTTAAGGAAAAATTCCTCCATGAAGTGGAATGAATATTGTCAAAAAGCCTTCTTTTCCTTCAAGAAGTAGTTGATCGAAGCGCCTATCTAGGTACCCCAAGGGATGAGGTTCCCCTATTTATGTACCTGTCAGTCAATGCCAATGAAATGGGCTGTATGCTGGGGCAGAAGGACAATAAAAGCAAGGAAAGAGCTATCTATTACCTCAACAAAAGATTCAACAGCGGAGAACAGAAGTACACTTTGATTGAAAAGACATGTTGTGCGTTAGCATGGGCCGCTGTAAGATTACAACATTATCTGCATAGACACACGACCTATCTCATATCCTGTATGAATCCTCTAAAATACGTATTCAGCAAACTAATATTGAATTGTCCATTGTCCAAATGGCAGTTGATCCTACAACAGTTCGACATTATCTCCGCGACTCAAAAATCTGTCAAAGGTCAGGGAATTGCGGATCAATTGGCTGAAGCATCATCAGGGGATTTTGAACCCATGAAAACTTATTTCTCGGATGATGGGATAATGATAATTCAACAAATCCCTCAAAAAAATACAATCCAATATTGGAGAATGCATTTTGATGGAGCCGTAAACATGGAAGGTGCCAAAGCTGGAGCAGTTCTTGTCTCTTTTATAGGAGAACAGTATCCTGTGGCCATCAAGTTGTAGTTTGTCAACACCAACAACACAGCTGAGTATGAGGGCTGTATAATGGGGTTGAAACTGGCCCAATCCATGGGTGTCAAACGTTTACTAGCCTTTAGGGATTCTGAGTTGGTTATCAAACAAACCACTGGGCGTATCGTACCAAAGAATTGCATTTGCTGCCATATCATCGACAAGTTATCAAGATATCCATTGAGTTTGAAGAAATAACATTCATCCACATCCTATGAGGTAGGAATAACTTTGTTAATGCATTGACAACATTGGCTTCCTTGATCCACATATCTGATAGGATGGGAATTCTTGACATCCAATTTACAAGCCAAAAGGCCCCAACATATAGGAATTACATTGGAGAATTATCAGATGAATTGCCTCCTATCAAACAGCCTTGGTACCGGGGCAAGTCAAGCTAAACGAAAGCAGATTCATAAGATGGCTATGAAATTCTATCTGAGCGGAGACGCACTCTATAAAAAGGATGCTGGAATAGGCCTTTTAAGATGCTTGGATAAGGATTAAGCCCAAAGACTGATGGATGAAGTCCACGGTGGAGTCTGCGGTCCACATATGAGCTATCCTTTACTTGCCAGAAAAATATTGAGAACAAGGCATTACTTGATCTCTCTCAAAGCTGACTGTGATGATCAAATTAGAAGATGCTACCAATGCCAAGTCCATGGAAATGCCATCCACGTTCCTCCAAATTAACTTCACAGTATGAGTTCGCCAAGGCCCTTTTCCATGTGGGTAATGGACGTGATTGGGCTAATAAAACCCAAAGCCAGCAATGATCATCGATTCATCTTCACCATGATTGATTATTTCACCAAATGGGTAGAAGCTACATCTTTTCTCAAAGTCACCAAAGAGGTAATCATTGGTTTCATCAGAAACAATGTAATCTGTTGATATGGACAACTGGAGGTGATCGTATCAGACAATGCCAAGAATCTAAGCAACCAGATGATGAAAGAATTATGCAGCAAGTTTCAGATAAACCATCTCAATTCCTTTATCTATCGTCCCAAGATGAATGGTGCTGTCGGAGTGGCCAACAAAAATATCAAGAAAATCATGAAAAAAATGTCTGTCAATCACAAAGGATGGCCCGACTTATTGCCTCTAACTCTGCTAGCCTACAGAACGTCAATGCGTACATCTACTGGGGCTACCCTCTACTCATTAGTCTATGGCATGGAAGTAGTACTCCCCATAGAAGTAGAAATGGAGTCCTTGAGGGTATTAATAAATGCTCAGATGGAATAAGATCAGTGGTTGCAAGAGCAATACCACCAGTTATCCCTGATAGATGAAAAAAGGGCTACAACCATATTTCATGGGTAATTATATCAGCAAAGAATTGCTCGGTCATACAACAATAAAGTTCGACTCTGGCAATTCAAAGAAAATGACTTAGTACTGAAGAAATTCCTTGCCAATCAAGATGAAGCCAAAGGAAAGTTTGTTCCAAATTGGGAAGGCCCTTTCATTGTCAAAGAAGTGTTGATAGGAGGAGCCATCAGATTGCAAGAAATGGATGGGAAAGAATTTCCCCAGCTCATCAATTCAGACACCGTGAAGTGGTACTATGTCTAAAGCACTTATAAGCCATCATCCTGGTTTTGTGAAAAAAAGATCAAATTAATTTAGGTTTTCACTAGAAGCCTGAACTACGAATGACATGATCTCCCTCAACCATGGGAGTACGTAGTCAACCATCTATGGTGCGGTCAAATCAAATAAAAATCAAAAAACCCCTCAAACCAAGCTTAAACCCAAATAAACACTTTGCAACCATTCAAGCCAAGCCTGAACTACGAATGATCTGATCTACCTTAACTTCAGGGAAACGTAGGTAGCCATTTATAGTGCGGTTTATCCTTAAAAAACAACACTTATTATAAACCAGTCCCAAGACACCAAAACCTCATATAAAACCTAAATACTATCAAGTCTTCCTGATCAAAAGGCCCTTCTGAGGTACTCTTTGGCATCTCGATGTCAATCCATCAAGGCAAAGTTCATGATACATCAAGACAGCAAGACATGAAAAAAGTGGTAATCACTCAGCAATGACATCACATATCCTAAAGGGAAGTGAATCAAAATATATTTTTCTACCATATAATATTGTTTAATATATACAATGTATCTTGCACATGACAAAATTGGCTGACCTAGTCTATGCAAGAAAATGAAAGCTAGTCCATAAACCCGCTAATAAAAGGGATAGAAAGTCCAACATGGAATCCTTCTCAGAAGATGGAGGTGCATTTGTAAGCTACTGTCCTAAGGTCTCCATTCGAGCTAGAAGATCCACAGCCATCTGCATAGTGCTACTATGATCATCTATGAAGGCACTCATATCTGCAACAATGCTATGGGTATAGGACCTGAGTGCAGTACTATCAGCGATATAAACATCACGGGTAGCTAGAGCCTCATCCTACTCAATGAAAGTAGTATCCCAGGCAACTAGAGCCTCCTCTATCTCACCAAAAGCTGCGTCCCGAGTGGCTCGAGAATCGTCCCTATCGATAAAAGCTGCATCCCTGCCAGAAAAGGCTGTCAACATCAGTGTTCTCCCCTGATCCCTCTCAAAGGTCATCTGAGCTAACGAATCTATAAGAGATGGATCCATCGCAATCAGAGTGTTAGGGGGGTCACTGACCAAAGCTGCTGTCAAACCAGTAAATAACTCGTCCTTGGTAGGAGAATCAGGGTCCTCCTCATCAGAGTCAATACTCAGAGCTGAGTGAACAACCGCATGTCTGCCTCTAACGATGCAGAATACTCTAGAGAATGACTCAGATGACTAGTCGAAAAATCAGCCCTCTCGCGACGAGCCTAACAATCATAAATCCTGGTCAAGTCAGCTGATGACAAAGACGAAGCTGATAGTCGCTGATCCAAAGCCCCCTCAAAGTAGTAAATATCCTGAAACTAATCAAACTGTCCCATGACAGCCGGTGGATGATATGTGGTGACCCCTCTTAAACCCACCAAGGGCAGATAATCCATACCAACTGCATGAGTAATGAAGCTATAAACAGAGCTGAGCCCTAAGTAGGGCAAGATCTTAAATGGATGCTCGATCGTCGTCAGAAAGGTCTACCAAGATGCCGCATCTGTACACTCAGCCAGTTGAAAGGAGTAGGACATGGCTACCTTATGAGTAAAACAGTACCCATGATGTCTAAAAGTTCCAATGGGTCTCAAGTGTGTCATAAACCACACGTACAATAAAACGACACTACCCTTGAAGAATCCCACACGATGAGTATGACAGAATGTAGCCGACCTCAAGGTCTTTGTAACTATCATGGGCAGGATGGTACAACCCTATCTAAGAGCGCTGACCAATTTGATCAGGCTGATATCCAAGTGATCCATATATAGCGGCATATACAGGTAGGCTGTGACGTATATCAACAAAATATCTACGCGTGTAATCTGACAATCCCCTGCAGTGATAGTAAAATCTTCTGAATATCGCGCATAGCTGTCCAACCAGCGAAATTGATCAATCAGGAAGTCCAGGGACACCATATTCCCCAATATAATCTAATCCGTGATGACCCTGTGCCTCAAGCCAGTCAAGGTCATAAACTATCGTCTCATATCACTGAGGGCCATCCTAGCACAAGTCCGATCCAATGACAAACCGGTGATGCGCTCATACTCCTCCAGCGTAGGAGTCAGCTCATGGATGTCGAATCTAAAAACCTGTCGCTCAGGTATCCAGCAAGATAACATGTTGTCTACGAAGACTAGTGGGACCTGAAAAGCCAAGATAGCCATAGAATACCCCATCAATTGATCAACTGTCGCCCTATCTATGGGAGACAAACTGTCATACAAAGATCTTAAAGAAGATGCTATCAATGTAGGTGGCATGTGCTCATTACGGCTGATGGTAGATGAAGACATCTGTAGAACCGTATCATGAGACCATCCAAGGGTCAAAGCTAAACTTACCTATCTGAATGCATATCCATGACATAATACATGCATCATGATAGATGATAATGATAAAATGACAATAGGATGCAATAGATAGGAAATATCATGCATTTCTAAATACATTGTCTACTGAAAGCATCATCTCTGTCTGCAGCTAAAATGCAAAATAAAAAGTAAAGGGAAATGGGGCACAACCGCCCAATGACTAACAAAGTCATATCAAAAAAGATAACGAGAAATGGGGCACAGCTGCCCAATATCTAACAGAGGCCTATCAAAAGATATAATGAGAAATCTATCAAAAGAAGTCTATAATATCTGCATCTAGACAACCAACCTGCTGCAATTCCTCCTAAATCACTAAATCTCTACCAGAAGGAATGTCTGGCCAATAGAGGGGAGGATCTACACTAGTATAACTTCCAAAATATAGACCTTTTAAGGGGTCAACTCCGGAGTTGGAAGGATCAAAAGAATCTGCCTCTGAAGGATCCCTGCGAAGGTGCCTGATAAAAAATTGTGCCCGCTCCAACCGCTGGGTCAAATAGGAAATCTGCTCCAAATGAGTAGGCTCTCGAAGGCAAGCTATCCATTTTGTCATCATAATAGACCCAGGAACCACGTGTGCCATGAACTGAGTGGCACTAGTCTGAGCCTAAATAGTGCGAGGACTCCACTAGCGATTAAATGCCTCCTGGCTATGAGGACCCTCTGATAGGGTGAAGCCATCCAAGCCCACCAAGGGAATGTCTGTGACTAGCTGAGATAGGGGCCAATGATGCCTAACAGAAGGAGGGAATGGGATACGGATCTCTCCTGTGACGCTCTTGATAGTTCGCTCTCCCAAGTGGAGCTCCCAGCCTCCATCAGTCAAAAGGGGAATCTGACGAGTGGATAATATAAACTCTAACCTGGTCAAGAATCTATCCTCAAAACTGACTGTCAGATAATCCGGGGTGTAAGGAACCCACGTGATTGAATCGACGGTCAATAGCTCTAATTATAAGCAGAAATGGGTGAACCCCTCTGCTACAGGGACCTCTGTAAAGGTGGAATAATGACATCGCCATCCTCGAGGATAGGTTTCTAGACCTAGAGTAGTAGCCTGGCGTAGGCAAGAGAGCCTCTTATATGCCCAAAACTGGATGTGCAAAGATCAAATGTCCTCAATGATAAAGATTGATAAACACAGATGAGGGAGATTGAAAGGTGAAAGAGAAATTACTCACCAGCAAAAAGGGATAAAAACCCAGCCAAGCCTCCGTCACGCCCTCAGAGCGTAGGCGCAACCCACGAAGAAAATAGGCGAAGGTGAAGGTGTCCTAGTCAAAATCTCTGATGCGATCCACAACTCGAGTAGCGCTAACCAGAGCGAAAGAGACCATCAAGGAGTTGTCTACTATGAAACAACCCCTGATGATGACTAGGAATAGTTGCCAAATAATGTGATCTCTAACCCTCTGATCATCAGGCAAAGGCTCAGTCAAAGCCCCACTCTGGGCATCCACACTCAAGGCCCTTAACGGATAGTCCGACCCTTGATGATCATCGTAGGAATTCCCAAAATGGATCAAACGGCAGCAGGAGAAATGTCAGCCACCAAAGGCACTAGCTCACCTGTAAACTCCAACCTTGTGATGAACTGCCAATCCATCGGTGTCATCATAATCTCGCAGTCCAACAAATGGAGAGACTGGGTCTGGTGGAACCAGCACTCAGATAAAGCCTGCAGATAACCTCAAGGGCAATGACGGGTAGAAATAGAGAAGAAGGCCTTGAAACCCCAAGTGTTGACGATGACCTGATACTTCGGATGCAGAGTATGATACAAGGAGTGGACACTAAACTAGTTCCCCCTGGGCTGAGTAAAGCCAGGAACCTGCATTAAATTGCAAATCCAGATTAAACCTTTGTCCTAAAATGGCAAAAGGAAGAAAAGTCCAGACTAGAAACTTTGATCACCTCACTGGCAAGAAGATAGATGGAAGGATTGCGCCTCAAATCATCCAAGAGCTCTGAAATTGTCATAATGATGGCTGGAAGCTCCCAACACGGAGCAGGAGATAGAGCGGGATCTATAAAGGGGATATCCTCCTTGTCGTCTACGTCATCAGGCCTATCAACCTGGATAGGATGAATCACTGACTCAGCCAACCAACGAGGCTGTTGGGCAGGACGAGGCCGAGGGACATCAGAAGCTTACCTCATCCTCACACCTGAGGAGACCCTTCTAGAGCTGCCTGGTATATCTGAATCCATAACCTAAACAAAATCTCCAATTCACCTTAGAAAATGTGAGGTAAGCCTTAAACTTACCGCCTATTAAAATTAAATCATTGTTTTATGCATGCATTAGTTAACAAACATCTCCAGTAGAGTTAAAATTGCATGTTCATTAAATGCTCAGCCTTTTGAAAAAGTTTTGCCATAGTCTCCTTTGTAAAATGAACTATCCCCATGCACATAGGCATGACTAGGTGGCCATTCAGTAGCACACCTACCCAAAATCATGAACATTTCATGTATATAAAAAACATCAAAATCAAACTCCCCGTGGCAGCTAAATTACTATGTGTATTTTTATTTGAAAATCTAGGCTCATTTCCCATCAAATAGGATGAATAAACTGACCAAAAAGGGCGCCAAATGATTGTCTCAGAAATTAGTTTTTTTCCCATCAAAAAGTTCAGCATGGTAAAACATACACATTTACTAAGTCTAAAAATTTTTATCAAGTCATATAAGCATACATATTCACTATATTGTGTTTAGAAGCATTCTATACGGAATCTAACGTTCTAACGGTCAAACTTGAAAAGAAAGGATGTAAACGTTATCAGAGTTGTGCATAACAATTGTACGATGATGGATTTTGAAAAAAGCAGCCCGAACTCAGTAATTCTGAAGAGTAATTTTAGGATTTCCTATAGTTCAACTTGAAAATGACTTATAAAAGCCACGGGGGGACCAAAATATACGCGTAGGGACCCGTAACTCTACATACAGTAGCCGCAGGTAGACCTGCAATAGCCTAGGATGGGTTCCACCCCCTTCGGTTCTGTCCAAATGAGGTTAAAGTAGAGTTCCCAAAAGCTAAAAAGTCAAATCAGGGAAAAAAGTGCTACGCGATTGAGCAGGACATGCACGAAACCCTGAATCTGAGTGTCAAACTCCTGATGAAAAAAAATCTTCATGTAAGTCATTGGTATGAACCCTAATGTGGTATTTAGAATGCCAATGACGAAAATTGCTAAAAACTGCCTCTGTTAAAGCATCAGGAAGGTCCGGCGTTGTAAACAGTGGATTTTGAATGCTTCAAAGTACCAAGAATTTTTCGAGGGTAAAACTTATCAGAAAGATACCCCTGACATCGAGATCATGTATGTCTGATGTTGCAAACCATTGGCGACAACTCCAGCGTAGAATCAGAAAAGATCCGGTGATGAAAGCCGTTGAGAGCTGCTTCAACGAGGGTCAGATTATCTGACATTGTAAACCTTTGGCGACAACTCCAGCGTAACATAGGGAAAGATCCGGTGATGAAAGCCATTGAGAACCGCTTCAACGAAGATTAGAGTATCTGACATTATAAACCGTTGGCAACAACTCCAGCGTAGCATCGGGAGAAGTCCGGTGATGAAAACCGTTGAAAACTACTTCAACGAGGGTCAAATTGTTTGATATTGTGAAACAGTTGGCGACAACTCCAGCGTAGCATCGGGAAAGATCCGATGATGAAAATCGTGGAAAACTATCCTTCCCGGGGAGAACCGATGATGGAATCTGTTATACAAATCCCTAGCCGAGGCTTCGAATCAGTTCAACCGACCGTTGTAAACTACCGTTTAAGTAGACATCGAGGAGGTCCCGTGATGGTTAAACTCTGCAAACTACCATTCGAGTAAGAATCAAATCAGTTCAACCGACCGTTGTAAACTACCGTTCAAGTAGGCACCGAGGAGGTTCTGTGATGGTCAAATCCTGCAAACTACCGTTCGAGTAGGAATCAAATTAATTCAATCGACCGTTGTAAACTACCGTTCGAGTAGGCATCGAGGAGGTTCAGTGATGGTCAAACTCTACAAACTACTATTCAAGTAATTATCAAATCAATTCAATCAACCGTAGTAAACTACCATTCGAGTAGGCATCGAGGTGGTTCAATGATGGTCAAACTCTGTAAACTACCGTTCGAGTAGGCATTAAAATAGTTCAGTCGACCGTTGTAAACTACTATTCGGGTAGGCATCGAGGAGGTTCGATGATGGTCAAATCGTTGTCAACTATTATTTGAGTACATAGTGAGAATTCTATCCCTGACAGAAACGTCGGCATTAACCGAACATCAATCCAAACCGTTGTCGACAACCCCAACGTAGCTTCAAAAAAAGTCAATGATGTAAACCGATGTAAGCTATCATCACGATAGGCATCAGGAATCCCCAATGAGGTCATTCGTCATAAGAGGAATATCCTCAAAAGAGGTAAAGGTAAAAAGCATATCTAAAGACAAGGAACGTTGGTGACAACCCCGACGTTGAATTCAGGAAGGTTCAAGAGTATCAACCATAGAAATCTTCCTCACAAAGATCTTGAAGACATATCTACAATAATTAGTTTAATCAATCTCCATAGCACTGATGGATATCTTAAACCAATGGCTCCAACACAATGTAGAATCAGGAAAGATTTGGTGATGAAATCTTTGCAAACTACCGTTCGAGTAGGCATCAAAAGAGTTCAGTGAAAACCATCATGGACAACTCCATCCCCAGCAGAAGTGGCGGGAGCAGTCAGTGATAGAATACCAAGGCAACTAACCCCACAAGAGCATATAACATTCATGACATATTATATCATGCATTACATTACATTTACATGTATCATATTTTTAGTGTCTAGCAGTCTTTATCCTATTCATTCCATTGCATTGCATAAACATGATAAAGAGGGGTATCTGTAGACACTCGAAATTTTGCATTACTATTACTAATCCTGTAGGAGGGTAAAACTATTTTTTACCTTCCAGAGACAACCCTAGAAGTCCAAATCATCAAATCAATCCCTGACGACAACCCCATGAGATCAAATCCAACCCCGGCGACAACCCCGGGAGATCAAATCCAACCCCGGTGATAACACTGGGAGATCAAATCCAGCTCCGACGACAACCTCGAAAGACCAAATCAAGCACCGGCGACAACCCTGGGAGATCAAAGTCAAACCCCGATGACAACACCTGAAGATCAAGTCAAACCCCGACGACAACACTGGGAGATCAAATCAAGCCCCGGTGATAACCCTAGGAGATCAAATCAACCTTCGGAGACAGCCCTAAAGTATCAAATCATCCCCAAAGAGAACCCTGGGATATCAAACCAACCCTTGGAGATGACCTTGAGGAAGAACAGAGTAGGCTAAGATCAAACCTTGGAGACAACCACGAGAAATAGTTGAAAACCCTATCAATCCTGGAGACAACCCCCGGAAGGGCAAAATGGTGATTTTACCAACTTAACATCAAATCAAGTTAAATCAAGTCAAATCACTACCATGAAGGTCATGCAGAACCATAACGACAATCCCAAGTGAAAAACAACACAAGACAGCATAACGGACGGACTGCGAAAACTCGACGATCTGGTCATGAACCCATCTTTTTTGATTTAGAAAAATTCAAATCTCATGTCATTTTGTAGCTCTCGTAAAGGGCTTTCCGAAAAGGTATAGCACGCCTCCATCGGACTCCCGGATTGAAAGTTATGAAGGTTTAAAGCAGATATCGCGTTGGTCAGAGTGCACGTACTTTGAGAAAATAGGACCCATGTGACGGGGGCCCAGAGCCATATGTAGACCCGAAGCTACCGCGGGAAGACCTGTGGCTATTTTGGTCTATAAATAGAGACCCCCACCAGCCAAAAAGAAAAGAAAAAAGATGAAAAGAGAGGAAATTCTGTCCATTTCAGCTCTTAACCATACCTACAGTGCTCCAAACTTCAATTTTACTCTTCCAATACACTCGTATACATATATATACTAACTTATCAAATTTTAACCGATGGAAACAGAGTTTTTAAGCCTACCAAGTGGTTTAAAGCCTTTAGCATTATACACTATAACAATTCTTACGATCTGAAGCTTTTTACTTCTTTAACATATATATATATATATATATATATATATATAGCTTCTGGTTTTGCCTGAATTTCAAATCAGTGCCTTTCTGGCTTCAATCTATGTATATATAAGTATATATATACATATTTAAATGCTTTTGCAGCCTGAATTTTAAATTTGTGGCTTTTATCGCTTTAATATATATAAGTATATATATATATATAAGAATATATATATATATATATAAGTATATATATATATATAAGTATTATTTAGCCTGGATTGTTAATCTGTGGCATTTTCGACTTTAATATATATATAACTATATATATTTACATTTAATTTAGTCATGCCTGGATTATAAATCTGTGGCTTTTTTTACTTTAATATATATATAATATAATTGTGTGTGTGTATATATATATATATATATATATATATATATATATATATATATATATTTATACTAACTCCGTTAGCCTGGATTGCTAATCCGTGGCTTTTTCTCGCTTTAATATATATAATTATACTAGCTGTACTACCCGTGCCTCCGACACTACATACGAAGGAGAAGGGGGAGGAGAGATTGTCGGCGCTAGAGAATGGAGGAGGAAGAGGGCGAGTTCGGGAGGAGGAAGAACGGAGGAGGATCTGAGAGTGAAAGAGAGAGCAATTTTTTTCCCTTTGAAGTTAAAGAGTATATAATGGACGGTGAGATTTATTCCAAACTTTGGACGGTTCTAATCGTTTATTAGGATAAGCGGAAAATTAAAAATCAGTTGTGTTTTGTTAATTAAATATATGTATTTATACTAACTCGTTTGCCCTGGATTGCTAATCCGTGGCCTTTTCAGCTTCAATATATATATATATATATATATATATATATATATATATATATATATATATATATATATATATATAAGCATATATATATTTACATTAATCAGTCCCGCTTGGATTGTAAATCTATGGCTCTTTCCAGCTTTAATATATATATATATATATATATATATATATATATATTATTTATTCAATGTGAATAAATATCTATTTTTGTGGCGCCCCCAAATCCGTATAACATCGGTTACAAGACATGGTGCTCACGGTACAACATACATCATCATCTAATCTACATAAACTCCAAAAATAATAATAATAATAACTATTACATACTTATTCCAAATAAAATCTCAAGTCTTTACAACCTTTAATAAACCAAAACTTAAACTTAGCGTTTATCGCTACATAACAACATATGCGGAATTATAACTTATTACATAAACAACTCTCATCACTTCATCTTAGACTTCCCCTTGTCCTTGCCCAAGCCCTCAGCCTTCTCATCCTTAACTGAAAGGTTTAAACAAGAATGAGCACAAATTGCCCAGCAAGTATATAAAGAAGTTTGAAAACATACATCAGTAGTAAAAGCAACTGCATGACTGTATCTCAATAGTTGAAAGAATTATCAAATGTTACACAAGAATATCAAGAATAGGAGTTTAAGAATTCTTGATATCATACTAAGGGGTGTTAAATACCCTGAACGTTACTTTATTTCATCGAAAACCATCAGACGGTTTAACAATCAAATAGATTGCAAACGGTCTCTGCAAGTACTCCAGGTGATCAGCCTATCGTACCCTACATTGTGCACAAGTATAAAGTTTAAACTGCATAAGCATAAATGAGACTATATGCCTGACATCTGTTTGCCCGTTTATTCGGGTTGTTCATCTTAGTATTCATGCGAGACAGCACCAAAACAATTGGATTGGTAAACTTTAAATAGCTTCAAAAGATTTGAACTAAATCGCTTGTCATCAACAATCTCTAGCTGAACAAAAACTAGAAAGCATACTTGAAAACAGTTCTTTTAAATCGATAGAACTTTACTGTATAGCAGTTGAATTAATAACTGAATAAACAGCAATAAAACTTGTAAGACAATTGAAGTTATAGAATTTTACGTCAAAGGAACTTGCATGAATATTTAAATAATCACAAGTCCGAACTTACCCTCGCTGAAATCAAATGAATAAGGATTGATTAATTTCTCAAGGAAAAATAGGGTAAGAAACTTGCCTGATATGTCAGCTATTGTTAAGCTAGCAATTAACATTCACGTAACCTAATAATATATGTCACGTTCAACCAGTTAGTTCTCGAATTCTAATTCGAAAGAAAACGATTTTCGTTTACTTTAATAAGTTTATTAACGAACACGTATACTTAACATACACTTTAACTACATAAACATGTTGTATCTAATAGGTCCAGGGGTTCAATATAAGAATATGGGAAAAAATAAGTTTCTGAAATTTTTTCGGCCCGACCAGACCCGGATCAGACCCGACCCGGACTGACGCAGCTGCGCAGGCACAAGCCTGATGAGCGGCGCAGCTACGCTGCTCTTCGTTGCCTAAAAAACTTTGTAGCTTTGAGCAGCCCACTTTGCGAATTGATTCTGACCAAACAATGCATGATATAACTCTGACCTTTTGACACAACATATTTCATATATCATAGTATTTTACAAAAATATCACTTTCCAGAAAACAACAAGTTAAGACCACGAACCGGCTGCCTTTAAAAGCGTGCCAGAACAGGTTCTAACACTCAGAAAAATTCTGGAAAACCCAGATTTTCTGCAGATTTTTATACCAACATGCTTACTTACGAAATTCATAACTTGCACAATATAACTCCGATTTTTTTGAAATTTGGACAGATTGGACTTCGTACAACATACTATTTTATAAAATTATTAGCTACCATAAACGGGTCACAGAAACTATGATTTCAAGGCTCCAAAAAACCCAAAAAGTCACAGATTTCATGTTTAACCAACTTTGAAAAAAATCATGATTTTGATTTTAGCATGCATGGGGTTGGTTCCTACTGTCCAGACCACACATACTAACATATATACATATGTTACAATAATCAAACTCACTAAATTACCATGATTTGAACAAACTGACATCTAATAGACATTTTATCAAACACTTAGCATGCAAACTCGAATTCTTTGATTCTCAACGTAATTGAAGCATGTTAAGTCCAGAATTTTTATTCTTAATATCCCCATATCAGTAAACAACACTAAGATAGCATCACACAGTCAAAACAAATCATTTACCACAATTATACATGCATTTTCTTCACTATTTTCCTTAAGAACATAGAAAAGTTGATGAACGACTTAGGTGAATTCCTCTTGATTTAAAGTAGCTATTGATTCTCCTTGCCTGTACGCTTCTGCTCTTAAAATCTTCAGAACTCCTTCAAGGTTTCTCAAGCTCTCACTCTCTCCATTTTCTCTCACGTAGGATTTTGACAAAGAGAACAACAACATCATGGGTGGAGAGTATATATATAATTGATATTGCTTGAACCTTACACCCCTCCAATATCATAACGTAAATTGCAGCCTCATAATACCCACTCATCAATTTAGTTAATTAAAGAAGAAGAGAATGGGAGTTGAGAGAATGAAAAGGCTTTTGGGTTTAAAGAGAAGAAAATGAAATACTCTCTTCTTAATCAACTTGTATAATACGTATACTCCCTTTCCCAACTTGTCCCAACTAGGTTGTCACAAGTGACCCATCAGTTTCTGAAATTTCTTATCAAAATATTAATTTAATCAATTAAATAACCATTTGATCGTTTTGCCCTCCATAGCCAAACGTTTCGATACTCATATCGACTCCTACTAAAATCAATGTCTCGGACGTCATGGGACTATCCGTTTCATCAAATTCATCTCTGAAATTCGTGGTTGACTTTTTACCCAAAAAAGTCGACCGATTGACTTTGACCAAAAGTCAACCGTGACCCATTTTCATGGTTACAGTCTATCCTGACTAATTTCGACGTTTCAGACTCAAATACACAGTCCGCGCCTCTAAATTCCGCTCCAAACTCAAACTCATACCATAAAGCCATCCCACGAAATTAATAGAATTAATTCTATACTTAACCAATTTAAATAGTTAAATTAAACTATACCAACTATTTAAATACTCCTCATCATCTATCATAAAATAACACATGTATGTATAACACATGTACATCTAATAAAAGAAAACACACAAGAATTTCACATAAATTCATTTATTGATAATTGTTAAATGACATAATAATCAAGAATTTTACATAAATTCGTTTATTGATAATTGTTAAATGACATAATAATCTCGGATAGTACAGTTTTAACTATTCATTTGATGTAAATCTGTTCTAATATAGAGTTTATTGATTAGATTTATCTAAATCTAGCCATATCTCACTTTTAACCGGTTTAAAAGTTGTCAAACTAGAATAGTTGAGCTAGAATGGCTAAGATTTATTTAAATCTAGTTTTCTTTCTAGTTTTGTAAATATCAAAGCAACTACGCGACCATAAATCCGTATCTTGAGAGAACGGGAAGCTTTGGCTATGCGCATGCAAGGATTTAACAAATGAATCCTTTGTCTTGTGACATCTAGATTTTAATTTGTATTTTATGTCAATATCTCTGATGTGCAGGCTTTTTGATAATATTCTGTGATCCTAGGAATCACGGGATCTATGATTAATCACATGGATCTAGATCTGATTCCCATGATGGATAACTTTGCATTGTAAATACAGCTTGCTTGTCTTTTTGTAAATGTAAATCAAAGGGACCTTAAAACGGTTATCCGAATTTAAGGTCTCTGCATAGTAAATTGTGATTTGGGGTGCTCGGGTTACTTCGATGGCTTTCATGCCTATATGGAGCCCGACACTTGTATATTTATTATTTGGTCGAGGATACTTCGTATCCCGATAATAAAATCAAAATCAGTCGAATGCAGAATAAAATGAAAGTATCAAAAGGCTTCAATTCCTATGTTAGCGAAAGGGTTTGAAAATCATCTTCCAAAACATCACTTTCATATCTTGTCTAAAAATAGACTTTTCATTAAATCAAACCCTTCGTATATAGGTCCAACGAAGCACAGCACTACTTCCAAAATAAAGCACTTAGGCCCAATTACTGCAAGCACACACACTGCAAATAAAATAGGGAATTTGAAAAGACAAGGTAATCGTGTTTTACGGAAGTCGGGGGGGTGCCTAACACATTCCGTCCCCCCCCCCCCCCCCGCTTAATCAATCCCCCGAACTCTATGCATCTCGGTTTCCAAGGCCAAGTTAATTAAAGTCCAGTAATTGGGCCTACTTGCAAACTTTTCAAACAAAACTCGGTTGAGTTGGTACAATTATTTCAAACATACCAACTGGCGACTCTGTAAAATCAAACTTTTCAAATCGTCGACATTATATGTCGGCCCTTTCTTAAAAATTCACCCTTCAGATCAAAATCAAATAGAAAACAAACAAGGGTAGAAACTCATAGGGAAAGGAGGATCGCCAAAGATTTTTGCCGACGTCAACATTCTGAAGAAAAATTATTTGCAATTGAAGCTCGTCCACCATTATTGGATAGAGTAAAGGAATCACAAGAGAATGATGAAGAATGCGAGAAGTAAGAAAGAGAATAGTTAAAAATGAAGAAGAAAAGTTTAAAATGGATAAGGACGGTATATTGAGATTTGAGGGACGAGTATGGGTGCCAGCTGTAACCGAACTGAGAGAGGAAATCTTGCACGAAGCACACAATACGACGTATTATGTTCATCTAAGAGACATGAAGATGTACCGAGATCTTAGACAACACTTTTGGTGGCCTTATATGAAATGAGAGGTTGTAGAGTGCATCAGTAGATGTCTTACGTGTCAACGAGTCAAAGCAAAGCACCAGAGGCCGAGTGGTCTATTTTAACCATTAAAAATACCGGAGTGGAAATTGAAGCACATTATGATGGACTTTATGGTAAGACTTCCAGTCACACAGAAGGGTTATGATGTTATTTGGGTTATCGTGAATCGATTAACGAAGACATTTCATTTTCTACCAATCAAGATTCGATTCAATTTAAATCAGTTAGTAAGTCTGTACGTAAAAGAAATGGTTTTGCGACATGGAGTGTCGGTGTCAATTATTTCTGATCAAGCTCCGCGATTCACATCAAATGTTTGGAAGAGCTTGCAAGAGAGGATGGGAACACAGTTGAGGTTGAGTATCTCTTATCATCCACAAACTGACGGGCAGAATGAGCGAACCATACAAACGTTAGAAGACATGCTTAGAGCTTGCGTGATGGACTACAAGGGAAACTGGGACAACCACTTACCCTTAGTTGAATTTGCTTACAACAATAGTTATCATACGAGTATTGGTATGCCACCGTACAAAGCTCTTTACGGGAGAAAGTGCAGAACACCGTTGTGTTTGGACGAAGTAGAAGAACGATGAATTTTGGGACCAGAATTAGTTCAACAAACAGCCGATGTAGTAACAACGATAAGAGTCAAATTGGTAGTAGCTCAAGATCATCAGAATAAGTACGCGAATTTACATCGTCAGAACTAAGACTTTGAAGTCGGTAGTTTTGTATTTTTGAAAGTATCTCCCTGGAAAAGAAAGATAAAATTTGACAAGAAAGGGAAATTGAGTTCAAGGTTCATAGGACCATTCGAAGTTTTAAAGAGAGTAGGCGAAGTGGCGTACAAAGTAGCTTTACCGCCCGAGATGGAACACATGATAGTAGTGTGCATACAAGCCAATCATTTATGATGATAAAGCACGTACTTTGTAAACAATCTTATTTATTTATTAATAAAATATTCATTTATTAAAGGCATTTAATTATCTACATGGTGCTGTTTTTATAATATGTAAATAACCCATAGTTTTAAGCAATGCTTTTAGAATCATGATGATGATCATGCTAATGAGATCTAAATTCTTAGAAAGCTCTAAAACTAAAATAGTTCCCAATCGTGGGATTACTAAAAAGGGGATTAGTAAATCCGGATAGATTGGTACATATGTTGCTTGCTCATTGGATGAGGATGATTGATCTCATGATCATTTGTGTGGAGACACTAAAGCAAGTATGTAGGTGCTTATTGGAGAATAAATTCACTGAACGTGACTCGCTATGGAATACCTAATGGAGTTTTACTCGCCTGTCAATAGGAATTCCTAATGTGATAGTAGTACAAGTGATCCTTGGACTTGAGATCATCATAGTATCTTGTATGTAATGAATTATACTTTGACTTATTCCTTAAAGTCCTTTAGGGTATATAAAAGGGTATGCTTGGGTATAATGAGTTACATATGGAGACAATGAATGATCAATAAAGAATCTACCACCTCTAGTAAAAGAGGAGATATGTCCTATGTGATTCGTTAAATGACAACCCAAGAATCCTTGGCCAAGGTAAAATAAAATTAGAAAGGAGTTTCTAATTTGCATTATTTGGAGTTGTGCATTTTCTAATCGAAATACATATAATTAAATAAAATAAGACTTGACAGTAAATTCATGTCGTATATTTAATTGGGACATTGTATGGTGGAAGGATTGAATTGTATGGTAACTATTTACTCACAGTTTCTTTTATGATTAATGTTGAAATCTATATTATCTGAAAAGTCGTTGATCGCTAGGGAGGCTTATCCCTATTGTAGAATAAATATTATTTATTTAAATAGATTATTAGTTTAATTTATTTATTTAAATAAGATTAGAATTGTTCTAATTGATTTATTCACAACCGGTTTAATATAGAGAACCTAAAGGGTCACACCATAAAAGAAAGAATAATTATTTAAGAAGGTAATGGCATAATCGTAATAATGCATGAAGTGTAATTAATTTAATCTATAGTGATAGAATAAATTAAATAGCTTAATGTTTATTATTTAATATTTTAGAAATATTAAATATAAATTAATAAGAGGAGTCTTATTAATATTATTATAATTATTATTATTTTAATTTCTAAAGGAGTTTAGTAATTAATTTAATATTAGTACTCTCATTTATTCCTAATAAGATTAGGAGACAAATTAATTAAGTGAATTTAATTAATTATTCCCCATGTGGTGGGAAGCCTAAATTAATTAAAGGAGTTTAATTAATTAAAAGAAATCCCATGTCTAATAGGATTAGAAGGGTTGACCAATATCTATATAAGAGGAGTCTTATAATAGATATCAGTTGAGGCAATTCCAATTGTTGGAGAGTACTCCTTTTCTATAGAGGATAGAAAACTAAGCCAACCACCCTCCTTCTTGATAATTCATCTTCTTTGGTGGATCACCTCTAGAGGCTAAACACTTGGGTGGCTAACGTTGATCAAAGGAAGGAATCTAACCCGAAAATTCAAGGAGATCACGAAGAACAAGGAGTTGAACTCGTACCTGTGGAAGCTTCGTTTTACAATGGTATGATTCCATAACTTCTTATTTATCGTTTTAAATTAATAATTTGCATAAAGGATGATCCGGGTAATGGTTTTGTAGAAATTTTTTAAACTCTGATGTACCATGCTTCCGTTAATTTTTGCAATTTGATTGCATCACGATTTCGTACAAACCCAACAGTGGTATCAAAGCCAAACCTTTATGCAATTATTAATTTATTTTTGATTTCATATACATATGGGTATGTATTTAAAATAATTTATTGGGCATAATTTTATTGTATAATTTTTTTTTTTTAAGAAAAACAAAATGACGTTTTTTTTTTTGGGACGAATCAGAATTTTTTTTTTTGGGGTGCTAATCTTGAATTCTGCAAAGAAAAAGTGTTGTCTCTTTCTTACTCCAAAAAGAAGGTGACCCATCAGGAAATGACTCTTTTAATAAACCTGCAGGACTCTTTTAATAAAAGAAGGTGACTTCTTTTTAAAAAATAAATGTGAATTTATATTATATATATATATAACCTGATTCGTTATATAAATATATATATATAATATATACGGTAATATAATATATATATATATATATATATATATATATGATATATATGATATATTTATATATTATATTCTAAATAATTTTATAATTAAAATAAAAAGTTTATTTTAATCTTGAAATTGGATTTCATGCAATTTAAAATTGCCCATTAAATGATACTCATATATATATGGAATGTTTTAATTCATGAGATGAATATTTATTTATTGGTATATATGGTGATATGTATGATAATAAATGGGGATTGATTATGGACTATTTGACCAATGTGATTGAATTTTATTTTAGTTGAATGCTTGAATGAATGGGTTTTATTAAATGGGGTCTGTGTACCTCGTCTTCTCTAAATTTTTTTTTGATGTAAAATTCTATCTCCCTCCTATATACTTCCCCTTGACTGCTGATCAAGGTTTTTATTTAAATTAAATAGTTTAATGTAATAGAAATAGTTAGAATTATCTTGAAGAAATTGGAGACCAAGGAGCAAGGAGCGCGTGAAGACCCGTTTGTATGGAGCCCGGGTTTAAATGTAATAGTTATATTTAAATTTAAATTCTTGCACTCTTAGGTTTGACCTTTTGGTTCACTTGGTGGCTCTAGTGAACCAAACTAGAATAAAAGTCCATAATCAATCCGGGTAGAATATAGTATTCTATATTGCATGCTAAATATTATATATATTATATTTTATGCAAACATGCTTCGCATGTTTAATAAAATGACGCGTATTTTATATATATATATATATATATATATATATATGTGTGTGTGTGTGTGTGTGTGTGTGTGTGTGTGTGTGTGTGTGCATGCGCGCTAAACAAGATGAGACAAATAATAACAAACTCCTCAAAGAAATAATATTAAGTCCGAAGCGTTCAAATGATATTTGGAATATCGAACGTCGCCTTCTAGCATGATAAATTAATAGAGTATTAAATATTTAATATGAGCTTGTTGTGCTATCCACAAGGCGAGTATTGCATATTTAAGATGTTAATTAATCACATTTGATGCTTATCAAGAAAATTAAACGATCTAGTCTTGTTGTGCTATCCACAAGGACGAACATTTTTCTTTTTTCAATTTATGGAAGTGCTAGGCTGGACTTAACTTAAATCATTTTAGTTCGGATGTGCACACTTGACCATTATGATTTAAGAGGCAAAATAAAAGGAGTTATATAGTGATGTAATTGACAAGAGTTGTCTACCTATTTATTTGTATATCGCTTGTTGTGCTATCCACAAGGTTATATACATTTCAAATGGGATCCTTATTCTCACTAGCAAATCTTTAATTAGATGTTGCCGAACTATATAAGTGAGGGTAATATAGTTTGATAAAAATAGTGGGAGATACCAATTTAAAATAAAGACCTAAATTTATTTTGGTATGCAAAATTAATAAAATGAATGTTTGCTAAAATGTTATTTTTCACATGCAGAATTTTAAAAATGTCAAAATCACTAATTTCACTGCGAAGCATACTTGATGCTAATAAGCTTACCGGGCCGAATTATACGGACTGGCTAAGAAATCTGAGAATAGTTCTCACTGCTGAAAAGATTTCTTATGTCCTAAACTCACCTGTCCCTGGAACTGTTCCAGAAACAGCCTCTGAGGAAGAGATTGCCACCATTGCAAAGTGGCAAGATGATGCATCTGTGGCTCAATGCATCATGCTCACATCCATGAATAACGAGCTTCAGCGTCAGCACGAAAATATGGATGCTCTTACTATATTGATTCACCTCAAGAAGTTGTATGGTGAACAAAGTAGGACTGCTAGATATGAGATATCTAAGGAGCTCTTCCGATTTCGGATGACCAAGGGCAAAGTGAACATAAAGGAACAAAATAAATCTGATCCAGCTAGCAAAGGAATGTGCTTCCATTGCAACGAGCCGGGTCATTGGAAGAGGAACTGCAAGAAGTTTCTGGCAAAGAAGAAGCTTGGAGAAGCTTCGACTTCCAATCAAGGTTTGTTCATGATTGAAATTAATTTTTCAGAAAGTCAAAATTCTTCTTAGGTATTGGATACCGGCTGTGGTTCTCACATATGTAATAATGTGAAGGGACTGGTCAGAAGTAGAAAGCTGAACAATGATGAGGTGATCCTACGAGTGGGGAATGGAGCAAAGGTTGATGCATTAGCTGTAGGAACTTATTATTTAGCAATGCCTTCGGGCAAGTCCATTTATCTTAATAATTGTTATTTTGTTCCGAATATTATTAAAAACATTATTTCAATTTCTGTATTGGATATGGAAGGATTTAACGTTGTTATAAAGAACAATAGTTGTTCTATTTATAAAGACGATGTTTTATATGGTGTTGGAAATTTGCAAAATGGACTTTATACACTTGACTTACAAGAAAATATTTTTCAAATTGAACAAACTAAGAAAAGGAAAAGAGATGATATTAATTATACCTACATGTGGCACTGTAGACTCGGTCATATCAATGAAACAAGATTATCCAAGTTGCATAAAGATGGGCTCCTTGAGTTATCTGATTATGAATCATATCCAACTTGTGAATCTTGTCTCATGGGTAAAATGACTAAATCTCCTTTTAGTGGAAAAGGAGAAAGAGTTACAGAGTTGTTGGCATTGATTCACACAGACGTTTATGGACCTATGACAACAAGTGCACGGGGTGGGTATTCTTATTTTATTACTTTCACTGATGATCACTCAAGATTTGGATATGTGTATTTAATGAAATACAAGTCAGAATCATTTGAAAAGTTCAAAGAGTTCAGAAGTGAAGTAGAGAAACAAACGGGCAAGAGTATAAAGATACTTCGATCAGATCGAGGTGGAGAATACTTAAGCGGTGAGTTTCTCAATTGTCTTAAAGAAAATGGTATAATCTCACAATGGACTCCTCCAGGTACACCACAGTTAAATGGAGTATCTGAAAGGAGAAATCGAACACTGTTGGACATGGTTCGATCCATGATGAGTTTTACCGACCTTCCAATTTCTTTCTGGGGATATGCCCTAGAAACGGCTGCATACCTACTTAACAAGGTACCTACCAAGTTCGCCCCAAAGACTCCATATGTGATGTGGAAGGGGAGGAAACCAAATCTTAAGCATGTTAAGACTTGGGGTTGCCCAACTTATGTCAAAAAATTTGAAAATGATAAGCTACAGACCAAATCCGATAAGTGTAGATTTGTGGGATACCCTAAAGAAACTTTAGGGTATTATTTCTATCATCCAACTGATCAAAAGGTGTTTGTTGCGAAACATGCTGCCTTCTTGGAAAAGGAGTTTATCCATGAATGTGTCAGTGGGAGTAAGATATATCTTGAAGAAGTTCAAGAACCACAAATTACCACGGATCAAAGTCAGGTACCTGACCAAGTAGAAGAACCTACTATACCACACCCTGTTCGTAAATCTGGAAGAGTACCGAAGATACCTGAGAGGTATGGATTCGTTATAGAGGATGACGATGAGGTACACATCATGAATGATGATGATCCATTGAATTACGAACAGGCTATGAGTAATAAAGACTCAGGAAAATGGCTTGAAGCTATGAAATCCGAAATGGACTCCATGTATGAAAACAAAGTATGGACTTTGGTTTCACCACCTGAAGGCATTAAGCCTATTGGGTGTAAATGGGTCTTTAAAAGAAAGATTGGAGCGGAAGGCAAGGTAGAGACCTATAAGGCCCGACTGGTTGCAAAAGGTTTCAAATAAAGACAAGGAGTTGACTATGATGAAACCTTTTCACCAGTAGCTATGCTCAAGTCCATTCGGATTTTGCTTACGATTGCAGCTTATAACGACTATGAGATCTAGCAGATGGACGTGAAAACGGCCTTCCTCAATGGGAAACTTGAGGAGGATGTGTATATGACACAGCCAGAGGGATTTGTTTCAAAGGTTGGAACAAATCAAGTCTGTAAGCTGCAACGATTCATTTATGGATTGAAGCAAGCTTCTCGTAGATGGAACATTCATTTTGATGAGACAATCAAAGAGTTTGATTTTATCAAAAACGACGATGAACCATGTGTGTACAAGAAGGTTAGTGGGAGCGCAGTTTCATTCCTTGTATTATATGTTGATGATATATTACTGATAGGGAATGACATTCCTATGCTACAATCGATTAAAATCTAGTTATCTAAACACTTCTCCATGAAGGACTTGGGAGAAGCATCCTATATTTTGGGGATAAAGATCTATAGAGATAGATCTAAAAGGATGCTTGGTTTATCCCAAGGAACGTACATTGATGCAATGCTAAAGAGATTTAGCATGGAAGATTCCAAAAGAGGTCTCATGACGATGAGCCATGGAATACATCTCTCCAAGAAACAGGCCCCAAAGACACCTGAGGAGAGAGCCCGTATGAGTAAGATCCCTTATGCTTCTGCAATAGGATCTATCATGTACGGTATGATATGTACTAGACCGGATGTTGCTCATGCACTTAGTGTAACGAGCAGATACCAGTCGAATCCAGGAGAAGAGCACTGGAAGGCAGTGAAGAATATCCTAAAATACTTGAGAAGGACTAAGGATATTTTTCTTGTCTACGGTGGGTCTGAATTAAAACTCGAGGGCTTCACAGACTCAAGTTTTCAAACGGACCAAGATGACAGTAAATCTATTTCGGGGTATGTTTTTACCTTGAACGGAGGCGCAGTGAGTTGGAAGAGTTCCAAGCAGCAAACAGTTGCTGATTCAATGACAGAGGCAGAGTATATAGCTGCAAGTGAAGCTGCAAAGGAAGCTGTTTGGATGAAGAAGTTCATAACTAAACTTGGTATGGTTCCTAGCATTGGAGAAGCAGTTCCCATTTACTGTGACAACACAGGAGCAGTTGCACAGGCTAAGGAACCAATGTCTCATCAAAAATCTAAACACGTGTTGCGGCGATTTCACTTGATCAGGGAGATCATTGAAAGAGGAGACGTCACCTTGGTGCGTGTAGACTCTCAAGACAACAATGCAGATCCATTTACTAAAGCTTTAACACAACAGCAGTTTGATCGTCACTTAGAGAAGATGGGTATGAGATACCATGGCGATTGGCTTTAGTGCAAGTGGGAGATTGATAGTAGTGTGCATACAAGCCAATCATGTATGATGATAAAACACGTACTTTGTAAACAATCTTATTTATTTATTAATAAAATATTCATTTATTAAAGGCATTTAATTATCTACATGGTGCTGTTTTTATAATATGTAAATAACCCATAGTTTTAAGAAATGCTTTTAGAATCATGATGATGATCATGCTAATGAGATCTAAATTCTTAGAAAGCTCTAAAACTAAAATAGTTCCCAATCGTGGGATTACTAAAAAGGGGATTAGTAAATCCGGATAGATTGGTACATATGTTGCTTGCTCATTGGATGAGGATGATTGATCTCATGATCATTTGTGTGGAGACACTAAAGCAAGTATGTAGGTGCTTATTGGAGAATAAGTTCACTGAACATGACTCGCTATGGAATACCTAATGGAGTTTTACTCGCCTGTCAATAGGAATTCCTAATGTGATAGTAGTACAAGTGATCCTTGGAATTGAGATCATCATAGTATCTTGTATGTAATGAATTATACTTTGACTTATTCCTTAAAGTCCTTTAGGGTATATAAAAGGGTATGCTTGGGTATAATGAGTTACATATGGAGATAATGAATGATCAATAAAGAATCTACCACCTCTAGTAAAAGAGGAGATATGTCCTATGTGATTCGTTAAATGACAACCCAAGAATCCTTGGCCAAGGTAAAATGAAATTAGAAAGGAGTTTCTAATTTGCATTATTTGGAGTTGTGCATTTTCTAATCGAAATACATATAATTAAATAAAATAAGACTTGACAGTAAATTCATGTCGTATATTTAATTGGGACATTGTATGGTGGAAGGATTGAATTGTATGGTAACTATTTACTCACAGTTTCTTTTATGATTAATGTTGAAATCTATATTATCTGAAAAGTCGTTGATCGCTAGGGAGGCTTATCCCTATTGTAGAATAAATATTATTTATTTAAATAGATTATTAGTTTAATTTATTTATTTAAATAAGATTAGAATTGTTCTAATTAATTTATTCACAACCGGTTTAATATAGAGAACCTAAAGGGTCACACCATAAAAGAAAGAATAATTATTTAAGAAGGTAATGGCATAATCGTAATAATGCATTAAGTGTAATTAATTTAATCTATAGTGATAGAATAAATTAAATAGCTTAATGTTTATTATTTAATATTTTAGAAATATTAAATATAAATTAATAAGAGGAGTCTTATTAATATTATTACAATTATTATTATTTTAATTTCTAAAGGAGTTTAGTAATTAATTTAATATTAGTACTCTCATTTATTCCTAATAAGATTAGGAGATAAATTAATTAAATGAATTTAATTAATTATTCCCCATGTGGTGGGAAGCCTAAATTAATTAAAGGAGTTTAATTAATTAAAAAAAATTCCATGTCTAATAGGATTAGAAGGGTTGACCAATATCTATATAAGAGGAGTCTTATAATAGATATCAGTTGAGGCAATTCCAATTGTTGGAGAGTACTCCTTTTCTATAGAGGATAGAAAACTAAGCCAACCACCCTCCTTCTTGATAATTCATCTTCTTTGGTGGATCACCTCTAGAGGCTAAACACTTGGGTGGCTAACGTTGATTAAAGGAAGGAATCTAACCCGGAAATTCAAGGAGATCACGAAGAACAATGAGTTGAACTCGTACCCGTGGAAGCTTCGTTTTACAAGGGTATGATTCCATAACTTCTTATTTATCGTTTTAAATTAATAATTTGCATAAAGGATGATCCGGGTAATGGTTTTGTAGAAATTTTTTAAACTCTGATATACCATGCTTCCGCTAATTTTTGCAATTTGATGGCATCACGATTTCGTACAAATCCAACAACACATCCATAATGTGTTTCACATTTTCATGTTACGTCCATATATGCCTGACTATAAGCACGTGATATCCTATGAACCCATCCAAGTTGAGAAGAATCTGACTTATGAACAAATTCCTGTCCAAATAATAGATCGAAAGAACAGACTTTGCGAAATAAAGTTATATCTTCGATAAAAGTAGTTTGGCAAAACCACAACGCCGAGGAGGCTACGTGGGAGTTAGAGGATAAGATGCGGAGAGACTATCCCCATCTATTTGTGTAGCCTTGTACCAATTTCGAGGACAGAATTTTTATAAGGGGGGAGGATGTAATACCCGAGATTTTTATAAATAATATTAATATTGAATATAAAGATGTGGAATATTTATTGTGAACATGTATATATTTTGGTTAGTCATGAAACGTGAGGATTTAATTTAAATGGAATTAAGTAGGTAATGTGACAATATTGATGATGAGCTTAATTGAGTTTAAATGTTAAGCCTTGTGTAACATAATTAATTTTCTAATTGGACTAGTTGGGTCATGTTATAATAAGGTATTAGACTAGGAGTTATATTCAACCCCAATAATGATTATCTGATAAACTTGCAAGTATTGGGAAAATGGCCCAGGGAATTAAATTGGTAGACTAATGCTTAGCCCAATGTGTATAATTAAATATACCAAGCCCAAATCTAATTTAGCTTGGGACTAGTCTAATGTGTAATGGTATATAAGATATATATATATATATATATATATATATATATATGTATGTGTGTGTGAAGATATATAGGTGTATATAGGTATAGATATATGTATAAGTAGCAAATAAGCTAGCATTGTGTACAAAAGAAAATAAAAAGGTGACATAGGGGTATACAACCCCCTCCCAACCGACCATGCCCCCACCACTTGAGCAAATGCTGATTTTTTTCCTTAAAACTATAAAAGCAAGGTCCATGTGGTTGTAATGATGGTATAGCCCAATGGCTAGTTATACCAAAAGTAAAGAGTTGGTGTAAAACTTTCCACCAACTCATCTTTTTCCTTTGGATAATAACTTAATGGTTGGATATTGGTTTTCCTATAAATAGGGAGCCTTAGGTTGATGGTGAATTTTTCCAATATACTTGTTAAGTGTTAGGAGATTAGAGAGTTAGAGATAAATTTAGAGAAAAGGAGAAAGCTTAGAAGAACTCTTGCATTTTTTGGTGGAGCACAAAGAGGAAGAGTCAAGGTGGAGGCCTATTTAAAGTTCCTAGCCAAGAGAAAGAAAGCCACTTAGAGGTAGGTTCACCATCTAGTACATATCTTTGTCAAATAGGTTAGTTTATGATTTCAAGTAAGAAATGCATGCGTGGTTTTTGGAGGTTTGTGTGTTGTGGGATCATGACGGATCCAAAGGTACAAGAATGAGTATTGGAAGGAGTATATGTGATATACATGCCTTGTATGTCATAATAGAACCTATGAATCAAGATTAAAGCATGTGAGCATGAAACCTAGCTTAGTATGCTCAGAAGTATGATTGTTGTTGATTAATGTCATAAAATGTGTAAGCCATATAAATGATCCAATAATGGTATGTTGAACATCTATGAAATACGGATATAACCTAAGTGGAATCGTAATAATCAGACATAAAACGAACTAATGGCAAAACTTTTCGTAAAACACGTTCGAATGTAAACCCTAGCTTGGAAAGCGATAAAAGTTGATTGAATAAATAATTTGTAAAATTGTTTAAGAAAACCAATATTGAAGATATATAAGTTTGTGGAATAATGGAAGTGGTTTGACATCATTTGAATCTATAGTCCAAAAGTTATGTAAAATTGAATCAAATGGGTAAAAGGAAAAAATTTCAAAAATTCTAGGTCGGCGCTGTAGCGCCACCCAACGAAATAGACACGCCGCCGCCGCGCCATAAACATCTCAAAGGATAAATTCCCTGGATGGCCGGCGCTGCCGCGCCATCCTTAGTGTAAAGCTCGGCGCCGCAGCGCTACTACCTTGTAAAGTTTCTGGATGACCAGCGCTGCAGCGCCATTCGTAGGCTTAAACCCGGCGCTGCTGTGCCAGGCCAGTTTCACAGTTGACTCCGATCCGGGTCGAACCGGGTCGGGTCAAACTGGATCGAAAAATAAATTTTTCTAAAAAAAAATAAAAAATAATAATTTAATAATTAATTAGGTTCAAAGATTTTATTAATTAAAGATAATTACACAATTAAAGTAATTTAATTGTGAATTAGTCAAATACAATTTGCGATTAAAAAATTTAAGATTTATCTTACTTGAAGAAGATTAAACAATTAAAATAATTTTAATTGTAAATTAATAAGTGGTAATTATTCTAATATTTAGGATTTCTTAAAGAAAATTCCTAAACTATAACAATTAAAACTAAATAAGGTTTTAATTGTGAAACAAATAAACAATTAAGATAATACTTGATTGTGAGTCGATTTAAACTTAAATCATTTGAAATTTATATGGTAATAGTGAAGACTATTTCTAATTGTGATATTAATAAAGTGTGAACAATTAAAGTGACATTAATGAATATTTTAATTGTGAACGATAATTACTTTAATTAATAAATAATTAAATAATTAAAATAAATATCCCTAATTATGAATTAATGATGGTTACGGGAATTACTCAGATAATAATTAAATGAAGTAAGGATACCTTATAAATATAATAAGGTATAAACCCTTAATCAAATAATAAAGATAATAAAGATATTATCTAATAAAGTGCAAAGATCAATGATAAAATGAAAGAGATAATAATTAGGGAAACAATATAATATATATTATTTTGAGAAGTCTTAGATACCTAAGGCTAGTGTGTTAGACCAATTAAGGTTTATATGTTTATGAGTTGATAGAGATTAACCATTATAATAACAATAGATTATTCCGAGGATAAGAAGTCAAGGTCGGAATTAGTCAACGACTCAGGTAAGTATTCGAACCTTACTCTTTATTGAGCAAGTACTTAAACTTGTACTCTTATTGGTCATACAAGTAAATAATTGCTAGAATAATTCTTATTTTATAAATTAATATTTCATAGCTTGATTTAAATCACAATTATATTCTTAGAATCATGTTGTGAGTGTTGAACTTATAAATTGTTCCTATATACATTATGAAAGTTGTTTACGCCATTTGATTCGGCTAGACCAATATCATGAGTTAGAAAGCGATCCAAACCAATTGCTTTGGTGCGGAATCTTATAAATCTACTGAGATGAACAACCCTCATCGAAGGGAAAATTATATAACTGTCGGTGAATCGACGTGCGCACAAATGGCATGTAAATATTATGCATAATGTAGGGTACTTTAGGCTGATCACCTGTTATACTTGTTTATATTGGATTTTTAGTAAATACTATCAATTCTAGCAGAAGTTTTGGTCCTTAATGACTGCTCAATATTAAAATTTTATTTATTGGAAAACGTTGAAACCTTTGAATCCTTTTGATAATGCTTCGGTTTATAATGACTTCTGTTTACAATTCAAAGAACAGTCTTGGTACTATTGATATTCTTTGTTTTTAACATTATTCTTAAACTTTTGTGCTATCCTTTGTCATTTTACCTTGGAAATTATTAGCTTATAATGATGCTTACCCTTATTGCTATATTACTTGTTGAGCAAATTTGTTGCTCACTCTTGCTTTCCTTAAACATTTCAGTTAAGGCAAAACAGTGCGGATCCTCTAGCACGGATAAGGGCAAATGCATGGCTACGGCGTAGCTTTGTTCTACTTTGTTAGAAAATTTAATCTTATGTTGTGATGCGACTAAATTAGTATTATGTTTAAGTTATGTTTGGATTTAAGTTATGTAATAAGTAGTCTTGGTTGCAAGATCGTGGGACGCAAATATTTATATTAAATCAATGTTAATTATTCTATTATTCCGTTGTTGATTTTAGAAATAGATCGTGATGCACCGAATTTGAGATATGAGTGTCTGAATTTGGGAGCGTCACAATCTATACTTTGTGTTTTTAATGATGACAATGCATATTTGGGCTGAATTATTTTTTTATTGGTTTATAATTTGTTTCGGTCACGTTGGTCAAATATGGTTATGCATGGGTTATTTTATGGACTGCATGGTTATTGTAAACTGGAGTAATATTGTTCTATTGAATATGATTAAGTATGATTAAGTGTGATTATAAACTAATGGTCATGATTGTTTATATATTGGGATGTTTTCATTAAAGACTATGACATGTATATTTTGAGCTGAGAATTCTTTTCAAAATATACTTAGTAAATTGGAATATATTAAGGAAGTTTCTTACAACTAGAACTCTGTTTTGATTTTAACGTTTCTATTCTTTAGACAGATATAGCTAGAAAATATATCTTTAATCAGTTACTATATTAATATATCTTAACTGGTTAGCTATGAATATATTTCAAATTCAAATTGGAATATTTTAAGGAGTTTGGAATATGTTCTATTTATATTATAATCTTTTGAGGAAACATGTTATCTAATATTATATGGACTCTATCTTTAATATATGTTTGACATTTTAATTTTTAGTATTTAATGAATTAAATAAATATTTTAAATGATTTATTTATTGAGTTAAATAAATAATTGATGTGATTGTTGTGGAGTAATTTAATTAAGTGCAATATGTTAATTAAATTGATGTGTAGCAATTTGATTTATGTGACAATTTTAATTAATGAATGAATGTTAACTTTTATTTAATTAAATTAGAGTGTTGGAATTTAATTAAATACATTGTGACGTTGAAAACTATGTGTTAAATGATTTACTAAAATAAATAAATTACTCCACAAAAGGGAAGATTGTTTAAGTCTTTGTCATTTTAAGAGAGACTGTTTCCAATTAAAAAGGAAGAACAAAGCAAATAATTCAAAAGGGAAATCATTAATGACATGGAGAGACGATGAATCCGATCATAAAGATCAATATGATGAAACGGCTCAACTGTGCTTCATTGGATTAAGCAATCATGAATCATCCGAGGTAAATTACGAACTTGGTGATATTACTATTTCTGATTATCTAGTTTTAAAGAATGAAAATATTCGTATTAAAAAGAAAAATGCTCACTTAAAAAACTGGATAAATGATTTAATGAAATAAGTAGAAACTTTGATTCAGGAAAAACAAGAAATAGTTAAAGATTGCACATCAAGTGAAGTATCCAAGTTAAATGCTAAAATTGATTATCTTGATAACTATAATAAAATTCTATATAATCGTGCAAACAAATTAAATTAAGAATTCAATGATCTTAAAAAGTAAAATGATAATTTAAAAGAAAGTTTGAAAATGAAAGATACATGTATTGATGCATTTAATGATGGAAAAATAGTAAACATGCAAAATAACAATGAGGAGGAAATTGTTTCATTAAAAAGAGATCTTGCAAAATTTGTTCAAGGAGAAGAAAATTTAAATATAATGTTGGGTGCTCAAAGGTCAATTCTAGATAAGCAAGGAATTGGGTACAATCCTGTTAAGAACATAAAAAGTACTACCAATAAAATTAGAGTAATAAATAATAAACCAAGGAACAAGCCTCTTTATTGCTCACCTTTGTTACTTGCAGAAAATGTGATTTAAAAGGACATTTTGATACAAACTATAATAAAATAAAAATAAAACAAGTTTGGGAGAGATTTAATTGCTACTAACACTACCGGACCCAAACAGATTTGGGTACCAAAACGATGAACTACTTCTTTGTGTTGTAGGTGTGTTTAAAAGTTAAAGTGCCATCACATAAATGGGTTCTAGACAATGGATGTTCTAGACACATGATGGGTGATAGGACTAAATTCACCTCACTAGCTACTAAGAAGGGAGGAACAGTTACCTTTGGAGATGACACCACATGCCAAATCATCGGTAAAGGTAAAGTTAAAAACGGTAAGGTTTTTATTAATAATGTCCATCATGTTGAAGAATTAAAATATAATTTAATTAATGTAAGTCAACTAATAGATAGTGGACATAAAGTAATTTTTAAAAAAGATAAATGTGTTATTATTCATGCTTCTCATAATGTTCCTTTAATAGCTAATAGGGAAGGTAATATATATACAATTAATTTTAAAAATCAAAATGAAGATATATGCTTAACTATTGTTCAAGATCAAACTATTATATGGCATAGAAGGTTAGGACATGTGTATATGGAGTTAATTAACAAGTTAATTGCTAAGAACCTTGTCAAAGGATTACCAAAGCTAAAATATGAAAAGAGAGGGATTTACAATGCATGTCAATTAGGTAAACAACCAAGAAATTTCTTTACAAGCAAAAATCAAGTATCAACTTCTTTACCTCTTCAATTATTGGATCTTGATTTATTTGGACCCGAGAGATATGCTAGCTTAGGAAATAATCATTATGCTTTTGTTATTGTTGATGATTTTTCAAGATTTACATGGGTTTTATTTTTGAAAACTAAAGATCAAGCTTTTGTAGAATTTGAAAAGCTTATAAAGAATGTTGAAACAAAACACAACCTCAAGCTAATTAATATACAGAGTGACCATGGTGGAGAATTTGGAAAAGACTTTATACCATATTGAAGTGAGAAAGGTGTTACACATGAGTTTTCTACACCATGAACACCTCAACAAAATGGTTGTGGTGGAACGCAAAAATCGTACTCTCCAAGAAACTGCAAGAACTTTACTTCAAGAAAGTAAACTGCCTAAAAGATTTTGTGCAGAGGCTGTAAGTACTGCATGTTACATTTTAAATAGAGTATTGATTAGACCTATGTTATTTAAAACTCCACATGAATTACTAAACAAGAGAATTCCTAATATTAATTATTTTAAAGTATTTGGTGCTAAATGTTTTGTATTAAATACTAATGGTAATCTTGGAAATTTTGATGCAAAATCAACCGAAGCTATTTTTCTTGATTATGTAGTGCACAGTAAGGCATATAAAGTTTATAATCTTGAAAAGTCAAAGCTTGAAGAATCTGTGTATGTAATATTTGATGAATTTAACCGTGATTTGTCAAAAGATGAGGATTCCGCGGGAAATAACAATTTGAATCGTGGAACCCAAATGGCTAAATCAAGACAGCCTAAGCCATTCGAATCAGAAGGAAAAATAGATGAAATTCGACAGCCTGAATCGTCCGTTTTAGCAGAAAATGCAGATATGCAAACACCTACAAATAGACAGCCAGGACCGTCCGATTCAGAAGAAAATCAGATGAACAGTCAGATGAAAAACATGACATGCTAGAGCCGAACCTGACGAACAAATGTCTAATGCCAGGCTTCCTAAATCATTCTGAATTGTGAGAAACCACCCTCCAAACCTGATCATAGGTGATCCTAATACTTGGATGAACACAAGAAGGAAAGTAAGGAATTATTGTGCATTTTTAGCCTTTCTTTCACAAGTTGAACCTAAAAGCACCAAGGAAGCAATTCAAGATGAGAATTAGACAATCGCCATGCAGAAAGAGTTAAATTAATTTGAACGATGTCAGGTATGGGATCTTGTCAAGCCTCCTAAAAATGCATCTATTATTGGAACAAAATGGATTTTTAAAAATAAATTAGATGAAAATGGTATTATAACAAGAAACAAAGCTAGATTGGTAGCACAAGGCTATAATCAATAGGAAGGCATAGATTATGAAGAAACCTTTGCTCCTATTATAAGGTTAGAAGCTATAAGAATTTTATTAGCCTGTTCATGCTTTAGACAATTTAAATTATATCAAATGGATGTGAAAAATACTCTTTTAAATGGTTATTTAAATGAAGAAGTATATGTTAAGCAACCATAAGGTTTTGAACATGAAAACTATCCACACTATGTGTTTAAATTGAAAAAGGCTTTGTATATATTAAAACAAGCTCCAAGAGCTTGGTATGAAAGATAAGCAAGTTTCTATTGGACAATGGTTTTAATCATGATAAAATTGATTCTACTCTTTTTATTAAAACCAAAAAAAAAGGATTTATTAATTGTTCAAATTTATGTTGATTATATAATTTTTGGAGCTACTATTAACTCTTTATGCGAGTGGTTTTCCCAATACATGCATAATGAGTTTGATATATGAGCCTTATGGGTGAGTTAAACTATTTTTTGGGGCTTCAAATCAAACAATCCAATGAAGGGATTCACATTCATCAATCAAAGTATATAAAGGAGTTATTGAAGAGATTTGGTTTTGAAAATACCAAATCAAAGGCAACTCCAATGAGCACAACTATCAAGCTAAAACCTGATGCAAAAGGTAAAGATGTTGAAGTAACAATGTATCGAGGTATGATTGGTTGTTTACTTTATTTAACTGCATCACGGCCAGATATATTATGTATAGTGTATGCTTATGTGCTAGATTCCAAGCTCAATCGAAAGAATCTCATCTTAAAGTAGTAAAAAGAATATTTAAATATTTATCTGGTACAATTAATCTTGGATTATACTATCCTATATCTCTCAATTTTGAACTAATTGGCTACTCAGATGCAAATTATGTGGGAAGCCAAGTTAATAGAAAAAGCACAAGCAGTGCTTGTAAATTTTTAGGTCAAAGCCTTGTGGCTTGGCACAACAAAAAACAAACATCAGTTGCCTTGTCCAATACGGAAGGTGAATATTTGGCTGCAGGTAGTTGCTGTTCATAACGTTTGTGGATGATACAAGCTCTTCATTATTTTAATGTGATATGTGAAAATGTGCCTATTATGTGTGACAATACTAGTACAATTGATATTTCAAAAAATTATGCTCTTCATTCTCGTACTACGTATATTGAAGTGATACATCATTTTTTAAGAGACAATGTTGCTAAAGGATTAATTAAATTAGCCTTTGTCCTTACTGAACATCAATTGGCTGACAATTTTACAAAACCTTTAAGTGAAGAACGTTTTTGTAATTTGAGAAGAGAACTTGGTATATATGTCTATGCTTAAAAGTTTTTATATGGTTACGATTAATACAAAAAATAAATTATTATATATATATATATATATATATATATTATTTTCACATATTTTTTACATGCTTTACCTTAATTATGTGCTTTAGTCTACTTATCTGATGAATTAAGGGCATTAATGGAATTAAATTCACATCAATTAAATGAATTCTTTAATGTGTAATTTTTTATTAATATATGTGAATACCTTATTTGGTTAACTTAGTTAGCTTAACTTAGTTAAATAAGGGCTAGTTTGGTACAACATGTTTACTTAAAGGGCATTATGGGGTTTAGATCTAATAATTAAGCGGGAGTACATCTATGAGGTTTTTTAGTTATGTTTCCTACCCAATTTCTATTAAATCTCTCACCGTGTCCTTTCGTCTCCCAACTCTTTCACTTCTCCCCACCAAATCTGTTTTTCTCCCACCTCTGTCTCTTTCAATTCTTTTTCGTTCTTTATCACCAAAACCAAACTAGGGTTTGTTTAGGTTGGTTGTCTTTGCTTTCTAAACACTGAATCCATGGCTAACACACGAGGCAATCACACTTTTAATACCGGTCAAGAGCTAGTTCAACGAGAAAGAGCGTCGTCATCCATGGGACCTAGAGAGGAACGAAAACTGAATTGGAACCTCTCCAAACTTGCATCCGATTTGGGGGTTTCATCAAAGAAGATGAAATGCAATGGTAATTCATCCAAGGGTAAAACATGTCACTGTGAGTATACCCGATTCCTCTCATCATATTCTTAGCACTCGTGATACTGCTCTTATCTTTAGATCCTCTAAATTTGCCACTCGATTTCAAAAGTTAATGATCAATAAACCTATTGGGTATGGAAAACCTTTCGATCCAGTTCTTTTCCACAATAGTGGTGTCACTGATTTGTTTAAACAAACTGGTCTGTCTACTTTGTTATACCCTTCAAAATCTACCTATCCCAGTTTGATTAAGCAATTTTATGGTAATATGTCAGCTACATCTGATAGAATTCACTCTTTTGTTCAAAACAAAACAATTACAGTCAACTCTGCTTTATTGGGTGTTCTATTTGGTATTCCCTGTTCTGGCCTTTCCCCTTTTACTATTAAGGGGCCACTAGAATTTGAAAATTTATCTGTTTTGCAACAATTGAGGATTGTCAAAGATTGCCCAGCAGCTGAATTTGTTTCATTGCCAACTATTCTTGAAACGACACCACTGAACAGTGTTATTCATAAACTTATTCATGCAAATCTTGTAGCGCCCCCAAATCCGGGTCCTTAGAACCTCGGACCTGGTACGTTACAGTACTTCATCTTTATACATATTCTATAAACTAATGCGGAATATATAAACATAAGTTGTTTATTTCACATGATTCTATAACATTTCTCAAGGTCTATTAACCTTAATTGAATAAATACCTTAAGTAACTTAAAAGGTTTACAACATCATTTGCATATGATAACTAAATAGTTATGAATGCGTAATAATATACTCTTTGGGATTTGCCTTTGCCTCTGTCTTTCTCCGAGCCTTCGTCTTAATCTGAAATTTGTTATCATGATATAGCAAGGGTGAGCAACTACTTTGCTCAGCAAGTTTAAATACAACAAGGATATATCATGATTGAAAGAAAGAATAAGCTTTCAAATTTTCAACAATATAATAATTGTGAAAGAACATGAATCAAAATGTCAATAATTGAATGATTGAATCAATGTTGTATAATGTCAACAAGGACCATGAACAACTATAACTGAACCTTATGGTAATGAAGGTGATCAGCCTTTCATACCTGATGAACATATGCAACATGCACTAAGTGCGAATCAATAATCAGTATAGATGTGAATAATCAAAAATAATTATTCACGAACATACTTTGAAAATTTAACTCAAGTATGAGTTGGAGAAAACTTGCATGTACCGTTGATTACTACTACACAATCTAATTTAATATCCTTATTAAAAAGACCTATCATTATTAAGATTGATCTTTCAATTAGCATAACATACTTTATCCCACAATACTATTACTTTATAAGTAAACTATCTAACATTTAAACACATAGTCAAATATTAGATAATACCTTAACACCATACGTATTCACAATTCTAAACCTAGCATACATCGAGTCTCTAACAGTATTCAGTACAGTATGCTGAGTGGTTTCCCACAAACAATCAACAAACTAGTTTTCGTCTTGACTAAATTATTTTTCACAGCTAGTTAGATCGGTTGCTAGTTCGTATATACCTCCGCTCCCTAAAGGAATCGTTTAGCCCAAATACTATACATCAACCATTAAAAAGTACGACTGCACTACTTTAAACTTAACACTTACTCGTTCATTTTATAAGTTCTTATTATAACTCGGTCAACTGTTTATGAATTCAGCAAACTGAATACATTATTTTAGCAAGCCGAATTCAAACTGTCTTCCCATCCTAACATTTTCAGTTTCCAATTCAGCAACCTGAATTGTTCAATTCAGCAAGATGAATTACCCTTTTCACGAAATTACCAAATCATCTTATTAGTTTTCTATCCTATGGCCACGCATATATACATATATTTCATACACAAAAATAATTTTTTCTAAAATTTTTCAACTCCCTTTAGTATTTTTCAAAAATTCATTTTTAGTTCGTAACTTAAGAAATTAACTATATCATGCTCAACTCCAAAAATTCCCAACTCTTGGCAGAATCTTACACGTATTAACGTGAACTTCCATTTTAAATTTTGTGGCCATCGGAGTTATAGAGCTTCAGTTATAGCGATTTTTGTTGGAAAAACCTAAATATTGAAATAATTATAACTCGGTCGATTTAAGTCAGAATAAGGTAATTTTTGGACAAGAGCTACTTTATATCATATATTTTAATGTCCCAAAATATTGGAATTTATTTCATTAATTAGGTTGTCAAAATTGCCCCTAGAAGTTTTGGGCATATTACTTTTTAGCATTTTTTAGATTTTGCCTCCTTTGTTAAAAATAGTCCACACGAAAATCTACAACACTTTTTTCATTGATTCCACTTGTAAATATTAGAAGACTCATAGATCTAACTCTTAGACTTGACCACACTCAAAAATTTAAAATATAATGAGAGATATGGTCGTTTGAATTGTATATATCGTTTTCCCAAAAATTTAATTTTTAATCATTTGTAATTTCTAAGAAAACTTTCATATTCTCTCACATTAACTAACATAACCATCATAATACATACCAATATCTCATATACTCATGAATCTACCATGATCCATGATTTATTTCATCAAACAATCAAAAAACACTAGATTAAACACAATCAAGACTAAGAAAAATTAGGGTTTTCTAACTTTTGAAAACTTAGTTTCCATTTCATGCTTTAGATCCAACTTTTGATCCTTAAAAGGGTTAGATCTAAACATGAAACACTTATAAACACATAGATCTAAGGTTTTAAACCTCAAGATCATAACTTGACATGATCAAAAATTAAATCCAACAAAAAGGAATTAGACTATAATAAGTAAAAACCTTTTTATACCTTGGCTTATTCTTCCTCTTCTTCTTCCTAAGATTTGATTAGGGAAACTATGAAGTTTGGAAGAGCTCTCTCTCTCTCTTATCCTCTTGGCCGAAATAGCCTCTCTGTCTCTCTCTCTAGCTTTGTTCTTGTTAGCAACTAATGGAAATGAAAGATGAGAGAGAGATAAATTAAGTTTTGTTACTTTGGCAAATTTGTGTGCTAGTAGATATATTTGTTATATCTAATCTACCAATGTCTTAGCTCCTTCTCTCTCTCCTCATCAAGTTAGTGGTTGCTTGCACTCATAGGTTAACTTGTAAGTGTGGTGAAATGATAAGGCTAAATAAGAATTTGACACATAAGTGTGGTTAGGTGGGAGTAGGTAAGTGAAATGATTAGATATACTCCCCCCTCTCCTCTCTTGAAAAATCCGGCCAAGATGACATTTCTTTCTCATTTTAGATTTATTTTTAATGCCCAATTTTGCTTTATCAAATGACCATAGTGCCCCTCCTCAATTGGGCTAAGATTGGGTCAGGCCTTTAATTCTTTTTGGGCTTCCTAACTAATTTTTTGGGCTATGTAAACTAACATAGCCCAATGCCTTAATTTTTATCTTTCTCTAATCATTTAGTTAGGGTTTTCATTCCACTCCTTTGTAATTTAAATCCTTACTCATGAATCTTTAATTTCATAACCCAATTAGACTTGTTTTACTTAGGTTATAAAATTAATTATTTGAGATGTATAAAATAAACCTCTTAGGGTTAGTATATACTTTTAAATACTAACATTCTCTCATATTATAATCCCTTAAGTTATTTAATTACCATACCTAATATATGTATTAGGTTACATAACTTTATTCTTAATTCTCTTTATATACAAAATAAATGTTTACACATTATATAATGTATATTTATTTAATCACGTACATAATCTACATAAGTCAAAACATATTCCACTAGTGTATTAACTTAATAGCCCTAATTGGCTTAATAAGTTATAAACACTCACATAACCATACAAGATAATCTAATAGGTTGAGACACATATTTCATAAATCTCTTAGATTAGGTCACTAGTATATAGTTAAAATACTAGAACAATTAAATAAAGATAACCCTTGAAGTTATTTAATTCAAATACCTAATTTATATATTAGGTCACCAAACTTTATAGGTATCGTAATACATTATCCTTAATATTCCTTCAAGTACATATAAATTTATTTCTAGGGTTTTAAAATTTTGTAACCCATATTTTCTCTATTCTCTTTCAAATAGTAAACCATATAGGTTCTTCTTAAAATTTTTAAATAAATCCTCAAATTCTCATTTAAGTTTTATTCTTTAACCTTTATTTTAATCATTTAAGATCTTATAAATTTTTGGGTTGTCACAAATCTTGTCCCTAGAACAGGTGGTAGGTCAGAAATGACCTATCAAGATTTGATTCTATCAGCTCTTATTTTGTCCAAAACAAATTTTAATTGTGCCATGTTAATGATTAATTATATGGAAAGTTGTATTCAAACAAAATCAAAGTGTTTTCCATATGGTGGATTTTTAACAAAAGTTTTTGCTCATTTTGATATATCTTTTGAATATGAAGAAGTTGTCCAGTTGACCAAAGTAATTGATGAACGGGTTTTTGCAAATTCAAAACTCAAAATTGGTTTGACAATGTTTTATCTTGGGATATAGAAGAAAATATTTCTGATCCTACTGCTCCTATTGCATCTCCTTCCCATTCTCCTACTACTCACTCTATTCCAATTCATCCTGTTTCATAAAATTCTGAACTCTATCATCTTGTTCATAATATGAATTCAAAGTTTGATACAATGCTTATCTCCATGAACACTTTTTCTTCTTCTCTCAACTTATTATCAGATAGGGTACGTACTATTTCTGAAAGGGTTGACTCCTTAGATATTCAATTCAAGTTTCTTGCCAAAAAGATTGAAGATGGGATGTTTAAAACTGTTCAAGAGGAAGGTTAGTTTCTCCTTTTTGATGATGTCAAAGGGGGATAGATTTTGGGGGTTTAGATAACTGAATGAAGGTTTGGATAGCTGAAGGGTTGGATAACTGAACTATATTTTTTTGAAAATATGTTTTTGGGTTTATCTATTTGGTTTTTGAAGTCTGTGAAGTCTGTTTTGGGATTATACGTTAACTGCCGGTGATTTGAAATTGAATTTGAGATATGGATATATTATGTGGATATTATTAAGATTATTTAATGATAATGAATGCTTGAGTTTCTGAAATTGGCTATTTTATGATTATGGGTATTATCTGTTTTGACCAATTTGAATCAAGAGGTATATCAATTTGAGAAATCTTTTATTATTCATAATATGCATAAATTAAGGGGGAGCCATATATTTAGGGGGAGTATGTTGTTCATAAAGGTTAATATATTGTCATCATCAAAAAGGGGGAGAATGTTAGTGTCTATACTTTGTGGTTTTAATGATGACAATGCATATATGGGCTAAATTGATTTTGTATTGGTTTATAATCTGTTTGGGTCATGTTGGTCAAATATGGCTATGCATGGGTTATTTTATGGACTGCATGGTTGTTGTTCTAAACTGAAATAATATTGGTCTATTGAATATGATTAAGTATGATTAAGTGTGATTATAAACTAATGGTCATGATTGTTTATATTTTGGGTTGTTATAATAAAAGACTATGACATATATATTTTGTGCTGAGAATTCTTTTCAAAATATACTTAGTAAATTGGAGTATATTAAGGAAGTTTCTTATAACTAGAACTCTGTTTGATTTTAACGTTTCTATTCTTTAAACATATATAACTAGAAATTATATCTTTAATCAGTTGCTATATTAATATATCTTAACTGGTTAACTATGAATATATTTCAAATTCAAATTGGAGTATTTTAAGGAGTTTGGAATATGTTCTATTTATGTTACAGTCTTTTAAGGAAACGTGTTATCTAATATTATATGGACTCTAGCTTTAATATATGTTTGACTCCTTTATTTCAGCAGATTTTATATTTCTAACTTTATCATGCTGAATATTCTATAGCTGTTAAAGATATAACAGATTGCTGAGTTCACTATATTCCATTGAGCTTTTCATGCTAAAAATTGGAACTAGTCGTTGCCATCCTATTCTATATATATGTTGTCTGCACGGCAAAAGAAGACACAACACACGGGAAGCTGAAAGTCACTAATGAACAAATTCTGAAAAGCTTTCTATAATTCTAAATTCCAGTTCTGATTCCAATCTCTTAAATTATTGTCAACTGTAAAGTTGTTGTAATCTTTATATCATATCTGTTGTAACCAAGTACAAGTCTAGGTTGGCTTGGGGGTCTTTGTAACATTCAGTCTGTACAACCGAAGCATCGAAGTCTTAGAGGTGAGAGGATTTACAGAGGTGCAAGGGGTCAGATGTGTCCAAGTCAGAATCGATCTTCGTTGTACATGGAGTTTTTCTGTGTAATCTTTTAAATATTAATTTAATAAAGTGAGTCTTCAATACCTTTTGGTATTGGACGTGGATGTAGGCCGCTAGACTAGAGGTTTAAGGGCTGAACCACATATAAATTTTGATGTGATTTCTATTATGCGTTTTTTGTTTATCTGCTTGAGTATTCTGCAAAATTCAGTTTTAGTTTGTGCTCAAGGATACACTAAAACAGACAGGTATTAGCTGTCCGATTATAACAGAAGAAGAACATATACTAAAACAAACAGGGTTTAGCTGTCCTATTATAACAGACGAAGAACTTGTACTAAAACAGACAGTGTTAACCTGTCCGATTATAAACTATAGCTAGGATATTTAAAGATTGACCACTGTAGATCACTTTTGGGTATTTACACCTATTCACTCCTTTTAGGTGTGCTTAAATTCTAATCTCTATTGCAGGATAACAACTCCACTAACTCAATATGGCATCTAAATAGTGGATGCTCAAGACATATGAAAGAGGCCCTATAGTTATCTTTGGAGATAACAACTCTAGAAAGACAATAAGATATGACACAATAAGAAATGGTGCAGTCTTATTCTGCAAAATAGCATTTGTTGGAAGTTTGAAGCACAACCTACTAAGCATTATTCAATTATGTGAAAAAGGGCACCAAGTTATCTTCCTCAACAATCAATAACAAGTAAGAGGCCTCGAGACAAATTCTATCAAGTTAAGTGAAACTAGAGATGGAAATGTATATGTTGTAAATCTAGACAAGCTGAGTTCTACAGAAATAACTTGCTTTTTTGCCAAATATTTTGAAGATGTAAGATGGTTATGGCATAGAAGATTATCTTATCTGAACTTTAAAAACATATTTAAGCTAGTTTCCAAAGATTTGGTCTCTAGTTTTCCCAAACTTAACTTCATCAAAGACAAACCTTACAAAGCATATTAGCTGGGAAAACAAACCAAAATCTTATTCAAGAAAACCATAGTCAACTCCAACAATAGGCCACCGTAGTTGCTTCACATGGATCTGTTTGGTCCTATTCCTACTGTCAGCCTTAAAGGAAAGAAGTATACTCTAATCATAGTGGATGATCACACAAGATTCACATGGGTATTCTTTATAGACTTAAAGGATGAGACCAGCTCTTAGACGTTAATCAATTTTTTCAAGCTAGTTAAGAATGAGAAGGGTGAAATGATCAAAGCATAATGAGTGATCATGGAAGAGATTTTACTTTTTTTTAAGTAGATAAGTTTTGTAAAGATAATGGCATCCATCACAACTTCTATGCACCAAGGACTCCCCAACAGAATGGTGTAGTTAAAAGGAAGAACAGAACCCTAATTGAAGAAGAAAGAACACTTCAAGTAGCTGTGAGATTACCAAAATATTTTTGGCTGAAGTTGTCAATTTTGCCTACTTTACTCAGAATAGAGCCATCCATAAGTAGACACCCTACGAGTTATGGAAAGGAAGAAAGCCTAACATTGGTTAATTTCATATATTTGGTTGTGCTTACTATATTCTCAACAATAGTAAAAGCTATTTGACTGAATTCTAACCTAAGTCAGATGAAGGTATCTTTCTTGGCTATTCTACTGATAGTAAGGCATATAAAGTTTTCAATAAACGTTTATTAAATGTTGAAGTTTCAATTCATAGTACCTTCGATGGGACTGATAATGTTGAGCCGAGTAAGGATGTAGTATTTGATGAAATCGTAGAACAAGATCAGGTAATAGTAGAGCAGGAAGACCCTACGATTAACAACCCAATGATTATAGAGCTCATAGAAGAAATTGTAAAACCTCTTATTATAAATCTGGGAACTCTACGACTTAAAGATCCTCCTACACCAGAACCTGAAGATGAGCCAAAAACCTTAAAGTCCTTAGATAAGAAGGCAAAAGGAATGATGTCCCAAATGGAAGAAAATGGGCTAGAAATCAAACTCAAGACTTGATTATTGGTGATCCAAATTTAAGAGACAGAATAAGATCTACAACCCAAAATGAATGATTTTATTTGAGTTTTTGGTCGCAAATGGAACCTTAGCAGATAGATTTAGTTATTCAAGCTTCAAGCTAAATCGAGGCAATGCAAGAAGAGTTGAGCTAATTTGAAAGAAGCAAAGTCTGGAGACTGGTCCCAAGACCAAGAGATCATCCAGTCATTGACACCAAATGAGTTTTCAGAAACAAGATGGATTAAGATGGTGTGATCACAAGGAGTAAGGCAAGATTGATGGCTAAAGGTTACTCTGAAGAAGAAGAAGGAATTCACTATGATGAGACCTTTGCACCAGTGGCAAGACTTAAAGCTATCAATGTATTCCTTGTTTGTGTTACCCACATTAAGTTTAAATTATTTTAGATGTCAAAAGTACATTTCTCAGTGAAGAACTTTAAGACAAAGTATATGGAGAACAACCCCTAGGTTTTGTTGATCTTACTCACACTAATTATATGTATAAACTAGATAAAGTATTATATTGTCTACAACAGGCACCTAGAGTATGGAATGACACTTTAACAAATTTTCTCATTGAAAAACGGTTCACTAGATGTAGAGTAGACATAAAACTATTTCATTGGAAGAAAAAAGATAAAGCATTGTTAGTATAAATTTATGTGGATGATATTATATTTGGTTCTACTGATGAAAAATTATGTAAGCGATTTGCCAAGCTTATGTAGAGCAAGTTTGAAATGAGTACGATTGGAGAAATGAATTTCTTCCTTGGACTTCAAGTGAAGTAATCTGATGAAGGTATATTCATAAACCAAGCCAAGCACATCAAAGACTTACTCAAGAAATATGACATGAAATCAACTACTGTGGCAAACGAGAATTTTATAATTTAATTTAAATATTTATTGAATAAATAAATATTTTTGATGATATATTTATTGAGTTATCGATGTTTTAATTATTGAGTTAAATAATTAATTGATGGAATTGTGGTAGATTAATTTAATTATATGTGTTACATTGATTAAATTAATGTGGAGAATTTTTATAATTTAAAGTATTTATTTAATTGAGTTTATTTAATTAAATGAATTATTTAATAATGATAATGTTATTCTAATTAATTAGAGATTTAATAATTTGACATAATTAATAAATGAGAATTTTAATTATGTGATAATGTGATTTAATGTGTAATATAATCTTTTATTTAATTAAATTTAAATAAGATTATTTGATTAATTAAAGTTGGACAATTAAACTATATAATAAAAAATTTAATTAAAATAATGGGAAATGAGTTATATAGGAGAGAAACCAAGCATGGCCTTAAGTTAATGGGAGCAGTTAATCAGATGTGGGAATTAACTGACGGCCACAAACTATCAGTTATATATATTATATATATTATATACGTATATTGTATATCTAAACTTATATATCATATCAGTATTCTATTTCATATCTTTCCATCACAGAGAACTTAGAGAGATAATTTGAGAGAGAAGATTGAAGAAAAGTTTAAGAAGAAAAAGAAGTACCTTTCATTTAATCAGAGAAAGCAAGGGTAATCCCTTACCTAAGTTTTATATTTCACGTTCATATATTTTTCCATGAAAGCATATTTAAGTTCTTTGTAAAAGCCTACTTTGTGATTAATGCATGAATCGATGATATATGTGTTACTAAATGGTTATAACGTGTTTTCTATTATCTATGTATGTTTTAAAACCATCAAAACCATATAATTATGCTTTAATTAGAATTTCAAAAGTTACAGAGTATGAAGAACATTAATATGGCCCTTATGTACAATCTTTCATGCTTTAGTTGTTTATTAAACTTTAAATCGGTAGTTGATTATGATTATGCATGTTTAAACGAACAAAACAAAATTTAAATGGACAGATTCGGAGTTATAATGAATTTGTAATGTCGAATTTCATGATTTCTCTTGAAACTTTACAAAATACCAGAAGTACTGAATTTATGTGTTCAAATTTGAATGATTTCATAATCTAAAGCATTAAATGCATGCCATATATGTTATTACATGTTCTGTGAAGTTTATAGTTCATGGGTAGCATTAAAAATCGTCGTGTTAGTTTAATTTGAATTTAATTGGGCTATGAACAGTACAGTTCGCGAACTCTTATTCCTCACATTAGGGAACCCCACCCCAGCGGGCCCTTTAGTAGAGGAACACCCGCCCCAGCGGGCCACCTACCGAGCAAACCCCCGCCCCGGCAGGGGGTACAGAGAAAAATTGTTGTTTTATGTAGTTTTTATCGATAATATGATGAGCTAACTTAATGTAATGAACCTGCTGACATGTTAAGCATATATTGAGATGTTAGAACAATTCATTAACTTATTTCACATGATTAATTTATAAGTTAAATACGTTATGTAAACCCGTTATTCATAGGTCTAATAACGCGTTCGGGACTGATGTTTGTGATTCGATCAGACTTAGAATTAATTATTATTGTGAATGTAATGATATGTAGGATTAATTGAGGACCAGAATTGTAATTGTAGCTTGTACACGAGACAAGTGTTCTATCCCTAATTTGCTATTGTTGAGCAAGTTTCCTAAACTTTACTTTATTGAGCAAGCCTTCTATCCTTGAAATATTATCATGATGCAAGTTTTTGTTCTTGTTTATTCAAGTTGAGATTCCATATGAGATATTATAATTTCTTTAAAGTATTACTTCAGTTATACAATACTTATTCGATTGTATACTCTTGAGATTTATTAATCGATTTGAATATCAATTATTGTTGAACCTTGTAAGACTAGCGAAACCTTATTGATTCGACTTGTCCATAGTTGATGAACGTTCTAAATTTTAGAATTGTTATTGAGTTTATCCAATCCAAACTTCCTTTGGTGCGGACTCTGATGTCAAACTAAGATGAACAACACTGTTATAGGGGATTAATTACGTGTTAGCGTTGCGATGATGTGCACATTATGGTACTAAGGGTTGATCCCCCTAAGTACGAGTAGTAGAGTCCATATAGTCTTATAACTATTAAAGGTCTAAAGTAGAGATACTTGACAACCTGGGACATAGTTCATGGTCTTATGACTCTCAGATGTACTTTTGATTTCTTGTTATTCATTCTTGATTCAAAAGCCGAGCTTTTCGTTATTCAGAACTCTTTGATTTACTCGCATGTTATTATTACTGTTATATTGTTATACTTGTGGGAAATCGTGTTCACTCTTGCATAATAACATTGCAGTTAAGAACGAATGGTCCGAAGAGCCTTCCACTAGCAAAGGCAAGGGCAAGGTTAACAAGTGTTGAAGACTTGTTATTTAATTTGAGAATATTGTGTTTAAGACTTTGTTGTTCAAGACTTATATATTTGTTTATGTTTTCGCATAGAGATTTAAGGTTAGTTCAACCTGGATTTATTTATTTATTATTCAGATGTTGTAACCCCATAAGGGGGGATGTTTTTAGCTATTTCATGATTTGCTTATATTATGGGTAGATAGATATGTGATATTTATACAGTGAACACCAAATCCCGTGGAAATTGAAATACCCGGATTTGGGGGTGTCAAAAGTTGGTATCAAAGCTGTAGGTTATGAACCTTAGGTGGGGGAAAACCTTAGGGTAGTAGCCTTTAAGAGATCGCTAACATAGTGGTGATAAACTCTTATCGAGTTCTAAGAAAGATAATAAATTACCTTATATGCTATATGTTTATATTTATGTACTTGTGCGAGTATCGATTAGCATCACGTAATAACAAAGACTTAAAATATCGATTATCAGGATGTCGGATGTTAGAGGATTTAGTCAGCCTAGGGAGGTTGTACCCCGAGTGGATATTGAGGAGGAGCCCCGAGACATTCATACAGTCTGGGAGCAGTTGGTTCGTAGAGAGCCATCTTCATTGATCATTATTGTTGGTCAGGAGCATGAGCCAGTGTTTGACTCAGAGGAGGGCTCTAAGGAGATTGAGGTTGAGGCTGAGGCATCTGAGGAGGAGGATAAATACCTTGATGAGTTCCCACCGAACTCTATCAGTGCTGAGATGTACGACGAGCTGTATGACCGTAACATAGAGTTACAGGATACTGTTCGGGAGCTGAAGGAGGAGACAGTTACTCAGCGGACTACCATCGAGCAGAAGAATGGTGAGATCAAGACTCTAGATACACGTCTTGGAAACGTGGAGTGGGAGTTGGTTCATGAGAAGGGCCAAAGTGATCAGAAGTCAGAGGAGACAGAAAAGCTGAAAAATGATTTGCGTGAGGAATCAGCGAAGCGTGCCATAACAGAGGATTCTTGGATGAAGGCTTCACGACGTGCAGATCTTGCCGAGGGTAACGATCGGGCAAAGAAGGCTAAGATCGAGGAGACATACAATACATTCCAGACAGCGATCGATAAGTCCCAGGATCTGGTTATGTGCTATCCAGTTCAGTTCGAGGACCTACCTTGGTATATGCTGGATCGCAGGACGATGTTCCGCATTATGGAGGAAGAGCGCAGTAAAGTTGTTCGACGCCTTAGTAGGCCGTGATATGAATAGTTTGATTATATGAATATTTCTTTGGTAGTTAATTATATAAATTCCGATGTGATTATAAACCACGGAATATGTTGATGATTTAAATCCTGAAGATTCTTTATCTCGAGATAGTTGATGTAAATAGCAGTGATGCTATTTTATTTTGTTTAAAATTTTTGATTAAATAAAATATCAGAGTTTATTTGAGATGTTTTGTGTTAAGTGTTATCTTAAATTATTTAAGTTAAGCCTTAAATATTTATAGAAATAAATAAAGATCTAATAAGCGTATATCTTAACAGAAATATGTTGCCAAGAAGACGCCCTAACCGTCAACCAGCCCAAGAAGGGTTGACTAATAATAATGACGCCAATGCCAACGCCAACCCTGTTCAGTAATTGGTGAATCTTTTGACTGAAGCTCTGAACAACCAACAACAAGCCCCATTGAACACAACGTTCAAGGACTTCAAGGCGGTGGGACAGCCAGAATTCAAGGGATCCATGAACCCGATCGAAGCACAGACTTGGGTAATGGAGATGAAAAATGTTTTCGACGTTGCTAGGGTGAGTAAGGACTAGAAGACGGCTTATGCGACATTCCTACTGAAGGCGGAGGCCAGTTATTGGTGGCAGACAAACAAGGTCCGGGGAGGACAAGGCGTGATCACCTGGGAGAGGTTCAAAGAAATATTTTTCAAGATGTACTTCCCGACAAGCTCACAGAACCAAATGGAGGTTTAGTTTCTGGAGCTCAAATAGTGCAACATGTCAGTTCCAGATTATGCGACGAGATTCAATAAGTTGGCTAGGTTTGCCACATATCAAGTGCACACTGATGAGAGGAAGGCTAGAAGATTCGAACAGGGACTGAAGCCCTGGTTGTATAGTAAGGTGTCGATGTTCCAGTTGAACACCTTTGCTGGAGTATTGGAGAAGGCTATCATCGCTGAAGGTGGGAGCGATGCTATGACCAAGTACAACCAAGAGCAGAAGAAGAAGAGCGAAGTAGAAGGTAACAAGGCGAGTGGTAGAAACACTGGTGGAGGCAGTAATCAAAAGATAAGGTGGAATGACAACACGTCAATCGAGAATCAGCAGGGAAACCAATAGAAGAGGGTAGAAGCATGTCTGACTTACGAAAAGAACCACCTGGGGGTCTGTATGAAGGGTAAACAAGTCTGCTACAATTGTGGTCAGGAAGGCCACATAGCACCTAACTTCCCTAACCCTAAGAAGGGCGCCTGCTTCACATGTGGGTCAAAGGACCATCTGGCCAGGGATTGCCCCAAAAAAGTATCTGGAGGGGCAGGATCAGGTGGAAACAGGGGAAACAGCGGTGGCAATGCTCTGACAATTACAGGACCAACCACAACAAATCGACCTACTGCCAGGACATTCAACATGACAGTGCAGGATTCTGTGCAGTCTCGTAATGTGGTGTCAAGTATCATTCTGATTAATAAAGTTAATGCTTATGTATTATTTTATTCGGGTGCTACTTGCTCATTTATATCCGATGACTTTGCTAAGAACTTAGAATTGCCAAAGGACGAGTGAAAATACCCTATGAACATAGATATTGTGAATAGGAAAGTGATTCATGTTAAGTATGTACACAAGAACTGTAGGGTGGATATTAAGGGTAATGTGATGAACGTAGATCTTATTCCGATTAGACTTGGGAAATTCGATGTTATCTTGGGAATGGATTGGCTATTCAATTATGGGGCGATAATTAATTTCCAGGTGAAGTGTATTAACCTTATGACTCCGTCAAAGGTTGTGTTTTATGGCAGCAAGTCGCCTAGACAAGCGAGTTGTCTGACGATGATGCAGGTTAAAAAGTTGTTACGACAAGGTTGTGTAGGATATTTTTCCTACATAGTTAAAGAGAGCCCGAAGTTAAAGGAGATACCAGTCGTGAGAGACTTCATGGATGTATTTTCGGATGATTTATCAGGACTTTCGCGAGATAGAGAATTAGAATTCGTGATCGATTTGGCTCCAAGAACCGCTCCAATATCGAAAGCTTCGTATCGTATGGCTCTGGTAGAGATGAAAGAATTGATGGTGCAGCTGCAAGAGCTTTTGGACAAGAAGTGCATACAGCATAGCGTATCGCCGTGGGGAGCGCCGGTGTTATTTGTTAAGAAGAAGGATGGGACGATACAGCTCTTCATCGATTATAGAGAGTTGAACAAGGTCACGATTAAGAACAAGTATCTGTTGCCTAGGATCGACAACCTATTTGACCAGCTGAAAGGAGCGAGGTATTTCTCGAATATAGATCTTAGAAGTGGTTACCATCAGCTGAAGGTGAGGACAGAGGAGGTTCCGAAGATAGCGTTCAAAACTCGATATGGTCATTACAAATTTCTAGTGATGTCATTTGGTTTAACGAATGCTTCTGCAACATTTATGGAAATAATGAACAGATTGTTCAAGCCATTTTTGGACAAATTCGTAGTGGTATTTATCAATGACATTCTGGTATATTCAAAGACCAAGGAGGAACACATAGAGCATCTGAAGGTGACATTAGAGGCATTAAGAAGGGAGAAGTTGTATGCCAAATTTTTGAAATGCGAATTCTGGATTGAGAGAGTGCAATTTCTTGGACATGTAATTGATAAGGACAGAATTTCGGTAGATCCCTCCAAGGTCAAATCTGTAATGAACTGGGATCAGCCGAAGACACCGTCGGAAGTTAAAAGTTTTCTTGGATTGGTAGGATATTACAGAAGATTCATTCAGGACTTTTCCAAGATCGCAACTCCGCTGACGAATTTGACTAGGAAATCGATAAAATTCGTTTAGACGAAGAAGTGTAACAAAAACTTCCAAGAGCTTAAGAAGAGGTTGAGTACGGAACCTGTGCTATCTCTTTCGGATAGCACATGAAATTTTGTGGTGTATAGTGATGCGTCACATAAAGGACTAGACTGTGTGCTTATACAAAATGGCAAAGTTATTGCGTATGCGTCACGACAACTGAAGGATTATGAGAAGGGGTATCCGACCCATGATTTGGAATTGGCCGCGGTGGTATTTGCTTTGAAGATCTGGAGACACTATCTCTATGGGGAGAAGTGTGAAATATATGCAGACCACAAAAATCTAAAATATTTTTTTACACAGAATGATTTGAATATGCGCCAGAGGAGATGGTTGGAATTAATAAAGGACTATGATTGCGAGATCTTATACCATCCGGGTAAAGCGAATGTGGTCGCCGACGCCTTAAGCAGAAAGGGTCGAGAGAAATTGATGATGTTGACTGTCCAGGAGGAGCTAATTTCAACAATGGAGAAATTGGAATTGGAAGTGAGATATCCTATGGAATCTGATGAGAAGCTGTTCCAGCTGGGATTTGGTACAACTTTGCTGGATAAGGTTAAGGAAGCACAACTTCAGGACGAAGAATGTGAAAAGATAAAGAAGAAGATATCCGAAGGAAATGAACAGAAATTAAAGATGGACAGCGAAGGACTACTAAGATTCGATAGCAGAGTTTGGGTACCGCCAGTGCCAAAGATTAAAGAGGAAATTTTGAGCGATGCTCATAGTTCTCGATATTCGATTCACCCCGGGAGTACCAAGATGTACCAGGATCTCCAACAGCATTTCTGGTGGCTGAATATGAAACGAGATGTTGCCAATTGTGTTGCCAAGTGCCTGATGTGTTAGAAAGTGAAAGCAGAACATCAGAGGTCGAGTGGGTTGCTACAACAACTAGAGATCCCAAAATGGAAATGGGAGCACATTACTATTGATTTCGTAGTTGGTCTTCCGACGACTCAGAAAGGCTACGACGCAGTATGGGTTATCGTTGATCGACTGACGAAATCAGCACACTTCTTACCGATCAAGATCAAATTTAACCTAGAGCAATTGACAAAGCTGTATGTGAAGGAGATTGTTTCAAGACACGGAGTTCTAGTGTCGATTGTTTCCGATCGAGATCTGCGCTTCACATCAAATTTTTGGAAACGACTATAGAAATGCATAGGTACGCAGTTGAGAATGAGTACGGCATATCTGAAAGTAGTATGCATAAAAGCCAATCATGTATGATGATAAATAATCTACTTTGGAGAGGATCTTATTTATTTATTAATAAAAGTATTCACTTATTAAAGGCATTTAATTATCTACATGATGCTGTTTTTATAATATGTAAATAATCCATAGTTTTAAGCAATGCATTTAGAATCATGATGTTGATCATGCTAATGAGATCTAAATTCTTAAAAAGCTTAAACTAAAATAGTTCCCAATCGTTGGATTACTAAAAAGAGGATTAGTAAATTCGGATAGATTGGTACATATGTTGATTGCTCATTGGATGAGAATGATTGATCTCATGATCATTTGTGTGGAGACACTAAACCAAGTATGTAGGTGCTTATTGAAGAATAAGTTCACTGAACATGACTCGCTATGGAATACCTAATGGAGTTTTACTTGCCTGTCAATAGAAATTCCTAATGTGATAGTAGTACAAGTGATCTTCGGACTTGAGATCATCATAGTATCTTATATGTAATGAATTATACTTTGACTTATTTCTTAAAAACCCTTACGGTATATCAAAGAATATGCTTGGGTATAATGAGATACATATGGAGATAATTAATTATCAATAAAGAATCTATCACTTATAGTAAAAGAAGAGATATGTCATATGTGATTCGTTAAATGACAATCCAGTAGTCCTTGGCCAAGGGAGAATGAAATTAGAAAGGAGTTTCTAATTTGCATTATTTGGAGTTGTGCATTTTCTAATCCAAATACATATAATTAAATAAAATAAGACTTGACAGTAATTTCATGTCTTATATTTAATTGGGACATTGTATGGTGGAAAGATTGAATTGTACGGTAACTATTTACTCACATGTTCTTTTATGATTGATGTTGAAATCTATATTATCTAGAATGTCGTTGATCGCTAGGGAGGCTTATCCCTATTGTAGAATAAATATTATTTATTTAAATAGATTATTAGTTTAATTTATTTATTTAAATTAAATTATAATTATTCTAATTAATTTATTCACAACCTGTTTAATATGGAGAACCTAAAGGGTCACACCATAAAAGAAAGAATAATTATTTAAGAAGATAATGGCATAATTATAATAATGTATTAAGTGAAATTAATTTAATTTATGGTGATAGAATAAATTTAATAGATTAATATTTATTATTTAATATTTTAGAAATATTAAATATTAATTAATAAGAGGAGTCTTATTAATATTATTATAATTATTATTATTTTAATTTCTAAAGTAGTTTAGGAATTAATTTAATATTAGTACTCTCATTTATTTCTAATAAGATTAAGAGGCAAATTAATTAAAGGAGTTTAATTAATTAATCACAATATGTTGGAAAGTCTAATTAATTAAAGGAATTTAATTAATTAAATGAAACGCCATGTCTAATAGGATTAGAAGGGTTGACCAATATCTATATAAGAGGAGTCTTATAATAGATATCAGTTGATGAAATTCTAATTGTTGGAGAGTACCCCTTTTCTATAGACGATGGAAAACTAGGGTTTAACCAACCACCCTCTTTTTTGATAATTTCTCTTCCTTGATGGATCACCTCTAGAGGCCAAACACTTGGACGGCTAACATTGATCAAATGAAGGAATCTAAACCGGATAATTCAAGGAGATTGCGAAGAACAAGGAGTTAAACTTGTACCTGTGGAAGTTACGTTCTACAAGGGTATGAATTTCATAACTTCTTATTTATCGTTTTAAATTAATAATTTGCATAAAGGATAATCTGGGTAATGGTTTTGTAGAAATTTTTAAACTCTGATATACCATGTTTTCGCTAATTTTTGCAATATGATTGCGCCCACTATTTCGTACAAACCCAATAGTGGTATCAGAGCCAAACCTTTATGTGACGCCCTTAGAATAGGTCCAGTCAACCCAACCCATTCTGAGTCGCCAAACACATGGTACAGAATCCAAATATAATCTTTTATAACACAAGGTCGTGAAAAATACGACCAGACACTGTGAGTGTCAACACAAACATCTAGAAAATATAAACATTCAACTAAGTCCTCATTACAATTATTATCACACTATATAAAAATAGTGAGGACTACTACTGCTCTAACTCGGACTATCACTCTGTCCCCCGACTCGTTCCTACGACATTCTCATTTCCTGAAGAGGATAATAGATGAAAAGGGTGAGCTCAACTAGCCCAGTAAAGAATATTATGACTAAGATAATAAAGAACAATTTATCATTAGTCTTCAACAAATCAAATAAAATATTATGGACCACAAGTTTTAGATCAACAACTGCAGTGGAAATAACAATGCATCAGAAGAATTAAGTAAAAAATAATGTCTACTATCTTCTATGATTTAAAAGTCCATAATCAATATTATATCACTGTAACATCAATTAATATATATCTTGAATTAAATATTCATCTTTGCACTACGGGCCAAAGATATTCATCAGGTAATCATTCATCTTTGCAATACAGGCCAAAGATATTCATCAAATAACCATCCATCTTTGCACTACAGGCCAAAGATATTCTTTTGTATCACCATTTAAGACTGAAGATGATGAAAAATATTTTAAAAAAACAAATCCAGTGAGATAAAGGACAAAATTAGGGATTCGTAATTTAGTTTATCCAAATTCAAGAATACTCCATAATAATTAATTGTGAAGCAAAATTCAAGAATGAATATCAAAACTTGGATCCAATCAAAGATAGGAACCATAATAGCCAACTTGGACAAAGAAATTTTTTTTTAATTTTTCTGTGAATAGTATCGTATTCGTGAATAGTGCCGTATACGTGAATAGTGCTATATACGTGAATAGTAACTCCAATATGAAAAGGTAAAAATTTTACAATAAAATTCATACCAATATTTTGGTGTCATGATATTAAAAGAAATAACATCATTTTTGGAAAAAAAAACATCCCTTACCTCAAAAGAACAGTACTTCGAACTGGAATATCGGATATAATACTGAAGGAAACTTGCACTGAATAGTAATACTCAAAGTATCGAAATACTCACAAAAATACGCTCAATATTATAGAGAGAGAAAACTTCTGATTCTGGTGTGATTTTCAAATTCTAACTAAGCTCCCTATTTATAGAAAAATTGCTTAGAACGCCAAAACAGAAAATTTAATAAAATAATATTTTAAAAAAAATTCACGCCCACCTCTTGACTAAAATCCATCAGCCACCAGTGGGGCCCACCTCCCATTAAAAAAGCATTTTTCTTAAAAAAAATATTTTGAACCCCAAAAATCACTTCCGACCCAAAATTCTAGAAGTTCAATAATTCATAAAAAATAACCCTTTTATCAGAAAAATACAAATCATATGTCCTTTCCACATAAAATTTAATTCTCTACAACTTTGTAGAAGAACGTTTTTCCAAATTCCAAACATAAATTGTTCGAAATCTACAAACGGATAATTTTCCACACCAAAATACTGATAAAAATACCTCATCACTAATGTCTTCTTTTATATCCACAAAAATAAATATTTCCTTATCATATAAATTAATAATTAATTATTCACAAATAATATTACAGAACTACAATAGTGACAATCAGGTCGTTCCCAGGAAAGAGGGGGCCTTCCGATAAGGATTTCTCCTTACTGGCGCGCAATTAAATTACCCCTCCTAGTCAGAACTTCTTTAGACATTGTCAATAATGTTATCTAATAATATTATTCAAATAATATGAATTATTGATCTGATAATGGAAAATACTGTGCAGTGACAATTATTGAATTAATAATAATATAAAAATACTATGCAATACCGTGTGCTACTGTGCAACAACGCGTATTACTTTACTTTATCCACCGGATATTCCAACAGTGTTAACGGTAACAACTACGCCGTTATTTATAAAAAACTTATTCTTATCGTTTTCTTCATCCGACAGTTTTTCGTTATGGGGCCTACAAATGGCTGCTCTGTCGTACGAATATTCTCCGACAGCAAGAATATTCCACGACCAAACGAATATTCCCCGACAAAAATGAATATTTTATAACCACTTGCTTATTTAAAATATTTGCGCATTTTACCCATAACATTCTACATTATCAACCTCTGACTATTTCAAAATAATATATAGAGGAAATTTAATTTTTTATTCATAAAAGTTGGGGTCTTACAACCTCCTCTCCTTATAAAATTTTATCCTCGAAATTGACGTGCGTTCCTGGTGTTTCAAAAAGATGAGGATACCTCGTTTTCATTTCCGATTCCAACTCCTAGGTCATTTCCTCAATAACATGGTTTTTCCACAAAACTTTCACTTGTGGTATAACCTTTGTGCGTAGGACATGCTCCTTCCTATCCAAAATCTTGACAGGTACCTCCTCGTACGTTAAATCTTCTGCTATCTCGTCCGGTTCTAACTCAATAATGTGGCTCGGGTCTTTCACATATTTACGTAACACAGATATGTGAAACACGTTATGAACACGAGACATGCTTGGAGGTAATGCGAGTCTATAGGCCACATTTCCTACTCGGTCAAGAATCTCAAATGGACCAATGAATTGTGGATTGAGCTTTCCTCTCTTTCGAAATCTTGTAACTCCTTTCACGGAGCAACACGTAACAATACATGGTCCCCAACATTAAATTCCACGTCCTTCCGATGAAGATCTGCATAACTCTTTTGTCGATTCTGTGCCGTTTGGATACGTTGTCGGATTATTTGGATCTTTTTCGTAGTCATACGTACTAACTCTGGTCCCAATAATGTTGCCTCACCCACCTCATCCCAACATACTAGAGAACGACACTTTCTCTCATACAACGCCTCGAATGGAGCCACACCTATACTTGCCTGATAACTGTTATTGTAGGAGAATTCCACCAATGGTAGGTACTTATCCCAACTCCCTTTGAAGTCTAGAACACAGAGTTTCAATAGATCTTCAAGAGTTTTAATAGTCCTTTTCGATTGCCCGTCCGTTTGAGGATGATATGCCAAACTGAATCGTAAGTCCGTGCCCATAGCTTTCTGCAAGCTAATCCAAAATCGTGAAGTAAATCTTGGGTCACGATCCGAAACTATGGATACTGGCATGCCATACAACCTCACAATCTCATTCACGTACATACAAGCAAGTCGTTCAAGGGAATAGGTCTCCCGTATCGGCAAGAAATGAGCAGACTTGGTTAATCTATCAACAATAACCCAAATCGCATCTATGCCTTGAGAAACCTTGGGAAGACCCGTAACGAAATCCATGGTAATGTGTTCCCACTTCCATTTTGGAATCTCCAGTGGTTGCAATGGACCCTTCGGCACTTGAAGCTCCGCCTTTACACGTTGACAAGTTAAACATCTTGAAATAAACTCTGCGATCTCTCTCTTCATATTGCTCCACCAAAATGTATGTCGAAGATCACGATACATTTTGGTACTCCCAGGTTGGATTGTAAACGGTGTGTTATGTGCCACCATCATGATTCTATACTTCAAATCAGAATCGTTAGGAACACAAAGTCTGGAGTTGACTCAGAGTATTCCTTCTTCATCGATTCTTGCTTCTGGAACCGCACCTTCTTGCACTTTCTTCTTCATCTTCATCAGCTCCGAATCCGTAGCTTGAGCAGCTTTAACTTTATCAATCAAAGCTGGTTCTACGCGTATACTTGACATCATCGCACTCGTTCCCGCATATGATCTTCTACTCAACGCGTCAGCTACCACGTTCGCTTTTCCCGGATGGTATTGGATGGTATGATCGTAATCTTTCAACAGCTCAAGCCAACGTCGTTACCGCATGTTGAGTTCCTTCTGAGTGAAAAAAATATTTAAGGCTCTTATGATCCGTATAAATCTCCACTTTCTCCCCGTACAGGTAGTGTCTCCAGATCTTCAACGCGAAAACGACTGCTGCCAACTCTAGATCATGAGTAGGATAATTCCTCTCATACTCCTTGAGTTGTAGCGAGGCATAGGCTATAACTTTCTCATGTTACATTAGAACACATCCTAACCCTTTGCCTGAAGCATCGCTGTAGATAACAAATCCATCCGAACCAAATGGTATTGTCAGAACAGGGGCCGAGATAAGTCTCCTCTTGAGCTCTTGGAAGCTCTTCTCGCATTCCTCGCTCCAAACGAATTTTGTATCTTTTCGAGTCAACTGAGTTAATGGAGTAGCGATTAGAGAAAATCCCTCTACGAACCTCCGATAATAACCAGCTAAGCCCATAAAGCTACACACTTCGGTCGCCGACTTTGGTTGCTCCCAACTTTGTATTGCTTCAATATTCGCCGGGTTAACAGATACTCCATGTTTTGATACCACGTGCCCAAGAAATGCTACTTCCTTAAGCCAGAACTCGCATTTCTTCAACTTAGCATATAACTTGTTTTCACGAAGTCTTTGAAGTACCAGCTTCAAGTGGTGCTCATGATCTTCACGGCTTTTGGAATAGATGAGGATGTCATCAATAAAGACAACCACGAACTGATCCAAATATTCCTTGAATACACGGTTCATCATATCCATGAAAGCAGCAGGAGCATTAGTCAATCCAAAAGACATGACTAAGAACTCATAATGCCCGTACCGAGTTCTGAAGGCAGTCTTCGGAATATCCTCAGTTTTAATCTTCAGCTGATGATATCCAGAACGAAGATCGATCTTTGAAAAGAATTGTGCTCCTTGGAACTGGTCGAACAGGTCATCAATACAAGGTAGCGGATACCTATTCTTGATGGTGACATGGTTCAACTCCCGATAGTCAATACAAAGTTGCATACTCCCATCTTTCTTCTTTATGAATAAAACAAGAGCACCCCAAGGAGACGTACTAGGACGAATGAAACCGATGTCTAACAACTCCTGTAGTTGGACCTTTAACTCCCGTAATCACCTCATGTGGGTTCCTCGCATTTTGGGCTGTCATAACAAACGCTCTTCCAAGAACCACTGACTTTGACTTGTCCGAAATCACCTTTGGAATCACCACCCCCGCTGGACTTGGTTTCGCTACAGGATAATCTTGAGCTATATGTCCTTCTTTTCCACAGTTATAGCATGCTTTGAATTATTGTGGGCAGTTTGGGCTGATGTGTCCCTCTTTCCCGCATGCATAGTATACGATCGGTGGTTGTTCTCCTCTCCTAGAAACAGTTGGTGCTGGTGCTGATGTCGACATCTTCACGTTCTCATTGTTGTATCTTCTCTTCTTAAAATCTCCCCCCGATTCACTTTTTCTACTATAATGGCCACGATTACCACCGGAGTGGTTACCGCTTCTGTCATACTTTCCTCCCCGCTGGTTGTCATTGCTCTGATGACTGCTGCCACCGGTGCGACCCTGATTGTGGTCCCTCAGTTGAACAGACTCATTATCCCGCTCTAATAATTGAGCCCTGTTCACAACATCTGAATATAAAGAAAATTTGTGAAAAATGAGGTATTGACGAATTTCAGGTTTCAAACCTCTCAAAAACATCCGCGTCATACGTTCCTCATTCTCTACCAAATGATGTTCAAACCTGGACAACTCCGCGAACTTAGCCTAGTACTGGAACACAGTCATGTTGTTTTGTTCTAGTCTGATAAACTCTACCTCCTTCATATGACGAATACTTTCAAGAAAGTACTTGTCATTGAACAGTTTTTGGAACGCTTCCCAAGACATCTTAAGTGCGGCAGGCTGGGTACGCTTCACAGACTCCCACTTGTAATCTGCCTCTCCACGGAACATAAAGGTGGCGAATGGAACCTTCTGTTCCTCCGTGCATCCCAAGACATCAAATATCTTAGTAATTTGCTGAACCCACGTCTCTGCATTGATTGGATCTGGCCTTCCCTGAAACTCTGGTGGTCCCAACTCTTTGAACTGCTTGGCAATGACAATTCGCGTGTTGTTATTATCTCCACCTGTATTTTGCACACGAGTCTCCCTCGTCTGGTTTTGCATGAACTGCAAAAATCTTCTAAACATCTCATCGTTTATCCTTTGATCAGTGTTGTTTTCAGGATGAACATTGCCTTCCTGTTGCACGTTCTCCTGGTTGGTGATTAAAGGTGTCTCCACGGTCTCATTTACTCCATTGTTAACATTCTCAACTGCCATTCTCAAATACTGCCATAAAACAAGGGTTAATTAAACAAATTAACATATCACATATTAACCCTATGCTTCGACTGACCAATTAAATACCACATAAGCTTAGGTAGGACATACTAGTGAAGGATTTACTTGTCTCTCCCCTCCTAGTTCTATTCCCTGATCTCCGCCAGAGATCATATCCCTAAGCTCTGACACCAACTGTGACGCCCCCAGAATAGGTCCAGTCAACCCAACCCATTCTGAGTCGCCAAACACATGGTACAGAATCCAAATACAATCTTTTATAACACAAGGTCTTGAAAAATACGACCAGACACTGTGAGTGTCAATACAAACATCTAGAAAATATAAACATTCAACTAAATTCTCATTACAATTATTATCACACTATATAAAAATAGTGAGGACTATTACTGCTCTAACTCGGATCATCACTCTGTCCCCCAACTCGTCCCTGCGACATTTTCAATTCCTGAAGAGGACAATAGATGAAAAAGGTGAGCTCAACTAGCCCAGTAAAGAATATTATGACTAAGATAATAAAAAATAATTTATCGTTAGTCTTCAACAAATCAGATAAAATATTATGGACCACAAGTTTTAGATCAACAACTGCAGCGAAAATAACAATGCATCAGAAGAATTAAGTAAGAAATAATGTCTACTATCTTCTATGATTTGAAAGTCCATAGTCAATATTTTATTCCTGTAACATCAATCAATATATATCTTGAATCAAATATTCAACTTTGCACTATAGGCCAAAGATATTTATCAGTTAATCATTCATCTTTGCACTACAGGCCAAAGATATTCATCAAATAATCATCTATCTTTGCACTACAGGCCAAAGATATTCTTTTGTATCACCATTTAAGACTGAAGATGATGCAAAATATTTTTAAAAAAATGAATCCAGTGAGATAAATGACAAAATTAGGGATTCGTAATTTAGTTTATCTAGGTTCAAGAGTACTCCATCATAATTATTTGTGGAGCAAAATTCAAGAATAAAGATCAAAACATAGATCCAATCAAAGATAGGAACCATAATAGCCAACTTGGACAAAGAAAAGAAAATTTAATTTTTCTGTGAATAGTACCGTATTCGTGAATAGTGCCGTATACGTAAATAGTGCCGTATACGTGAATAGTAACTCCAATATAAAAAGGTAAAAATTTTACAATAAAATTCATACCAATATTTCGGTGTCATGATATTGAAAGAAATAACATCATTTTTGAAAAAAATAACATCATTTTTAAAAAAAAATAACATCTCTTACCTCAAAAGAACAGTACTTCGAACTGGAATATCGGATATAATACTGAAGAAAACTTGCACTGAATAGTAATACTCAAAGTATCGAAATACTCATAAAAATACGCTCGATATTATAGAGAGAGAAAACTTCTGATTCTGGTGTGATTTTCAAATTCTAACTAAGCACCCTATTTATAGAAAAATGCTTAGAACACCAAAACAGAAAATTTAATAAAATAATATTTTAAAAAAAAATCACGCCCACCTCTTGACTAAAATCCATCAGCCACCAGTGGGCCCACCTCCCATTAAAAAAGCATTTTTCTTAAAAAAAATATTTTTAACCCCAAAAATCATTTTCGACCCAAAATTTTAGAACTTCAATAATTCATAAAAAATAACCCTTTTATCAAAAAAAAATACAAATCTTATGTCTTTTTTATAGAAAATTTAATTCTCTACAACTTTGTAGAAGAAAGTTTTTCCAAATTCCAAACATAAATTGTCCGAAATCCATAAACGGGTGATTTTTCACACCAAAATACTGATAAAAATATCTCATCACTAATTCCTTCTTTTATATCCACAAAAATAAATATTTTCTTATCATATAAATCAATAATTAATTATTCATAAATAATATTACAAAACTACAATATTGACAATTAGGTCGTTCCTAGGAAAGAGGGGGCCTTCCGATAAAGATTTCTCCTTACTGGCGCGCAATTAAATAACCCCTCCTAGTCAGAACTTTCTTAGATATTGTCAATAATGTTATCTAATAATATTATTCAAATAATATGAATTATTGATCTGATAATAGAAAATACTGTGCAGTGACAATTATTGAATTAACAATAATATAAAAATACTGTGCAATACCGTGTGCTACTGTGCAATAACGCGTATTATTTTACTTTACCCACCGGGTATTCCAACAGTATTAACGGTAACAACTACGCCGTTATTTAAAAAAAACTTATTCTTGTCGTTTTCTTCATCCGACAGATTTTCGTTATGGGGCCCACAAATGGCTGCGCCGTCGTACGAATATTCTCCGACAGCAAGAATATTCCACGACCAAACGAATATTCCCCGACAATAATGAATATTTTATAACCACTTGCTTATTTAAAATATTTGCGCATTTTACTCATAACATTCCACATTATCAAATTAACCCCTGACTATTTCAAAATAATATATAGAGAAAATTCAATTTTTTATTCATAAAAGTTGGGGGCTTACACTTTATGCAATTATTAATTATTTTAATTCTATATATATAACTGGGTATGTATTTAAAATAATTTATTGGGCATAATTAGTTGTATAAAATTATTTTTTTATGGAAGAAAGAAAAAAAAAATTAACGGAAACTAATTTTTTTTCCTTCTTGGTTCGCTGTTTCTGCGAATTGATTACAAAATGGTGACTGACGATTTTTTTAAAAAAGGGAACCTGCGAATTTTGTTTTTAAAAGGTGACTCATGTTGCCTTAGAAAAGGATTTTGATTGTTTTAAATGAAAAGTTATTCAATTCAAAACAAAAAAGATTTCAACCGGTTGCCATGGAACTGTTCCCAGCAACCAAGTCAATAACCGTAGATCTTATAAATGGATGACTGAGATGAAAATTATTTTATGCCCAGCCGCTTGTAATGTTTTCAAAAGTCAACAATTGGGCCCCACTTTAAAGAAAAAGGAATGCTTTTTTGCTTGGGCCGCTACTCACAGTAACGGCTTTGCTTGGGATGAATTATCTTGCTTTGTCCCATATATCTTGTCACTTTCACATTTACTTAATTTGTTATAATAAATTCTAATAATAATAATAATATTAATAATATTAATTATTTAATTTAATAAATAAAAGTATAAATAATATTAATTAAATTTAATATAATAATAATAATATATTGTTTGTTATTATTTTTATTTTTATTCTTACTATTATTATTATTGTTATTATTATTATTATTAATACTATTATTATTTTTTTGATCCCCCAACCGTTACATATAGTAATAATAATAATAATAATAATAATATTATTATTATAATAATAATAATAATTTAATTATTATTATTATTACTATGTGTAGCGATTGGGGGACTAAAAAATAATAATAGTAATAGTAATAATAATAATAATAATAATAATAATAATAATAATAATAATAGTAATTATAATAATAATAATAGTAATAATAAAAACAATAACAATAACAAATAATATATTATTATTATTATTATTACATTAAATTCAATTAATAATATTTATACTTTTATTTATTAAATCAAATAATTAATATTATTATTATTAGAATTATTAGAATTTATTATTATTATTAGAATTTATTATAACAAATTAAGTAAACGTGAAAGTGACAAGATATATGGGACAAAGCAAGATAATTCATCTCAAGCAAAGCCGCTACTGTGAGTAGCGGCCCAACCAAAAATGCATTTCTTTTTCTTTTAAGTGGGTCCCAATTGTTGACTTTTTAAAATATTACAAGCCGCTACTTGTAGTAGCGGCTGAGCATAAAATAATTTTCATCTCAGCCATCCATTTACAAGATCTACGGTTATTGACTTTGTTGCTGGGAACAGTTCCATGACAACCGGTTGTCACGAATTGAACCCCATATACGTTACTATAATATATATATATATATATATATATATATATATATTCTTAATAATTTTATAATTAAAATAAATAGTTTATTTTAATCTTGAAATTGAATTTCATGAAATTTAAAATTGCCCATTAAATGATACTCATATATATATGGAATATTTTAATTCATGAGATGAATATTTATTTATTGATATATATGGTGATATGTATGATAATAAATGGAGATTAATTATGGACTATTTGAACAATATGATTGGATTTTATTTTAGTTGAATGCTTGAATGAATGAATTTTATTAAATGGGGTATGCGTACCTCGTCTTCTCTGATTTTTTTCTTGATGTAAAATTCTCTCCCTCCTATGTACTTTCCCTTGACTGCTGATCAAAGTTTCTATTTAAATTAAATAGTTTATTGTAATAGAAATAGTTAGAATTATCTTAAACGAATTAGAGACCAAGGAACAAAGAGCGCTTGAAGACCCGTTTGTATGGAGTCCGGGTTTAAATGTAATAGTTACATTTAAATTTAAATTCTTGCACTCCTAGGTTTGACCTTTTGGTTCACTTGGTGGCTCGAGTGAACCAAACTAGAATAAAAGTTCATAATCAATCCGGGTAGAATATAGTATTCTATGTGCATGCTATTATATATATATATATATATTATATTTTATGCAAACATGCTTCGCATGTTTAATAAAATGACGTGTATTTTATATATATATGTGCATGCACGCTAAACAAGATGAGACAAATAATAACAAATCCCTCAAATAAATTATATTAAGTCTAAAACGTTCAAAGATATTTGGAATATCGAACGTCGCCTTCTAGCATGATAAATTAATAGAGTATTAAATATTTAATATGAATTTGTTGTGCACACACAAGGTGAGTATTACGTATTTAAGATATTAATTTAATCACATTTGATGCTTATAAAGTTAATTGAACAATATTATTTTGTTGTGCACACACAAGAACAATATTTTTCTTTTTTGAATATATGGAGTGCTAGGTTGGACTTAACTTAAATCATTCTAGTTCGGATGTGCACACATTTGACCATTATGATTTAAGAGGTAAAATACAAGGAGTCACATGTTGATGTGATTGACAAGAGTTGTCTACCTATTTATTTATATATCGTTTGTTGTGCACATACAAGGCTATATACATTTGAAATGGGATCCTTAATCTCACTAGCAAATCTTTAATTAGATGTTGCCAAACAATATAAGTGAGGGTAATATAATTTGAAGAAAATAGTGGTAGATACCAATTTAAAATAAGACCTAATTTATTTTGTTATATAAAATTAATTAAATAAATGTTTGCTAAAATATTATCTTTTCACATACAGAAATTTAAAATGTCGAAATCACTAATTTCACTGCGTAGCATACTTGATGCTAACAAACTTATCGGACCGAATTACACGGACTGGTTAAGAAATCTGAGAATAGTTCTCACTGCTGAAAATATTTCTTATGTCTTAAATTCATCTGTCTTTGGAACTGTTCCATAAAATGCCTCTGAGGAAGAGATTGCCACCAATGCATCATGCTCGTATCCATGAATAACGAGCTTCAGCGTCAACATAAAAACATGGATGCTCCTACTATGTTGCTTCACCTCAAGGAGTTGTTTGGTGAACAAAGTAGGACTATAAGATATGAGATATATAAGGAGCTCTTCCGATCTCGGATGATCGAGGGCACCACCGTCGAGACTTATGTCCTTAGGGTGATCAATCTGATTGAACGCCGTGGACAACTTGGGTTCGTCATGGATGGGGAGTTGAGTCAAGGCTTAGTCTTGCAGTCACTTCCTGAGACCTTCTCGCAGTTTGTTGTTAATTTCCACATAAATAAGTTAGATGTTAGCTTGCCTGAATTACTTAACATGTTGAAAACTGCAGAAGGTCAATTCCCATCCAAGAAGAACCATGTCTTGATGGTTGATTCTTCCAAGAAAAGGAAGAGGCCCAATGTATCTTCTGAAAAGATGAAATCTAAGAAGGCTAAGGGAAAGATGAACTTAAAGGAACAAAAGAAACCTGATCCAGCTAGCAAAGGAATGTGCTTCCATTGCAACGAGTCGGGACACTGGAAGAGAAACTGCAAGAAGTTTCTGGCAGAGAAGAAGCTTGGAGAAGCTTTGACTTCCAATCAAGGTTTGTTCATGATTGAAATTATTTTTTTTGAAAGTCATAATTCTACTTGGGTATTGAATATCGGCTGTGGTTCTCACATATGTAATACTGTGCAGGGACTGGTCAGAAGTAGAAAGCTGAACAAGGATGAGGTTGTCCTACGAGTGGGAAATGAAGCAAAGGTTGCCGCATTAGCTTTAGGCACTTATTGTTTAGCAATGCCTATGGGCAAGTCCATTTATTTAAATAACTATTATTTTGTTCCGAATATCATAAGAAATATTATTTCTATTTTCGTATTAGATATAGAAGGATTTGACGTTATAATAAAGAACAACGGTTGTTCTATTTATAAAGACAATATTTTATATGGTGTTGGTAATATTCGAAATTGACTTTATATACTTGACTTGCATGAAAATATACTTCAAATAAAACAAACTAAGAAAAGAAAAAAAATATAATGTTAATTATACCTATATATGGCACTGTAGACTCAGTTATATCAATGAAACAAGATTATCCAAGTTGTATAAGGATGAGATCTTAGAGCTATTCGATTTTGAATCATATCCAACTTGTGAATCTAGTCACATGGGTAAAATGACTAAATCTCCTTTTAGTGAAAAAGGAGAAAGAGTTACAGAGTTGTTAGCGTTGGTTCACACAGACGTTTGTGGACCTATGACAACGAATGCACGGGGAGGGTATTCTTATTTTATTACTTTCCCTGATGATCACCCAAGATATGAATATGTGTATTTAATGAAATACAAATCTGAATTGTTTGAAAAGTTCAAAGAGTTCAGAAGTGAAGTAGAGAAATAAACTGGCAAAAGTATTAAGATTCTTCGATCAGATCGAGGTGGTGAATACTTAAGCGATGAGTTTATCGATTGTCACAAAGAAATGGTATAATCTCACAATGGACTCCACCAGGTACACCACAGTTAAATGGAGTATCTGAAAGGAGAAATAGAATATTGTTGGACATGGTTCGATCCATGATGAGTTTTACCGATCTTCCAGTATCATTCTGGGGTTATGCCCTAGAAGCGGCTGCATATCTACTAAATAAGGTCCCCTCAAAATTCGTCCCAAAGACTCCATATGAGATGTGGACAGGGAGGAAACTTGGTCCTAAGCATGTTAAGATTTAGGATGTCCAGCTTATGTGGAAAGGTTTCAAAAATGATAAACTTGGGACAAGATCTGATAAGTGCACATTTGTGGGATATCCTAAAGAAAGTTTGGGATACTATTTCCACAATCCTACTGAGCAAAAGGTGTTTTGTTGCGAAACACGCTGCCTTCTTGGAAAAGGAGTTTATCCTTGAAGGGGCTAGTGGGAGGAAAATAGATCTTGAAAAAATTCAAGAACCACAAACCACTACAAATCAAGTGGATGAACCTGTCCAAGTAGAGACACTTTTTGTACAATACCGTATTCATAAATCTGGAAGAGTACCGAAGATACTTGAACGGTATGGATTCGTCATAGAGGATGACGATGAGGTACACGTTATGAATGATGATGATCCATTAAATTACGAACAGGCTATGAGTAATAAAGACTCAGAGAAATGGTAGATGACCATAAAATCTAAAATGGATTTTTGAAGCAATGCTCAAGTCCATTTGGATTTTACTTGCGATTGCAGCTTATTATTACTAGATCTGGCAAAATGGATGTGGAGACGCCCTTCCTAAAATAGAAATTATTAGAGGAGAATGTATGTTTGGTACAGTCAGATGGATTTATTTTAATGGTTGAAAAAATTCATGTATATGAGCTACAACAATCCTTTTATGGATTGAGGCAAGCTTCTCATAGATGGAACATTCATTTTGATGAGACAATCAATGAGTTTGATTTTATCAAAAATGAGAATGAACCTTGTGTGTACAAAAAGGTTAGTGGGAGCGCTGTTTCATTTCTTATATTATATTTTGATGATATATTACTGATAGGGAATAACATTCCTATGCTACAATTGATCAAAATAAAATTGTCTAAACATTCCTCCATGAATGATTTGGGTAGAACATCCTCCATTGGGGATATAAATCTGTATAGATATATTGAAAAGGATGTTCGGCTTAACCCAACGAACGTATATTCATTAGATGCTAAAGGCATTTAGCATGACAAACTCCAAAAGGTGTCTCATGATGATGAGCCATGGAGTGTATCTCTCTATAATTGTCCTCAATAAAAGAGAGATCGCATTAGTTAATATCATGTATGAAATGAAATATACGATACTTGATGTTGATCAGTCATATTCTAGAGAAGATCACTGTAAGACAGTGATAAACATCTTAAAGTACTTAACTGACACTATGGATGTCATCATGACACATGATGGGTCTGAATTAAACTAGAGGAATAAATAGACTCAAGTTTTCAGACTGACCAACATGACATCAAATCCACTTTAGGGTAAGTCGTTACCTTGAAAGGTGGTGCAGTGAATTGGAATGGTTCCAAACAGCAAAAGGTTACTGGTTTAGTGACAAAGACAAAGTATATAACTGTAAGTGAAGTTGCAAATTGATGTTTCGGATGAAAAGTTCATTACAGAACTAGAAATAGTTCCTAAGTCTCATCTTGAATCTAAACATGTGTTGCGGCACTTTGATTAAATAAATTATTGAAAGAAGAGACGTTACCTTGGAGCGTGTAGACTCTCAAGACAACATTGCAGATCCATTTACTAAAACTTTAACACAACAGCAGTTTGATCATCACTTAGAGAAGATGGGTATGAGATACCATGGCGATGGGCTTTAGTGCAAGTAGGAGATAGAAAGTAGTATGCATACAAGCCAATCATGTATGATGATAAAGAATCTACTTTGGAGACGATCTTATTTATTTATTAATAAAAGTATTCACTTACTAAAGGCATTTAATTATCTACATGATGCTGTTTTTATAATATATAAATAACCCATAGTTTTAAGCTATGCTTTTAGAATCATGATGTTGATGCTAATGAAATCTAAATTCTAAAAAGCTTAAAACTAAAATAGTTCCCAACCATTGGACTAAAAAGAGGATTAGTAAATCCGGATAGATTGGTACATATGTTGCTTGCTCATTGGATGAGAATGATTGATCTCATATACATTTGTGTGTAGACACTAAAGCAAGTATGTTGGTGCTTGTTGGAGAATAAGTTCACTGAACGTGACTCGCTATGGAATACCTAATGGAGTTTTACTTGCCTGTCAATAGGAATTCCTAATGTGATAGTAGTACAAGTGATCCTTGGACTTGAGATCATCATAGTATCTTGTATATAATGAATTATACTTTGACTTATTCCTTAAAAACCCTTTGGGTATATCAAAGGGTATGCTTGGGTATAATGAGTTACATATGGAGATAATGAATGATCAATAAAGAATCTACCACTTCTAGTAAAAGAAGAGATATGTCCTATGTGATTCGTTAAATGACAACCCAGTAGTCCTTGGCCAAGGGAGAATGAAATTAGAAAGGAGTTTCTAATTTGCATTATTTGGAGTTGTGCATTTTCTAATCGAAATACATATAATTAAATAAAATAAGACTTGACAGTAGTTCCATGTCTTATATTTAATTGGGACATTGTATAGTGGAAGGATTGAATTGTACGGTAACTATTTACTCACAAGTTCTTTTATGATTGATGTTGAAATCTATATTATGTGAAAAGTCATTGATCGCTAGGGAGACTTATCACTATTGTAGAATAAATATTATTTATTTAAATAAATTATTAGTTTAATTTATTTATTTAAATAAAATTAGAATTGTTCTAATTGATTTATTCAGAACCGGTTTAATATGGAGAACCTAAAAGGTCACACCATAAAAGGAAGAATAATTATTTAAGAAGGTAATGACATAATCGTAATAATACATTAAGTGAAATTAATTTAATCTATGGTGATAGAATAAATTTAATAGCTTAATGTTTATTATTTAATATTTTAGAAATATTAAATATTAATTAATAAGAGGAGTCTTATTAATATTATTACAATTATTATTATTTTAGTTTCTAAATGAGTTTAGGAATTAATTTAATATTAGTACTCTCATTTATTTCTAATAAGATTAGGAGGCAAATTAATTAAAGGAGTTTAATTAATTAATCCCAATATGTTGGGAAGCCTAATTAATTAAAAGAATTTAATTAATTAAATGAAACCCCATGTCTAATAGGATTAGAGGGGTTGACCAATATCTGTATAAGAAGAGTCTTATAATAGATATCAGTTGATGAAATTTCAATTGTTGGGGAGTACTCATTTTCTATAAAGGATAGAAAACTAGGGTTTAGCCAACCACACTCCTTGATAATTTCTCTTCCTTGGTGGATCACCTCTAGAGGCCAAACACTTGGGTGGCTAACATTGATCAAAGATAGGAATCTAACCCGGAAAATTCAAGGAGACCGCGAAGAACAAGGAGTTGAACTTATACATGTGGAAGCTTCGTTCTACAAGGGTATGAATTCGATAACTTCTTATTTATCGTTTTAAATTAATAATTTGTATAAAGGATGATCCGGGTAATGGTTTTGTAGAAATTTTTAAACTCTGATATACCATACTTCAGCTAATTTTTGCAATTTGATTGCGTCCACAATTTCGTACAAACCCAACAATATCACCCTCAGACAGACGGGCAGAGCGAAAGAACGATCCAGACACTGCTAAGAACATGCATTATAGATATCAAAGGAAATTGGGATGATCACCTACCACTCGTGAAATTCGGTTACAACAACAATTATCACGCAAGTATTGGCATACCGCCTTACGAAGCGTTGTACGGCAGAAAGTGCAGAACTCCACTATACTGGGATAAAGTCGACGAAAGGCAATTGCTAGGTCCATAATTGGTACTACAGACAGCCGAGATCGTCAAAGTGATCTATACAAGATTGGTAGCTGCTCAGGATAGGCAGAAGAAATACGTCGACCCACACCTCAAGAACGTAGAATTTGAATCGGGTATCTTTGTATTCTTGAAAGTCTCTCCCTAGAAGGGAAAGATCAGATTCGACAAGAAGGAAAAATTGAGCCCGAGGTTCATTGGACCCTTTGAGGTGCTGCGAAGAATCAGAGAAGTTGCGTATGAGGTAGCCTTACCTCCGGAGCTAGAGCATGTCCACAACGTCTTCCATGTGTCAGTGTTACGACCATATAAACCCGATTACAAACATGTGATTGAATATGAACCCCTGCAATTTGAGAAAGACTTATCCTATGAAGAAGTTCCGGTCCAGATTGTTGACAGGAAAGGGCAAGTTCTCAAGAATAAAGTGATACCTTCTGTTAAGGTAATTTGGAGGAACGACAACGCTGAAGAAGCTACGTGGAAACTCGAAGAACATATGATGAAGACTTACCCACAGTTATTTGCTTAATTTATGTGTAAGTGATTCTGGAGATAGAATCTTTGTAAGGGGGAAGAATGTAACGGGACGAATTTAATTGAACCGTGATTTTGGGGACATAATCCTTTTAAGGGGGGGGGGGGGGGGGAAGATGTGACAAACGAGAATTTTATAATTTAATTTAAATATTTATTGAATTAAATAAATATTTTTGATGATTTATTTATTGAGTTATCGATGTTTTAATTATTTAGTTAAATAATTAATTGATGAAATTGTGGTAGATTAATTTAACTATATGTGTTACATTGATTAAATTAATGTGGAGAATTTTTATAGTTCAAAGTATGTATTTAATTGAGTTTATTTAATTAAATAAATTATTTAATAAGGATAATATTATTCTAATTAATTTAATAATTAATTAGGGATTAAATGATTTGACATAATTAATAAATGAGAATTTTAATTATGTGATGATGTGATTTAATATGTAATATAATCTTTTATTTAATTAAATTTTAAAAAAATTATTTGATTAATTAAAGTGTGACAATTAAACTATATAATAAACACTTTAATTAAAATAATGGGAAATGAGTTAAATAAGAGAGAAACAAAACATGGCCTTAAGTTAGTGGGAGCAGTTAATCAGATGTGGGAATTAACTGACGACCACTAACTATCAGTTATACACATTTTATATATTATATACGTATATTGTATATCTAAACTTATATATCATATCAGTATTCTATTTCATATCTTTCCATCAGAGAGAACTTAGAGAGAAAATTTGAGAGAGAAGATTGAAGAAGAGTTTAAAAAGAAAAAGAAGTTCCTTTCATTTAATCAGAGAAAGCAAGGGTAATCCCTTACCTAAGTTTTATATTTCACGTTTATATATTTCTCCATGAAAGCATATTTAAGTTCTTTGTAAAAGCCTACGTTGTGATTAATGCATGAATCGATGATATATGTGTTACTAAATGGTTATAACATGTTTTCTATCATCTATGTATGTTTTAAAACCATCAAAACCATATAATTATGCTTCAATAAGAATTTCAAAAGTTACAAAGTATGAAGAACATTAGTATGGCCCTTATGTACAATCTTTCATGCTTTAGTTGTTTATTAAACTTTAAATTGGTAGTTGATTATGATTATGCATGTTTAAACGAACAAAACAAAATTTAAATGGATAAATTCAGAGTTATAATGAATCTGTAATGTCAAATTTCATGATTTCTCTCGAAACTTTACAAAATACCAGAAGTAGTGAATTTATGTGTTCAAATTTGAACAATTTCGTAATCTAAAGTGTTAAATGCATGCCATATATGTTATTACATGTTCTGTGAAGTTTATAATTCATGGGTAGCATTAAAAATCGTCGGGTTAGTTTAATTTAGATTTAATTGAGCTATGAACAGTGCAGTTCGCGAACTGTTGTTCCTCACATTAGGGACCCCCACCCCAGCGGGCCCTTTAGTAGAGGAAAACCCTCCCCAGCGGGCCACCTACCGAGCAAACCCCGCCCCGATGGGGGGTACAGAGAAAAATTGTTATTTTATGTAGTTTTTAGCCATAATATGATGAGCTAACTTAATGTAATAAACTTGATGACGTGTTAAGCATATATTGAGATGCTAGAACAATTCATTAACTTATTTCACGTGATTAATTTATAAGTTAAATAAGTTATGTAAACCCGTTATTCGTAGGTCTAATAACACGTTCAAGACTGATGTTTGTGATTCAATCAGACTTAGAATTAATTATTATTGCGAATGCAATGATATGTAGGATTAATTGAGGAACGAGAATTGTAATTGTAGCTTGTGCACGAGGCAAGTGTTCTATCCCTAATTTACTATTGTTGAGCAAGTTTCCTAAACTTTACTTTATTGAGCAAGCCTTCTATCCTTGAAATACTATCATGATGCAAGTTCTTGTTCTTGTTTATTCAAGTTGAGATTCCATATGAGATATTATAATTTCTTTAAAGTATTACTTCAGTTATACAATACTTATTCGATTGTATACTCTTGAGATTTATTATTCGATTTGAATATCAATTATTGTTGAACCTTTTAAGACTAGCGAACCCTTATTGATTCGACTTGTCCATAGTTCATGAACGTTCTAAATTCTAGAACTGTTATTGAGTTTATTCAAACCAAACTTCCTTTGGTGCGGACTCTGATGTCAAACTAAGATGAACAACCCTGTTATAGGGGATTAATTACGCGTTACGTTGAGATGATGTGCACATTATGGTACTAAGGGTTGATCTCCCAAAGTACGAGTAGTAGAGTCCATATAGTCTTATGACTGTTAAAGGTCTAAAGTAGAGATACTTGACAACCTGGGACATAGTTCATGGTCTTATGACCCTCAGATGTACTTTTAATTTCTTATTATTCATTCTTGATTCAAAAGCGCCGAGCTTTTCGTTATTCAAAACTCTTTGATTTACTCGCATGTTATTATTACTGTTATATTGTTATACTTGTGGGCAATCGTGCCCACTCTTGCATAATAACATTGCAGTTAAGAATGAAAGGTCCGATGAGCCTTCCACTAGCAAAGGCAAGGGCAAGGTTAACAAGTGTTTAAGACTTGTTATTTAATTTGAGAATGTTGTGTTTAAGACTTTGTTGTTCAAGACTTATGTATTTGTTTATGTTTCTGCATTGAGATTTAAGGTTAGTTCAACCTGGGATTGATTTATTTATTATTCAGATGTTGTAACCCATAAGGGGATGATGTTTTTATCTATTTCATGATATGCTTATATTATGGGTATATAGATATGTGATATTTGTACAGTGAACACCAAATCCCGTGGAAATTGAAGTACCCGAATTTGAGGGTGTCACAGCTACCCCCATGAAAACTCCTATGGCTGTTGTAACTAAGCTATACAAAGATGAACAAGTAAAAAGTGTTGATATAACTCAATACAGAGGTATGATTGATTATCTTCTACACTTAACTACTAGTAGGCCTGATATTATGTCCTCTACATATATTTGTGCTAGATTTTAAGCAAATCCTAAATAATCACATTTTATTTCTGTTAAAGAAACTTTTAGATATCACAATGGTACTCTAACTTTGGGTATGTGGTATCCCAAGAAGTCTCGCTTTAATCTAATTGGATACTCAGATGTTGAGTGAAAACCAAGGGTTCAAGGAACGTGTCAACACAGACAAGCATAATTGCATTCGATAGAAAAGTAACTGTCACACATAACTCAAAATTGCAATTACAACAGTCGGCTTAGCTAATTGAGGCCCGACACGTGTCCCACTAACCAAAAGAAGAGGGAATTATATATATATTTTAAATTTTAACATTTATATTTCACCGTTTCAATTTCTCTCGCTTTACTTTCTCTCTTTCTCTAAGCCCTAATTCACTCTACGACTTTCAAGCTTAACTTAATTTTCTCCTTTTTTTAGTTCAAATCAACCATCAAGATTATGTCAACCAACCATGTAATCCCCAATAATCAACTGTGCTTCGACGAATTTGAAGGAGTAGAGTCCCATTTTTAAATGGTTCTTAATCCCGTTAAGAAAGCTAGCTCTAATGAAGCCTAAGCACAGACACAAGAATCTTCTCGAAGAATGAGGAGGAGTTCTACCTAAACGGCTCTTGTGTTAATCGTGTGATCAAGTCTAAAGTAAGAGATATCACTTTTACTTATGATGTTGTAAAGACTGGTCATCTGCTAGGATTTGTGAATGAGGGAGATGTAGATTTCGAAGGCGTTGATACTAAGAAAGGACTAGGATGCATGGGTTACACCAAAAAGAATCCTGAGTTGAAGGATATTAAGAAGAAGGAATTCTCTTAAGACTTCGAGTTCTTGGCGGACATCGTAGGGGAGTGCATACTCTACAAGGATTCTGCTCACGACTTTGTAAGTGAGCTTCAACTGAAAGTGATGTCAGTCATCACCATAGAGATTAAGATCAACTTTGGAGCTGTCATATTTGATTGGATCTCTAATTAGTTCAAAGAAGAAGAGAAAAGGAAGGTTGCAGGAAAGCCTCTACCAAAGATATATTATGGGAGGTTTATAAGCATCTTACTAAAGAAGAAGATGAGGAAACACATCAGAGAGAAGGAAGGAGATCCCCTTAGTGTCAACTAAAAGATAACAAATAAACTTTTTGAAAACTAAAAGAGAAATCCATTTGAAATCAACAAGTCTAAACAATCCAAAGGGAGTGAAAAGACTGTAAATGAAGTCCAAAAGCTAGCAAAGAATGACACGAAGAAGAGGAAATTTATTGAAGAAGAAGAGGAGGAATCTCAAGGTTCTACTACACCTGAGACTTCTGCCAATATAACCTCAACTGTAAAGCAGCTAAAGAAGAAGAAATTAACGTCAGATCCTAATATCAAGGCCAAGGAGCATGGTGTCGACGGCGGGAAAATTTCATGTTTGTGTTCTCTACCCTTTATATGTTCTATGTTGATTTTATCTTTCTTTAGAGGGTGAGGTTTTTAGGAAAGACCGACATACAATGTCGATGATTTGAAAAAGATTGATTTTAATGATTGGGCCGAATTAGACAGAGGCACCAGTTGGTATGAGTTTAAATGGTTGTACGAACTCAACCAAAGTTAAAAAGATTTTTGCAATACGGCCCAATATGTGACTCCATTTAGTTGGTCTTGGAAATCGAGATTTATAGAGTTTGGGAGCTTTCTTAAGCGAGGGGAAGGTGTTAGGCACCCCCGACTTTCGTGAAACACGGTTACCGCGTCTTTTCCTTTTCTAAACATGTGAAAAGTGTGTGTGCGTGTGTGTGTGATGCAGTTAAATGTGCTTAAAATGCTTTGTTTTGAAAGTAGTGATATGCTTCGTTTGACCTATATATGAAGGGTTTGACTTATTGAAATGTTCATTTTAGACAATAATATGAAAGTGATGTTTTGAAAAGAGATTTTCAAACCATTTCGCTCGCATAGGAATTACTTCCCTTTTATTCCATATTCGGCTTTATTTAATTTTATTAAGATGCAAAGTATCTTTGACAATATATATATATATATATATATATATATATATATGTGTGTGTGTGTGTGTGGCGGGCTTCTTATGGGCATGAAAGCCATCGAAGTATGTCCGAGCACCACAAACCACAGTTTTCACTATTTAGAGGCCTTAAACCCCCGTATAACCGTTTTAAGGCCCTAGATTTACAAGTACAAAGATTTGCAAGCTAACAGTACAATTGAAAAAGGTCCATCACGGGAAATGGATCTAGATCCATTGATTGAATTGTAGATCGTGTAGCTCCTTGGCTCACAGGATATCACATAAACAGCTTGCATAATGAATATATTACAATAACATATATATCTACTCTAGACATCACTAGACGAAGGATTCATCAGTTAAATCCTCGTAAGCGAGTAGCCCATAGCTTTTAATTTCCTCTAGATACAGATCTAGGGTCACATAGTTGCTAAATATTTACAAAAACCAGAAAGAAAACTAGATCTGTAAAGATCTTAGCCATTCTAGCTTTCAGGTTCAAGTTTCACAACTATTGAACCGGTTAAAACCTAGATCTGGCTAGAACTAGTACAGATCTAGTCAATAAAGCATAAATATTGACTATTTACATGAAATGAACGGTTAAAAGGTCATATCTAACCAATATTAACTACTAACTATATATATAGCACTTATATATATATATATATATATATATATATATATATATATATTATATTAAAGCAAGCAAAGAGAGCAGATCTGACGAAATCTTCCAGTATTACACTGGAATAGCTATCGAATGGCTTTCGGCGCCTTAAAACTCAGTTTCCACTGGTTAAAATTTGATATGTTATAGTATATATGTGTATGAGTGTTTAAAAAGAAGTTTTATAGAAATTAGAGTAAAATAAAAGCTCCGTCTAGCTGATTTTCTCTCTCCTAACCTCGTTTTCTCTCTCTCTCTCTCTCTTCTCTACCTAATCTTCTCTTAGAAGCTAAGGGGGATGGTGTATATATAGGCCCGACCTGCTGCAACTCTACCCGTGGCAGCTGTAGGTAGAGATGTGGCTGGGCCTGGTGGGCCTTGCTACCTTGAAATACGTGCACCTCAATCAACGTGCAGTCCGCTTGAAATCTTCATAACTTACAATCCGGGAATCCTATGGAGGCGTGCCATACCTTTTCAAAAATCTCTTTTCGAGAGCTATGAAATGACATAGAGATTGACCTTTTTTGAAATCGAAAAGATGGGTCCATGACCAGATCTTCAAGTTTTTGTAGTCAGTCTGTTGAGCTATTTGACTCAGTTTGCACCCGAGATTGCTATGATGGCTTTGTATGTCCATAACTCATATGGAGTCTTTGGGACAGATTTGGTAGGTACCTTGTTAAGTAGGTATGCAGCTGCTTCTAGGGTATAGCCTCAGAATGATACTGGAAGATCGGTAAAACTCATCATGGAACGAACCATATCTAACAATATTCGATTTATCCTTTCAGATACACCATTCAACTGTAGTGTTCCTGGTGAAGTCCATTGTGAGATTATACCATTTTCTTTGAGATAATTGAGAAACTCACAGCTTAAGTATTTACCACCTCGATTAGATCGAAGAATCTTAATACTCTTGTCGGTTTGTTTCTCTACTTCACTTCTGAATTACTTGAACTTTTCAAATGATTCGGATTTATATTTCATTAAATACACATATCCATATCTAGAATGATCATCAATGAAAGTAATGAAATAAGAATACCATCCTCGTGCATTTGTTGTCATAGGTCCACATACATCTATGTGTACCAACGCTAACAACTTTGTAAATCTTTCTCCTTTTCCACTAAAAGGGGATTTAGTCATTTTACCCATGAGACAAGATTCACAAACTGGATATGATTCATAATTTGACAGCTTTAAGAGCCCATCTTTATGCAACTTGGATAATCTTGTTTTATTGATATAACCGAATCTACAGTGCCACATAAAGGTGTAATTAACATCATCTCTTTTCCTTTTATTAGTTTATTCAATTTGAAGTATATTTTCATTCAAGTCAATCATGTAAAGTCCATTCATTAAATTACCAACACAATATAAAATATTTTTATTATAAATGGAACAACTATTGTTCTTAATTATAATATCAAAACCTTCCATATCCAATACAAAAATCAAAATAATGTTTCTCATAAGTGTTGGAACATAATAAAAATTATTTAAATAAATGGATTTGCCCAAAGGCAGTGCTAAACAATAAGTTCCTATAGCTAATGCAGCAGCCTTTGCTCTATTTCCCACTCGTAGGATGACTTCATCTTTGTTTAGCTTTCTACTTCTGACCAGTCACTGTATAGTATTACATATATGAGAACTACATCAGTATCCAATACCCAAGTAGAATATTGACTTTGAGAAAAATTAATTTCAATCATGAACAAACCTGAAGCTTCTCCAAGCTTCTTCTGCTTTTGTTCCGCAAGGTACTTTTCACAGTTCCTCTTCCAGTGACCCAGCTTGTTGCAATGGAAGCATATTCCTTTGCTGTCTGGATCAAGTTTCTTATTGTCCTTTTTCTTCGCCTTGCCTTTAGCCTTCTTGCTTTTCTTCTTTTCAAAAGATACCTTGGGCCTCTTCCTTTTCTTGGAAGAATCATCTACCATTAAAATATGGTCCTGCTTAGATGGGAAGTGACCTTCAGCAGTTTTCAACATGTTAAATAATTCAGGCAAGCTGACGTCCAACTTATTCATGTGAAAATTCACAACAAATTATGAGAATGTGTCCGGGAGTAACTACAAGATCAAATCTTGACTTAACTCCCCATCCATGCTGAAACCTAATTGTTCTAGTTGTTCAATCAGATTAATCAACTTTAGACAATGAGTCTCAACTGTAGTGCCCTCGGACATTCGAGATCGGAAGAGCTCCCTAGATATCTGATACCTAGCAGTTCTGCTTTACTCACTATATAATTCATTTAGGTGCAGCAAAATAGAATATGCATCCATTTTCTCATGCTGACGCTGTAGCTCGTTAGTCATGGATGCGAGCATGATGCACTGTGCAATGGATGCATCATCTTGCCACTTTCTAAAAGTATCAATCTTTTCCTCAGAGGCTGTTTCTGCAACCTTTGCAGGGACAGGTGAATCTTGGATATAAGAAAGCTTTTCAGCAGTGAGAACAATTCTAAAATTCCTTAACCAGTCCGTGTAATTTGGTCCGGTCAACTTGTTAGCATCAAGTATGCTGCGCAGTGATAGTGAGTGTGACATTTTTCAAATTCTGCATGTGAAATAAAATAGCATTTTAGCATACATTCATTTAATTAATTACCAAAATAAATTAGGTCTTATTTTAAATTGGTATCTCCTATTATTTTCATCAAACTATATTACCCTCATAATATATAGTTCAACAAATCTATTTAAAGATTTTCTAGTGAGATTAAGGATCCCATTTCAAATATATATAGCCTTGTGGTGACACAACAAACGATATATAAATAAATAGGTAGACAACTATTGTCAATTACATCATCATGTAACTCCTTTTATGCCTCTTAGATTATTTTGATCAAGTGGTGACACATCCGAACCAAAATTATCTTAGTTAAGTCCAACCTAGCACTTTTATTTATTCAAATAGAAAAATATCATCCTTGTGGTGACACAACAAAACAGTATTGTTCAATTTCGTTATAGGCAGCAAATGTGATAAATCAACATCTTAAATATTTAATACTTTCCTTGTAGTGACACAACAAACTCATATTAAATATTTAATACTCTATTAAATTTATCATGCTAGAAGGCGACGTTCGATATTCCAAATATTTTTGAACGCATAGGACTTAATATAAATTCTTTGAGGGGTTTGTTATTAATTGTCTCATTTTGTTTAGCGTGCACACACACACACACACACACACACACACACACACACACACACACACACACACACATATATATATATATAGTATAAGCATGCATATAGAATACAATATTCTACCTGAATTGATTATGGACTTTTATTCTATTTTAGTTCACTTGAGCCATCAAGTGAACTAAAAGGTCAAACCTAGAAGTGCAAGAATTAAATTTAAACATAACTGTTACATTTATACCCGGGTTCCATTACAAATGGGTCTTCATGCACTCATTGCTCATTTGTCTCCAATTCTTCAGGATAATTCTAACTAATCCTATTACATAAACTATTTTCATTACATAGAAATCTTGATCAGCAGTCAAGGAGAAGTACATAAGAGGGAGATAGAATTTACATCAAGAAAAATTAGAAAAGACGAGGTATACAGACCCCATTTAATAAAATCCATACATTCAACCATTCAACTAAAATAAAATCCAATCGCATTGGTCAATAGTCCATAATCAACCCCATTTATTATCATATATATCATCATATGCATCAATAAATAAAATATTTAATATATACATTGATATCGGTTTGATGGGCAATTCTAGTTAGTTTCGAAATCCAATTTCAACTCTAATTAGTTATCATGGAATTCAATTCCAACTCTAATTAGTTAGCATGAAATCCAATTCCAACTCTAATTAGTTAGCATGAAATCCAATTCTAATTAAAATAAACATCTTTATTTTAATCTAATTCCAAATCCAATAAACTCCTTTTTTAATCTGGAATTACAGAAAAACATATCATTTTAATTTTAATTAAAATAAATTTTTTATCTTAATTAGAAATCAAAAAATTAAATAAAACAAAATTTTATTCAATTTTGGTAACCAGAGCTGTAGTGCCCTAGATGAACTGGATTCAGGCGTTGAGGCGCCGGGTTACCCATTTTTAAAAATTCGGACCTAGCGCTGCAACGCTTCGTTTACACTATAAACAAGCGCTGCAGCACCGAGTCGCCCGTCTCCAGAAAATGAACCTGCGCTGTGGTGCTTCTTGGTTTTCAGGGACCCGGATCTAACGTTGCGGCGAGCCAGCTAAGCCTTAGACAGGCGCTGCAGCACCGCTGGGCAGGATCTGTTTTCAAGTTTCGCGAATTGTGCAATTTTTCCAAAAAATATGATTCCTAGCTAACTATTATGCCCAATTAAATTGTTCAAAACACATATCAATATATATATCAAATCTAAATAATTAGTAACTCACATAAAGGTACGGCTCTGATACCACTGTTTGATTTGTAAGATCAAAATAGCATACAGCAATTACATACATAGCAGCGAAAATGTAAAAATAGAGTTTTAAAATTTTATAAACCATGAACCCGGATCATCCTTTATACGCAATTATTAATTCAAAAGAAAGAGATGAAGAATAAATCATACCCTTGAAGATTCGAGCTTCCTCAAGTACGAGTTCAACTCCAATCCTTTCCTTGTTCGACTTGAATCTACTAGGTGTGATTCATTCTTTTGATCAACGTTAGCCACCCAAGTGTTTGGCCTCTAGAAGTGATCCACCAAAGATGAACAAGTATTAAGAAGGTGGGTTATTAGCAAAATCATAGTTTTTTCTCTCTCTAGAAAAGATGTGCTCTCCCAACAACTTAAAAAAGCATTAGTCCTTAATCAAAATAAGACTCCTCTTATTTATAGATTTAGGTAACCCTTCTAACCATTATAGGATTAGGGTATCATATTAATTAATTAAACTCTTTTAATTAATTAGGCTTTCTAATCTTATTAGGAGCAATTAATTAAACTTCTTTAATTAATTTACCTCCTAATCTTATTAGGAATATGGGAGAGTACATTTATTAATTAATTCACAAACTTCTTTAGGAACTAAACTAATAATAATAGTAATAATAATAATAAGACTCCTCTTATTAATTTATATTTAATATTTCTAAAATATTAAATAATAAATATTAAGCTATTTAATTTATTTTATCACTATAGATTAAATTAAATACACTTAACTTATTATTGCGATTATATCATTTGCTTCTTAAATAAATATTCATCCTTTTATGGTGTGACCCTTTAGGTTCTACATATTAAACCGATTGTGAATAAATTAATTAGAACAATTCTAATTTTATTTAAATAAATAAATTAACAATTAATTCATTTAAATAAATATTTATTCTACAATAAGGGTAAGCCTCTTAGCCCTCAACGACTTTTCAGATAATATAGATTTCAACATTAATCATAAAAGAACCTTTGAGTAAATAGTTACCGTACAATTCATTCCTTCTACCATACAATATCCCAATTAAATATAAGACATGGATTTATATTTTATTTAATTATATCTATTCCGATCCTAAATGCACAAACTTCGATAATGCAAATTAAAAACTACTTTCTAATTTCATTCTGCCATGGTCAAGGACTACTGAGTTGTCATTTATCGAATCTGTGACGCCCCCAAATTCAGGTACTTATACCTCGAATTCGGTGCTTCATGTTCTAATTATACTATCATACTAAAATCACCAACAACGGAATAATAGAATAATTTACATTGTTATAACATAATTATTCTTGTCCTAAGATCTCGTAACTTAAAACATACATTAATCATTCCTTAATACATCAAAATAATAATAATAATAATAACTTTCCTAATCTTAAAGGACTAAAACTATTCTGTAGCCTTGCCCTTGCCCTTGTCAGTTCCAGAGATATTGCCTTGCTCTGTCTTAACTGTAAAGTTTTTAGGGAAGCAAGAATGAGCAATAAATTTGCCCAGCAAGTATTATAGCAATAAGGGTGAACAATTATAAAGTTTGAATTTCAAGGGTATAACAATAAATGATAGTTTAAGAATAACAAGAAGTATCAATTGTTTTAAATAAGAGTACCTATGGGCTGAAAGAATATCAATAAGATTCAAAGGTATAGTTATTTCAAAGTTCAAGAAAATTGAATACTGAGTAGTCACTATGGACTAAAAATTCCAACTAGGATTAACAGTATTATACTGAAACTCCAAAATAAACAAGTAAAACAGGTGATCAACCTAAAGTACCCTACGTTATGCATAACATTTAAACATGCTAGTAGGTGCGCACGTCGGTTCCCCGACAGTTATATAATTTTTCCTTCAATGAGGGTTATTCATCTCAATAGATTTATAAGAGTATGCACAAAGTCAATTGGTTTGGATAGATTTTTAACACATGATATTAGTCTAGCCGAAACAAATGACTTATACAACTTTTATAATGCATTTAGAATGATAAGTCCAATGCTTGCAACAACAGCAAGATATAACATCGATTTGCTGATAGTAATAGATATTTGCTCGATGTAAGTATGGTTGATATAGCAACAATTCAGATTTACACAATATATAAAGTTAAGAAAGTTAATGAACTTGCACAGTATATAAAACATTTGAGTAACAATAATTCGTTTACTCAAAGTGAGGAAACTTGCATAATATCCAAAGTTGTGTAAGTTAGAGAACTTGCCTGAACTGCTGCTTATTATTTAACTCTATGATTCTGCTCTTCAGATAACCTACATTAATTATAAGCCATCCTAATAATTAATCCTTGCTGAGTTATAATAATTGATGTAGGCCTAACTGCAAAATTTCCTATTTAGAATTATAACAGTTCATCATGCCTGAATTGTTTATGTAATTATTTGTTAATAACTAGATGACACTCTTGTTAAGTTTTACTTTAATCTCTTAATACTTATAAGTTACTTATATCCCATCGGTACGTAATAATTAATGACAGTTGGTGGGTTCTATCTCTATTTCCTTCTTTAGCTCTCCTAACTCGTCATTATCACACTATTATACTGTTGGCAGACTGGAATTAGTCTTATTAAGGATTTGTAAGTATTTAAGCAGGTCTGGAGTAGAAATTTTCAGTGTTTGGTCACTCTGCATGAGTGGTCTATGATAGACAGACATCCACGATTTGTGAAATCACTTTCTAATGGTCAGGTTCACTCCATAATTTATGAGAGATCATCTTCTGATGGTCGGGTTCACTCCATGATTTGTGAAAGAGTTCCATATTAGAGTGAGACCACACTACGATCGTGGAGTTTAGTCTACGGTTTGGTTTATGGTTGGCCTGGTCTACTCCACGATCTATGAGTAAGTCTACGATCGTGGGGTTCAGTCTACGATTTGGTTTATGGTTGGCCTGGTCTACTCCATGATCTGCGAGTAAGTATACGATCATGGGGTTCAGTCTACGATTTGGTTTATGGTTGGCCTGGTTTACTCCAAGATCTGCGAGTAAGTCTACGATCGTGGGGTTTAGTTTACGATTTAGTTTATGGTTGACTATTTTTAAGATTATACTCTTATATTCAAACATATATATACAATATGGACTGAGTCTGATTTATTCTGAGGTTGAATCCTACAATTAGTAGAGCAAGTCTACGATCATTATGTTCCCTCTACGTTCTCCGAAACCAACTAAAGGTCTTGGTCTGGTGTTGGACTCCACGATCTGCAGAGTCAGTCTACGATCGTGGGGTAAGTTTACAATCGTTTGTTTCACTACTACGATCGGATACTAAGGCATAATATTACAGAACTTAATGGGTTGAACTGGTCTCAAATTTGATTATTGATACATGCAGATTAATAAGTGTACGTGTATTTGAATAATTATGGTATAGCATCACCACCTTTAATCAAATTAACACTTTTCCTTATTTTTACTAGAGTCCATATGTAATTTCACTATTTAGCCTTCAAGGTCTGCATCATTCATTAGCATAGAGTATCGTGTTCCTTTTTCACTACTGATATGGTTTTTAAATTCATCTTAGCTTGATATGTTATACTCTCTTTTCGTTCGGTTTATGTTGATTACATAACGAGCTTTTAATTGCATATATATTTCTCTATAACTGACTTGCAGAAGGTTGAATTAAAAATTTAGGGCCAAAGGAATGTGTACCTCTTGACGCTTTCCTTCTACTGATAAAACACTTGGGTAAGCTATTGGCTGGTCCCTTCCTTCGTAACTCCTTTACCCTCCGAACTGCAAGAGCTCTTCTTGGGTTCTTTTTATCTCTCAACTCACGATATCATTCTTTCTAATGCAGAGTATACGATTCTAGCATGCCTTATGAGATGAATAAGGGTCTCTATTTATAGGAAAACTTTGGTCCAATTATTGGTCATTACTAAGATTTTTGGACTGGCTCTAACCGAATAAACTATTGGTTAATAGAGGTTTGGTGAAAAGTTACTTACCATCCATGCTGCAGGAAATCATTTTATTCCTTTGATTTAAGCAACACGGGGATTAGTTTATTCTAAAGTAACACAGGGTGGTTGTAGACCCTTGGTCTAGTTCGGGTATGATCAAGCAACCAATTTGTAAATATATAATTCCAATATCACAAGTGAACAATGACTCAGCAAGCTGATTTTCCTCCTTTGGGGTTACTGACCCAGACTCTATAGGTTTAACAGACTGCCTAGCATCATTGGGTTTGTCCATTACCATTCGACAAATTCGTGAGGCTCTAATAGTTTAATTGGCACATCCATCAGATTGGGCTAGAAATACCAATTGGTTGGACTCGGTTGAATTAACTACCCACTTCAGAATACAACTTCATTGCATTATATAATCCCATGATCACATATTACACCTAAATGCACATAATAAATAACTAGTTAATAATAATAATTAGTCCATCACATTATTTAATCATCCCCTCATTAATTAATGATTTGTTTTATTCCATTTCTTTGTCGCATTAGGCATATCTCATAAGCTTAATTAAGCTCATTATTATTTCCACCACATTTCTCAACCTTCACATACTTAGCTCAATTTAAATTGAACTATCACATTTCAAGACATACATAAGTATATATGTATTCAATATAAATATTCAAACAGTTTCAATTTTTCAATACTAATATTATTTATAAAACTTACGGGTATTACAGAATCATATAGGACATTCACTTTTTTTTTACTAGAAGTGGTAGATCCTTTATTGATCATTCATTATCTTCATGTATAATTAATTTTACCCAAGCATGCCATTTGATATACCCTCAGGGTCTTAAGGGACATGTCAAAGTATAACTCATCATACATAAGATACTATGATGATCTCAAGTCTATGAACTACTTGTACTACTATCATTAAAGGAATTCTTATTGATAGGCAGTAAAACTTCATTAGGTATTCCTTAGCGAGCCACGTTTAGTGTATTTATTGTAACAAACGAGATTTTTGTATATTAAGTTTGAATATTTATTGAATTAAATAAATATTTTAATTAATTTATTTTTTGAGTTGAATAAATAATTTATGTGATTATGTTGTGGAGAAATTTAATTAACTGCAATACATTAATTAAATTGATGCTTAATATTAAATTAACGTTTAAGTAATTTTGTGATGAAGTTCTAATTTAATTGAGATAATTAAATTAGAGATTTACTAATTTGTTACATGAAATTATGATTATTGAGTAAATTATAATTGTGTAGCAATTTAATTTATGTGACAATTTTATTTAATGAATGGATGTTAGCTTTAATTTAATTAAATTAGAATATTGAGATTTAATTAAATAAAGTGTGACATTTAAAACTATATAGTAAAAGAGTTATTAAAATAAACTAAAAGAGTTTTAATTCTGTTTTACCAAACAAGGCCCTTAAATCAATTTTAATGTAGTTTTACCAAACAAGGCCTTAGTCCTAAAAATCTATTTTTAAATTAATGAGTTTTGCCAAACAAGCCTCATGGCTTTTGAATTTTAAAAAATTTTGTAACTGATATATTATTAATATTGTATATTATGTTTTGTCAGTTATGTGTTTATATCTATTATATCTATATTATCAGTTTACAACATTACGTTAAAGTTAGAATAGAAGAACAAAGTAAGTTAGAGAGAAAAGAAAGAAGAAGAAAGAAAGAGGAAGAAGCTTTGAGAAATCAAAAGCAAAGAATCAAAACACATCATCATCACCATCTTCATCTTCTTCCTCTAGCATCAAATGTATAATTAACTTTTAAATTATTGTTCTTCATATTTTTATTTCTCTGTAATTGAAGTTTCATGAGAATTTGTGTAATATAATTTATGTGTTAAATTGTATGTATAAACTATTATATATGTTTTGTTTGAGTAATTAAACTAGATAATTCATGTAAATATGATGAACATGAAGAAATCATGTTCATAGCAATTTACAGTGAACTATTTTGAAATATGATTTCTTAAATATCAAAATTGGTGTTTCATTATGCTATGTTATATAAATTGGTCATAGATTGTAATAATATGTTAAGAAACAAATTTAACATGATTTAAATTATGTGATTTGGCTTAAAAACAAAGTCACAGTGTTTATTTTCTTCAAGAACACTTAACAATGGTGTTTTCTTCAAAATCATAAAAGTAAGGGTTTTGATTATGTGTTGTGATGTTTATATATAATAAAACATGTTAGAAGCTTAAAGTTATGATTTTATAAAGTTTTATATGCATTATATGTACTAAATTCTGAGTTTGGTGCTAGGAAATAAGCCAAATTGGCTTTTTCCCCGCACAGTTTTGCGAACTATTTTTTTCCTAGTAGGGACCCTCGCCCCAGCGAGCTATAACCCTGCCTTAGCAGGCCCTTGCAATCCAAACCCCCGCTTCAACGGGGGGTACAGAGTGGGAACGATTTGTTTTGTGTGTTTTAAGCCATAACATGATGAGTCAACTTAACCTAATGAACCTGATAATGTATTGAGCATGTAACACAGTACTATAACATATTGTTGATATGTATAAGATAATTTGAAGCTTCATGTTAACAAACTAAGTGAACTTGGATATTGTTATCGTAAGTTTGATTATGATCGTTTAAGAGTTCATATTATGTGGTATGCATATTATGGGTTCAGATTCACGTTAAGTGCTTAGTTAACAAGTTAAGATTTGTGAACCAAGTTGTTTAGTTGAACTTAAGTGAGAAGTTCAACAATTAAACGTAGTGGTAATGGAACTAATCGATATCATAAATGTAATGTAATATATAGGACGATTGAGGAATTGAATTGTAATTATAACCGTAGCTTGTGCACGAGGCAAGTTTTTAAACCTTAATTTTACGTTACGCAAGTGTTCTAAACTCAAACTTTACTTTTATTGAGCAAGTTTTCTTACCATAACTCGATTATGTTTACTTTTATTTGAGCAAGTCCTTTTATTTTGCAATGGACAAGTATCTTATTGAAATAATGTAGCCTTGATTAATTGTTCAAGCAAGGTCTTATTGTATCTTTCAAATGCTTTAAGTTTAATTCTAAAGCATAAGTTATTTCATAATTCTTTGGTTATTGGATTCTTAATTATTGTAAGTTGATTCAACTACTCCTGAGTTGATGACAGTTGAACTCTAAATTATCCTTTGAGCTTATCCAAACCAAATTTTCTTTGGTGCGGATTTGTGACGCCCCCAAATTCCAGGACCGTCACGGGGTCCCTCGAATTCGGTTCGTCACATGCTCATGGTAATACATCACAATAATAATACGACTAAATGTCGCATCGCACAGCGGAATAATACACAACTAATACCGAATAAATTACATTTAAATAATATAATTATTCACGTCCCAAGGTCTCGTAACTTAAACAGTGATTACATAGCTTAGACATATCTTAAGCATAAATAACCTTAACTAGTACATAATATCATAAGTTCTTTATTACAATCATAAATCCTATTTAATTTAAGCTACTCAGTAGCCTTTCCTTTGCCCTTATCTGTGCCCGAAGGTCCGTACTGCTCGACCTTAACTGAAATATTTTTAGGGAAAGCAAGAATGAGCACAAATTGCCCAGCAAGTAATATACAATAAGGGTGAATAATAAAATTCTCAATTCTCGAAAGGGTATAGCAAGGTTTGATAGTTTAAGGATAACAAGAATATCAACAGTTCTCAATAACAGTCGCTAAGGACAAAATAATATCAATGTGATTCAATAATAAATCAATTCAAGATTTCAAGATAACTAAATATTGAGCAGTCACTAAGGACTATGAACTTCCACAGGAATTGACATTAATAAACTAAAAATCCAACAAAAATAAGTACAACAGGTGATTAGCCTAAAGTACCCTATGTTATGCATAACACTCAATCATACTAATGTGCGCGCGTCGGTTCTTCGACAGTTATATTTTGTTCTTCTTAGTCAAATACAAAATCCTGCACCAATCAATTAGTTTGGGTCGCTTTTCAATAATATAAGTCTAGTCGAATCAAATGGCATAGATCACAACAACTATAAGTTAAATTTCAAGATTTAAAGTCCGAAGAATATAGTTCGACTTTTATCTTATTCATAAAGTATATGATTCATAATATCTGAATTTAAATCTCAAGGTTTCTATGTGTAATATATTCACATTGCACTATAGTGTCTCTCTGCACTATATAATATAGTTGTATTCCATATACTTTATATATTCAAGTATTGCACATATCAATTAATATAATCTTATTATATTAATAACTTACTTATTTGTTTTATTATTCCTAATGTGAAATAAATAAATTATTTATCTCATTGATTAATTAACAATATTAATTATTCCTTTCCCCGTAATTATTAATAACACTTAATTAATAATCATAGGATTAATTATCACCTTAACAACTATAAATCTCAGCATATTTATAAACAAGTGGTTTATTATTATTATATTTCTTGCAATAATAATAATTACATATTATTAATCAATCACAGTTAATATTCCACAATAATTAATTAATATTCTACGATAACAATTAATTAAGATTAATTGTTCGCTTAAATTATTATAATCATTCTTATATTACGTCACTGTGCCACACAAGGCTATCAACGAGTTTATCGCAAACTCCATCAATTTCTCATTTATTATTATAATTATTAAATTTTATATAATTGAATTAATTCATCTCATAACACAAAATCATTTATATTAAATAAATTCTCATTGCCATTAATATATTTATTTAATAATATTAGAAAATTCTCGGGTATTACATCCTCCCCCCCTTATAAAAATTCTGTTCCGGAATTGCTGCAAGGTTACACAAATAGATGGGGATAGTCCCTCATCATCCTATCTTCTAACTCTCACGTTGCCTCCTCGACATCGTGGTTACGCCAAAGTATTTTTACAGATGAAATAATTTTATTTCTTAAGGTTTGTTGTTTCCTATCTAATATCTGGACAGAAATTTCTTCATACGCCAAGTTCTTCTCCACTTGAATGGGCTCGTAAGAAATCACGTGCTTGTAGTCGGCCTTGTACGATTGCAACACAGAAATGTAGAACACGGTGTGGATGTGCTCCAACTCGGGTGGTAACGCAACTTTGTATGCCACTTCGCCCACTCGCTTCAGTATCTCGAACGGTCCTATGAATCTTGGACTCAATTTTTCTTTCTTGCCGAAACGGATTTTTCCCTTCCATGGAGATACCTTTAAAAATACGAAACTGCCGACTTTGAAGTCTCGGTCCTGCCGATGCAAATTTGCTTACTTTTTCTGGCGGTCTTGAGCTGCTACTAATCTGGCTCTTATCATTGTCACCACGTCTGCGATTTGTTGAACTAACTCTGGTCCGAGTATTCGTCGTTCTCCGACTTCGTCCCAACATAATGGTGTTCTGCACTTTCTCCCATAAAGAGCTTCGTACGGTGGCATGCCGATACTTGCATGGTAACTATTATTATACTCAAATTCGACTAAGGGTAGGTGGTCGTCCCAATTTCCCTTAAAATCCATCACGCAAGTCCTAAGCATGTCCTCCAGCGTTTGTATTGTTCGCTCACTCTGTCCGTCTGTCTGAGGATGATAAGCAGTACTCAACCTCAACTGCGTTCCCATTCTCTCTTGTAAAATCTTCCAAAAATTGGACGTGAAGCGCGGATCTTGATAAGAGACAATAGATACTGGCACTCCATGTCGTGAGACAATCTCTTTTACGTATAGGCTCGCTAACTGATTCAAACTGTAGCGGATCTTGATTGGTATAAAATGTGCGGTCTTCGTTAGTCGATCCACGATAATCCAAATAGCATCATAACCTTTCTGCATAACTGGAAGTCCTACCACGAAGTCCATCATAATATGCTCCCATTTCCACTCTGGTATTTCCAACGGTTGTAGTAAACCACTCGATCATTGATGCTATGCTTTAACGCGTTGGCAAGTCAAACATCTACTGATGCACTCTGCGACTTCCTGTTTCAAATTGGGCCACCAAAAATGTTGCCTTAGATCTCGGTACATCTTCGTGCCTCCCGGATGAACGGAATATATCGTACTGTGTGCCTCATGCAAAATCTCTTCCCTTAACTCGGTTACTGCTGGTACCCATACTCTTTCTTTAAATCTCAAAATATCGTCTTTATCCATTCGAAATTTCTCTTCCTCATTTTCTGTGATCCTCTTTCGAATTTTCTCACACTCTTCATCCTTCTCTTGTGCTTCTTTTACTCTATCCAATAATGTCGGATGAGCTTCCATTACAAACAACTTCTCTCCAGGCTTCTTTGGTTCTTTCACTTCTATCTCCAATTTCTCCATCTCTCTTATCAACTCTTCTTGAGTCGTTAAATTAAACAACTTCTCCCTTCCTTTCCTGCTCAGAGCGTCAGCAACCACGTTTGCCTTTCCCGGGTGATAAAGAATATCGCAGTCATAGTCTTTGGTTAATTCTAACCACCTTCTCTGCCGCATGTTCAACTCCTTCTGTGTGAAGATATATTTCAGACTCTTGTGGTCCGTGTATATCTCACATTTCTCTCCGTATAAATAATGCCTCCATATTTTTAATGCAAAAACTACTACCGCTAACTCTAAGTCGTGAGTAGGGTGTCGTTTTTCGTAATTCTTCAATTATCGTGATGCATACGCAATGACCTTGCCGTGTTACATGAGCACACAGCCAAGTCCCTTGTGCGATGCATCACTATACATAACAAAATTTCCCGCATCATCTAGTAGTGATAACACAGGCGCTTCGCTCAATCTCTTCTTTAACTCCTGAAAACTATCTTCGCATTTGTCGGTCCATACAAATTTCACCGTCTTTCTAGTCAAATTAGTCAACGGGGTTGCTATCTTAGAAAAATCTTGGATGAATCTTCGATAGTACCCAGCTAACCCTAAAAAGCTTCTCACCTCCGTCAGTGTTCTCGGTTGTTCCCAATTACTTACTACTTCTACCTTTGCAAGGTCTACAGAGATTCCATTCTTATCCACCACGTGGCCTAAGAATTGAACCTTCTCCATCCAAAATTCGCACTTTAAAAATTTCGCATACATCTTCTCTTTCCTTAGTGCTTCCAAAACAATCTTCAAATGTTCGGCGTGTTCTTCCTCTGTCTTCGAGTAGATCAAAATGTCGTCAATAAAAACCACTACAAATTTATCCAAGTATGGCTTGAAAACTCGGTTCATCAAGTCCATAAATGCTGCCGGAGCATTAGTCAACTCAAATGACATTACCAAAAACTCATAGTGTCCATAACGGGTTCGAAACACAGTCTTTGGTATGTCCTCATCCCTCACTTTCAGTTGATGATATCCTGTTCGTAGGTCAATTTTTGAGAAACACTTCGCTCCCTTTAGTTGATCAAACAGGTCATCTATCCTCGATAGCGGATATCGGTTCTTGATCGTTACTCTGTTCAATTCTCGATAATTAATACAGAGCCTCATCGATCCGTCCTTCTTTTTAACGAATAGTACCGGTGCTCCCCAAGGAGAAACACTCGGTCGAATGTAACCCTTATCCAACAACCCTTGTAATTGTATCATCAATTCCTTCATTTCTACTGGCGCCATACGATATGGAGCTTTCGAAATCGGTGCCGTTCCCGGTGCTAAGTCTATTACGAATTCAATTTCTCTGTCTGGCAGAAGACCAGGCAGATCGTCTGGAAACACATCTTAAAATTCATTAACTACGAATATATTCTTAATTTCTACTCCCTTCTTTTGAGTATCAATGATGTAAGCTAAATAACCTACATATCCTTTCCTTAACAATTTCTTGGTCTGCATCATCGTAACGCAACACGATTGCTTAAGCGATGAGCTACCATAAAACACTACCTTAGACTTACTCGAAGTCTGAAGGTTCACACATTTGTTCTGATAGTCAATTATCGCAGCATAGTTATACAACCAATCCATTCCCAGTATTACGTCAAATTCTCCCAGTCTAATAGGAATCAAGTCTACGCTCAGTTCATGTTCTCTAATGTTTGCGCGATAATTTCGATAAACATATTCTACAGGGATTGTTTCCTTATTCGTAACTTCTATGTTCAAAGGATTTTCTAACCGTTCTTGGGGTGTACTAAGTTTACTAGCAAATTCTTCAGATATAAAAGAATAGGTGGCACCCGAATCAAATAATACACAAGCATTTATATCATTGATTGGGATTATACCTGACACCACGTCCTTCGCAGCCACTGCGTCCTGGACAGTTATGTTAAAAGTTCTGGCGGTTGGGCTGTTGGATTGTGCCGGCCCGCTGATCATAAGCTTGTTTCCTCCCCCTTGTTGGCTACCATTTCCTCCACTTCCCTTCTTCGGGCAATCCTTAATACGGTGCTCAGTTGAGCCGCAAGCAAAACACCCTTGGATCTTCTTTGGCTTCGACCAGTTTGGCGATATGTGCCCCTCTTGGCCATAGTTATAACACGTGCCCTTTCCTTTCCAGCACTCCCCTTGGTGACTTTTCCCACACTTATTACAAGCTCCACTCTTTTTCTTAAAATTTCCCTGGTGACTCCCACCTTGATTATTGTTTCTGCTGTTGTTATTCTCCCACTTTCTCTTTCCCAAATTACTTCCTCCACTGCTACTTCCTCCAGTACGATTCTCTCCTCTAGCATTCTTCCCTTTCTTCTCTTTGTTGTACAAGCTCAAAGCTTCACTTCCTCCCTCGGCAATAATAGCCTTTTCCAGCAGTGTTGCAAAAGAATCGATCTGAAGAACTGACACCTTATTGAATAGCCAAGGCTTCAGTCCTTGTTTGAATCATCTAGCCTTCCTCTCTTCATCTCCTACCTGGTGCTCCGCAAATCGGGCTAGTTCATTAAACTTAGCCGTGTATTGTGCCACCGACATCTCCCCTTGTTTTAACTTTAGGAATTTCACCTCCATCCTATTCTTCATGCTTTTTAGGAAGTAATTCTCAAAAAATAGCATCTTATACTTATCCCAAGCTATTATCCCGTCTCCAGCTCTTTGGTGATTAGCCTCCCACCAGTAGTTCGCTTCTCCCCTCATCATGTATGTGGCAAACACCGTCTTCTGATCTTTGCCTACGCGAGCTATAGTGAAAGCTTTTTTGATCTCCTTGATCCACGTTTGTGCGATGATTGGGTCGGTAGTTCCCTCGAACTCCGGGGATCCTACACTCTTAAAGTCTTTAAAGGTTGTTACTGGCACAGCCTGAGGGTTTGGGCAAACGGGCTCATTGTTCCTTCCCCTTAATGCCTCTCCTAACAGGTCTACCAGTTTCTGGATCGGGTCTACTTGTTCCCTCTCATTATTAACAGATTCTTCGGGTGCAGTCAATCTACGTCTTGGTGCCATGATCTGCATCACAAATTTTCATTTTATTATTATTCAAGTATATTACTTAAGTATTTCTTTTAATACTAAAAGAATAAATTTATAACACGTTTCTAAAATAAGCTTTATTTATATTCATATGCCATTTCATTTCGTTACATGATTATCCTAGCATACTGATATAAATGTTATCACATATATCCACTAATATCACAAAAGACGGGGAATATACCAACCTACTACCATACTACCCCTCTAACAAAAGCTTGCACGGGGTTTACATCACTATCCCACATCTTACACAAAAGATTGGGATTACAACATAGTATGTACAACACATAAAGATAAATTCTACTAAACCACCACTAGACCATTTAAGGAAATCTCATCACATCATGCCACGCTACACAGCGCTCTTGTACTCTAACTATGCTATATAAGCTACCAGCTCTCGACTCATAGTGTGTAGAGTCTGTCCCTGCTCTGCCGGGTAGTGGTACACACCATCAAGCACCCTCTCAAATGCCGAACAGAACACGTACCCCATCTTGTTCATTTTCCTCTTCTTGCATTTGACCTCATCTTCCAGGTCATCTGCTCTCTCATGGGCAGCCTCCCATTTCTCCTCGAAGTGTATCCTATCCACCACTTCTAATTCCAACTGAGTACGGAGTGCTTCCTTCTCAGTCTTCTCGCTTAGTTCCCTCTGTTCAACCTCTTCCAGCTTTCCTGCCAGATCCACATTCCTCGCCACCGACCTGTGGAATAAGGTTCCCATCTGGATCCCTGCCTCCCTGCGGTAAGCGATCTCTACCTCTAGCTCTTGCATGGCCAGCTTCCTCTGATGGTCTTCGTCCCTCAGCTTCTGGAACTCAGACTCTCTCTCCTCGGCCTCGGCCTCCAACTTCTGGACTCTGCAGTCCAACTCCAGAATCCGCTCCTCATACTCGCCTAACATCTGCTCCTCTACAGTAGCCTCATCAGAGTCCTCTACTGGCTTATCCTCCATCGGCTCGTCCTCCATCGGCTCCTCCTCTGGATCGGACTCTATCTCAATCTCGTCCTCGTCGTCAGACTCGAACGGTGCAACAGCCTGCACAAGCACAGCCTCTAAGGGTGCCTCGTACACTACATGAATATCCCTGGGCTCATCCTCAGCCACTCTAGCGGGTACTCCCATATCTTCCATCTATAATCACAAACATAGACAAGAAACAGCAACTCCATTAGAATGTTAAATAAAACATAAGTTCATTGTATAAAATGAATTTACATTTCATAATAGACTAAGTCTCTCAAAGAAAACTCTACATGAGTTTTTTCTCTTTCCTAACTTCTAAGTTTTCCTAAGTTATAGTCTAAGGACACTCGTTCCTAAGGTTTATAACTACAGCTTTGATACCAACCTGTGACGCCCCCAAATTCCAGGACTGTCACGGGGTCACTCGAATTCGGTTCGTCACGTGCTCATGGTAATACATCACAATAATAATACGACTAAATGTCGCATCGCACAGCGGAGTAATACACAACTAATACCGAATAAATTACATTTAAATAATATAATTATTTACGTCCCAAGGTCTCGTAACTTAAACAGTGATTACATAGCTTAGACATATCTTAAGCATAAATAACCTTAACTAGTACATAATATTATAAGTTCTTTATTACAATCATAAATCCTACATAATTTAAGCTACTCAGTAGCCTTTCCTTTGCCCTTATCTGTGCCCGAAGGTCCGCACTGCTCGGCCTTAACTGAAATGCTTTTAGGGAAAGCAAGAATGAGCACAAATTGTCCAGCAAGTAATATACAATAAGGGTGAGTAATAAAATTCTCAATTCTCGAAAGGGTATAACAAGGTTTGGTAGTTCAAGGATAACAAGAATATCAACAGTTCTCAATAACAGTCGCTAAGGACAGAATAATATCAATGTGATTCAATAATAAATCAATTCAAGATTTCAAGATAACTGAATACTGAGCAGTCACTAAGGACTATGAACTTCCACAGGAATTGATAGTAATAAACTGAAAATCCAAGAAAAACAAGTACAACAGGTGATCAGCCTAAAGTACCCTATGTTATGCATAACACTCAATCATACTAATGTGCGCGCGTCGATTCTTCGACAGTTATATTTTGTTCTTCTCAGTCAAATACAATATCCCACACCAATCAATTAGTTTGGGTCGCTTTTCAATAATATAAGTCTAGCCGAATCAAATGGCATAGATCACAACAACTATAAGTTAAATTTCAAGATTTAAAGTCCGAAGAATATAGTTCGACTTTTATTTTATTCATGGAGTATATGATTTATAATATCTGAATTTAAATCTCAAGAGTTTACTTGTACGACAATAATAGCATAAGCCAATTGAATGTTCAATAAAGAGTAGAGTTAGGAACTTGCTTACAACGTTCCTTGAATAAAGTAAATACGAAGGTCTAGGATACTTGCACTATAAATGAGTGTAAGTAAGGAAATTTGCACTTTAAAAGAGTGTAAGTTAGAGAACTTGCCTTTAGCGTAGTTTATCCATGAAAAGCAAATCAACACTTTCGAATTCCTATCGTAATACAGTTACGTATATATATGATATTCATTAGTCATATAATTTAACTTCACATTTTATCTTCGAATATACGATCAACACACAAGCTAAGTTTTAACCTAGCTACACAGTTATTTAGTATCTAATTTCTATCCTTAACTTCCTCTTTTCTCAAGTTGATCATATTCATGCATCATTGCTATCATGTGAGACTACCACAATTAGCAACATACTCGCATATTATTAATATCACATAAGACCACAATCAATACTAAATATATTTCATTTTAGCAAGTTATGGCATTCCCATAAGTTAACCGTCAAAATCGGGTTCAAGTAACATCGTAGCATATAATCATTCTTAAGTTCATTGTCACAAATTTTAACTTACATTTTACATGGTATTAAGGGATAGAAAAAACCATGTGGTTATCATGCTTTATAACTCTGCTATATGTTTACATAGATGTCACATAATCTATTAATACACATGCTTATAGTGTTCACAGTATTTATTCATAACTAGTATTGTTTAGTACTTGGGAGCATGCTTTAAACTCATGTTATCATTATGTCTGTCACATACGAATCATGTTTAGAGGCATATCAAACCCGAACATGCCATCTTAACCCTTTAGAATCTAGATACTCACGTGATGTAACTATCTTTTTGAAAACATGTTCAAGGTTTACGTTTCAAACTTACACTTTTACTAGTAAGGTTTCCTAATAAGGCATAGCGTGTCCATGTTACATTCTTAAACACGTATACATAAGTCATCATGTCTTTCATGCATTTCTAAACCATAATAATATGTTCAAAGTCCGAATATAATTATAGCACATCTAAATCCCCTTTTCATAATCTCTAAGTTCCTTTTAAAATTCTAAGTTCACTTTGAAGAACATAAGTTATTTTGACAAAAGGTATACCATCTTGGTTTAAACATACTTATGTTAGGTTTATATACCCATATATACGTACTACGCATGTTAACATGTTCGTTTAAATCAACACAGGAAACTATCACATAGCAGAAAGCAAGCAGAAAGCAGAAACTGGAATCAGTGACCGGCGCAGCTGCGCAGCGCCCCAGTTCAAAACTGGCACAGCTGCGCAGGGCCTTGGCTAGCAAAACGTAAGTCTAGCACTGGCGCAGCTGCGCAGCACCCTAGTATAACCAAGGCGCAACTGCGCCGTTACCTGTACAGAGCTGGAAGCTCCTGCTTCGGCAGACAGCAACCCAATTCATAAAATTCATTCACGAAAACAACCACATTGTATTCCAACATGCTTATAAGTTTATTATAACAACTAAAAAATTATAACCCAATCAACTTATCATAATATCCAAGCTTACTTCAAGAATTAAAAAATCTCGGAGAACATAAGATGAAGAACATGGAAATTATAATATACCTTTGTTATATGAATTAAGCTTGCTAAGATGAACTCTCTCACACACTGATTATACTTCTTCAATTGCTCAGCAACTCACACTCTCAGTTTACACTTAACAGACAATTTTCACGCAACAAAAAAATGAGAAGGAAGGGTGCTTTGTATAGAGAATTGTATAACCAGTCATTAGCTTTGTTCTATAGTTTGAATCAATGGAAAATGAAAGTAAACAACGGATATGCAAAGGTTGGCCAACTGCCCATTTTGTAGCCATCATCACCATGGATTATAGCTGCTTAAATTACGCAATGAGATTATAGGCCACTGTTTGGCCACTGTTGGAGCAACTGATGAGTTTTATATCTCAGTAACTTGCTTAGTTTGGTTCCTTTAATTCCCAAAAATGTAATTTTAATGTATATTATTACTATAAATGGAAGGTTTAGGGATTATCTATGTACTCACATCATATAATCCATATACATTCTATCTTACCGGTATAATTTACTCGGATGTTATCACATTATTAAATTCTACAATCAACAATTGATTACAATATATTCATATTATGTTAATGTATACTTACATACATATTGCCACATAGGTATTAATCATGTAGCTTATATATTTCAATCAATCTTAATACATGGTCTCTATGTGTAATATATTCACATTGCACTATAGTTTATATATACATGCATGGTCACACTTAAGTGTTTCTCTACATTATATAATATAGTTGTATTCCGTATAATTTATATATTCAAGTATTGCACATATCAATTAATATAATCTTATCATATTAATAACTTACTTATTTATTTTATTATTCCTAATGTCAAATAAATAAATTATTTATCTCATTGATTAATTAACAATATTAATTATTCCTTTCCCCGTAATTATTAATAACACTTAATTAATAATCGTAGAATTAATTATCACCTTAACAACTATAAATCTCAGCATATTTATAAACAAGTGGTTTATTATTATTATATTTCTTGCAATAATAATAATTACATATTATTAATCAATCATAGTTAATATTCCACAACAATTAATTAATATTCTACGATAACAATTAATTAAGATTAATTGTTCGCTTAAATTAATATAATCATTCTTCTATTACGTCACTGTGTCACACAAGGCTATCAACGAGTTTATCGCAAACTCCATCAATTTCTCAATTATTATTATAATTATTAAATTTTATATAATTGAATTAATTCATCTCATAACACAAAATTATTTATATTAAATAAATTCTCATTTCCATTAATATATTTATTTAATAATATTAGGAAATTCTCGGGTATTACACGGACTCGTTAATTAATACTGAGATGAACAACCCTATTAATAGAGGATTACCATGCGAAAGCATTAAGATGTTTGTGCATAATACATGGTATGAATGACTGATCCCCCTAAGTAAGAGTAAGGTCCATATAGTCTAACAACTATTAAAGGTTTAAATATAAATGTTTATAACCTGAGACATAGTTCAAGGTCTTGTGATCCTCAGATGAATTTTAAATTCTATATTCAATTCTTGATTATCGATGATAGAAGTATTATTCAATTCAGTTGAAGTTATTCAGTGATATGTCATCATTATTGTTTGTTATTTCAAGTGAGCTTTTGTTTGCTCACTCTTGCATTTATATAACCATTGCAGCCAAAGTTGAGAAAGATGACTCGTCAACTAGCAAAGGAAAAGGCATGATGAACAAGTGAAGACTTGTTTAAATTTGAAATGATTTGTAATAAGACTTTAAATTATGTTATGATGTTTTATTTTCCGCATTTGATGTTTATTAAGGTTAGGAACCTGGGAACGATTTATTAAAGTTGTAATCCTTTTTAAAGGAAGATTTTATTTAGTTAAGGTTGTAATTTATTTTGCATTCATTATTTACGGGCAGAAGTTATGTTTTATTTAGATAGTGAACACCAAATCCTGTGAAAATGAAGTACTCGGATTTGGGAGTGTCACATTTATTGTAATACCCCAAAATTTTTGAATATTATTAAATGAATTTATAAATGAAATGAATATTTATTTGAATATAAATGATTTCGTGTTATGAGATAAGTTAACTCAATTATATTAAATTGAATAATTATAATAATTGAGGAAATGTGGAGTTTGTAATAAACTCATTAAAAGCCTTGTGTGGCACAGTGATGGGAAATATTAATAATTATATTAATTAACGAATGAATTATTAAGTGAACAATTAATCTATATTAATTGTTAATTGTTATAGAATATTAATAATGATATGTGATTATTATTATTGCAAAAGATATAATAATAATAATCAACGTGTTTATATACATAATAAGATTTACATTCATTTAATGTGATATTTAATCATATAAGTGTTAATCAATTATTGTGAAAATTTATAATTTCATTGATTGATGAGAAATAGATTAATTGATATTATAAAGTAATTAATTGCTAAGATAAGTAATCTATTAAATTGCTATATGCAAGCATGTGATGATTAAATGTATAATGTATAGTAACTACCTACATATTGTACAAAGTATAAAGTGCAATGTGACTATGTATATATATATATATATATATATATATATATATATATATAAACTATATAGTAAAGTTTATTAAATTGTAAGAGTTACATGAAATGTGGATGTGACAAATGTATGTGAAGTGTATATTAAAATAATATATCATGGATAATTGGTGAACAATTTAATAACAATGGAGATAATGTAAAGTAATAATATCCGAGTAAGTTATAATGGATTATATGTGTGCAAATTATACTTATTACATTATGTGAAGTACATTGTGACTTAAATTATAGCCTAAAGTATATATTATATAACCTAAGTGGACTTATATATATATAACCTTAGCATGTGTAGTATAACTAAGTGCTGTAAGATTGTCCAAATGCTGAGATCTTGTCCCACAATGAGGCTCATTTCCCTCACACGTGAAAAGGCAAAAGCCTATACTTCCTCAACTTCAGCAAAACCTTAGCTATCATGATGAACAAGGGAGTGGGAATTATGATTGGTTCTAACAACCAAATACCAACTCTCCCATAACCACCATGCAATCCTCTTTTCCGTTAGTTTAATTTGGAAGTTAAAGGTATTGTCTGTATATTAGTTTCTCTATAAATACAACCCATCTCCTTCAATTTCATTTACTGTGAGTTTGCATAAGTGTTGAGTTGAGAGAATACATTGATAGTATAGCAGCATTGTAAGTGGGATTATAGCAGCAAGTTCAGTTCACAATTTAACAGAGGTATAATTCCTCTTCTTGTTCTTCATTTTCCATTTTCTGTTTTTGCAAAATTCTGAGATTCTTGAATCAAGTATGGAATTCATGATTTTGTGATTTAAGGATGTTAATTGGTTGTTATATAAGCTAATATAAGTGATTGTAAGGTAATGTAGTAGGTTTTATTGCTAGTTCGTATGAATTTTTTGTGATTTGGGCTAAATTCTGCCGTTGCTAACTGCTGTCCGGCATGGACTGCACACGGCGCAGCTGCGCCGGCAGCCTGCTTCAGTTGGTGTTTTTCTGCTGCAAAAATGTTATGTACTAATTGTTTGATTTGGTTTAAACAAGCATGGAAGCATGATTAATACATATATATGAATATATTAAGGCAATGTAAGCATGTTTTACTATATTAGCATGTATGGTTTCCGAAAAGCATATGGTTTCTAAAATGAACTTAGAGTTTTAAAAAGGGACTTTGGTATATAAATACCAAAATGGTATTCTGACTTTTGAGACATATTTGTATGACCTAGAAACACATGAGATGCATCTTGACTTATGTATGTGGGTGTCATAATGTAACATAAGCATGTGGACCTTAATAGTGGGCATTAGTAACAAGAATACGAGTTTTAAAAGTAAACTTTGACATGTATGTACCATATCCATGTTCTAATTTTGCAAACATGTTTACATGACCTAGAATCATATGTAATACATGTTAACTTGCATATATAGGTTTCATAAGGAAGCATGGACATGATAGACCTTATTAGTGAACTATACTAACAAAGTATAAGCTTTAAACGTGAACTTTGGTATGTTATGTCGAGAGTTAGAATCTGATAATTTTGAACATGTTTGATAGTAATCTTAGACTCGCTAATGTATCATATATGTATGCCTACCATGCTAGATGCCATGAAATCAAGTTAAGCCTAAATGAAGCATGTTTTTCAAACTAATAACTATGATAGTTACGTGTATGCAATGTGAATACTCATAAGAATGCCTAATATGAGCTATATAATTATCTTATGTGTTTAAAAGGCGAGCATGGTTAGACTTTGTGACTTTATAACCTTGAATGGACTTAAGTTATTAAGGGTATTAACTTAGAACCTATATCATGTAAATTAAACGTGAAAAAGTTGAACGAGCATGAAAGTATCCTTTAATATGAATACATGCTATGTGATATCATATGTTGATACTTGAATCCGAATTTGACGGTTAACTTATAGAAATGCCATAACTTACTAAAATAAAATATATTTAGTATTGATTGTGGTCTTATGTGATATTAATGATATAAGAATATGATTAAACTCAAAAAGAGGAACGTTAAGGATAAAAGACAATAAAGGTTCTACTAGTATGATACTATATATATAAGTGTGTAGCTAGGCTAAGACTTAGCTTGTGTGTTGATCGTATGTCCATGATAAGACATGAAGCTATAATATATGACTAATGGCTATCATATATATACGTAACTATATTATGATAGGGATTCGAAAGTGTTGATTTGATTTTCATGGATAAACTATGCTAAAGGCAAGTTTCCTTAAACCCGTTCTTGTATTATTTGCAAGTATCCGAACCCTACTTTTATTGTGTAAGTTCTCTAACTTGAACTCTTATTTCATTAAGTCTTATGAACGCTATTATTCATGTTGAACTTGGTATTGTTCTTGAATATTGTGAAAGTGTCTATGCCATTTGATTCGGCTAGACTATATGCATGTTTATAAAACTGTCCAAACCAATTGACTGGTGCGAAAATCTTGAAAACTGAGTTGAACAACCCTTATGGTAAGGGGAGTGTATATTGTTGGAAGCCCCAACACACGCGTGAATATTACTGTGGTGTTATGCATAACATAGAGTATTGTAGACTGATCATCTATCGTACTTATTTCTTTTGGGTTATGAGTTTACTATTGATAATTCTAGTAGATGTTCGATAGTCCTTAGTGACTGCTCAGTATAAATTATTTTATCCAGTTGGATACGTTGATAGCCTTTGAACTCATATATATCTGTTGATCTATATTGAATTTTATATTCCAAAGATTTGATTCGAGAATTGTTGATATTCGTTGTTCATATTCTGAAACTCTGAATTATCTTAGAGATTATACTTTGATATTTCAAACTCGTGATATAATACTCATCACCCTTATTGTATATTACTTGCTGAGCAATTTGTGCTCATTCTTGCTTTCCCTAAAAATTTTCAGTGAAGGCAGAGCAGGGCGAACCTTCGAGTGTTGATAAGGGCAAGGGCAAGGCTACCAACTAGCTTGTTCCTTTATGTTTTAAATATTTTAATGATTGTATTAAGACTGTCTTCGGACTATGTTTAAACTTAAGTTAGACTATTTAATAAGTCGTTATTTGATATTATTATGTAATCTATTAAATACTGTAGGTTGCGAGACTTAGGGGAATAATTATAATAAATCATAGTAAATTATTCTAGATTAGATCTTCCGCTGTGAATGTGTGATTTTAGTTATTATTGTATTACCATGAGAACTTGACGAACCGAATTCGAGTGACCAAGTGGCGGTCCAAATTTGGGGGCGTCACAGGTTGGTATCAAAGTTGTAGTTATAAACCTTAGGAGCGAGTGTCCTTATATTATAACTTAGGAGAATTTAGAAGTTAAAAAGGGATATAACTCACATAGAGTTTTCCCTGGAGCGAGACTTAGCATGTTATGAAATGTAACTTCATTCTATACAATGAACTTATGTTTTATTTAACATTCTAATGGAGTTGCTGTTTGTTTGTCTTGTGTTTGTGATTGTAGGATGACAGACATAGGGGTACCTAGTAAAGTGGCAGAGGAGGAGCCCAGGGATATACATGTGGTATATGAGGCACCTTTAGAGGCTGTGCCAGTGCAGGCTGTTGCACCATCCGAGTCTGATGACGAGGATGAGATCGAGGTGGAGTTTGACCCCGAGGACGAGCCTATAGAGGACGAGCCTACTGAGGAGGAGCCCATGGAGGACTCATACGAGCCTAACCTAGAGGAGCATATGCTGGGAGAGTACGAGGAGCGGATCCTAGAGTTGGACTGTAGAGTCTAGGAGCTGGAGGCTAAGGCCCAAGAGAGAGAGTCTGAGTTCCAAAAGCTGAGGGACGAGGACCACTAGAGGAAGTTAGCCATGCAGGAGTTAGAGGTGGAGATTGCCTACCGTAGGGAGGCAGGGATCCAGATGGGAACCTTATTCCACAAGTCGGTGGAGAGAAACGTAGATCTGGCAGGGAAGCTGGAAAAAGTAGAACAAAGAGAATTGAGCGAGAAGACTGAGAAAGAAGCACTCCGTACTCAGCTAGATTTGGAGGTTATGGATAGGATACACTTCGAGGAGAGCTGGGAAGCGGCCAATGAGAGAGCTGACGACCTGGAGGATGAGGTCAGATGTAAGAAAAGGAAGGTGAAAAAGATGGGGTATGTGTTCCATTCGGCTTTCGAGAGGGTGATTGACGATGTGTACCACTAACCAGCGGAGCAGGGACAAACCCTACATACCTTGAGCCGAGAGCTAATAGCATACATAGCACAGATCGAATACAAGAGTGTTGTAGAGCGTGGGATGATGGGATGAGACCCTTAGTCAGTCTAGTAGTAGTATTTACTTTATGTGATGTATATACTATATTGTAATCCCAACTTTTTATGTAAAGTGTGGGATAGTAATGTAAACCCCGAGTAAGCTTTTGTTAGAGGGGTAGTATAGTAGTATGATAGTGTTCCCCATCTTTTGTGATATTAAGGGATATATGTGATAACATTTATAGAAATATGCTAGGATAATCATGTAATGAAATGATTTGGCATATGAATATAAATGAAGCTTATTTCATAAATGTGTTATAAAATTTTATGCCTTTAGTATTAAAAGAAATACTTAAGTAATATACTTGAATAATAATAGAGTGAAAAATTTGTGGTGAAGATAATGCCGCCTAGACGTAGATTGACTGCACCTGAGGAGTCAGTGAACAATGAAAGGGAACAAGTAGACCCGATCCATAAGCTAGTAGATCTGTTAGGAGAGACCCTTAGGGGAAGGAACAACGAACCCGTTTGCCCCAATCCTCAAGGAGTACCAGTCATAAATTTTAAGGACTTTAGAAGCGTAGGACCCCCAGCGTTCGAGGGTACTACCGACCCAATCGTCACACAAACCTAGATCAAGGAGATCGAGAAGGCTTTCACTATAGCTCGAGTGGGCAAAGATCAGAAGACGGTGTTTGCTACGTACATGATGAGAGGAGAAGCGAACTATTGGTGGGAGGCTAACCAACAGAGAGCTGGAGAAGGAACGATAACATGGGATAAGTTTAAGACGTTATTTTTTGAGAACTACTTCCCGAAAAGCATGAAGAATAGAATGGAAGTAAACTTCTTAGAACTGAAGTAAGGTGATATGACGGTGGCGCAGTACGCAGCTAAGTTTAACGAACTAGCGCAATTTGCGAAACACCAAGTTGGAGATAAGGAAAGGAAGGAGAGACGATTCGATCAAGGGTTGAAGCCGTGGTTGTTCAATAAGGTATCAGTTCTTCAAATTGATTCCTTTGCAACATTGCTGGAGAAGGCAATCATTGCAAAAAGTGGCAGTGAGGCCTTAAGTCTGTACAACAGAGAGAAGAAAAGAAAAAATACTGGAGGAGAGAACTGTACTGGAGGAAGCAACTTGGGAAAGAGAAAGTGGGAGAATAACAACAACAACAAAAATAACAACAATCAATCGGGGAATTTTCGTGGAGGTGTTAAGAAGAAGGCAGAGGGATGCCTAAAATGTGGGAAGAATCACCAAGGCGAGTGTTGGAAGGGACGCGGCACTTGTTACAACTGCGGACAGGAGGGACATATTTCTCCCAACTGCCCGAAACAAAAAAAGATACAAGGATGCTTTGCATGTGGCTCGACGGAGCACCGAATCAAGGATTGCCCAAAGAAGGGAAGTGGAGGAGGTAGTAGCCAACAAGGAGGGAACAAACTGATGATCAGCGGACGGACACAATCCAACCGCCCAACTGCCAAAACTTTTAACATGACTGTCCAGAACGCAGTGGCTGCGAAGGATGTGGTGCCAGGATAATCCCAATCAATGATATAAATGCTTATGTATTATTTGATTCGGGTGCCACCTGTTCTTTTGTATCTGAAGAATTTGCTAGTAGACTTAATTCACCCCGAGAACGATTAGAAAATCCCTTGAACATAGAAGTTGCGAATAAGGAAGTAATCCCTGTAAAATACGTTTATCGAAATTATTGCGCAAACATTAGAGAACATGTACTAAGTGTAGACTTGATTCCAATTAGATTGGGAGAATTTGTCGTAATACTAGGAATGGATTGGTTATATAACCATGCTACAATAATTGACTGTCAGAACAAATGTGTGAACCTTCAGACTCCGAGTAAGTCTAAGGTAGTGTTTTATGGTAGCTCATCGCTTAAGCAATCGTGTTGCGTTACGATGATGCAGGCCAATAAATTGTTAAGGAAAGGATGTGTAGGTTATTTAGCTTACATTGTAGATACTCAGAAAAAGGGAGTAGAAATTAAGGATATATCCGTAGTGAATGAATTTCAAGATGTGTTTCCGGACGATCTGCCTGGTCTTCCGCTAGACAGAGAAATCGAATTCGTAATAGACTTAGCACCGGGAACGACACCAATTTCGAAAGCTCCATATCATATGGTGCCAGTAGAAATGAAGGAATTGATGATACAACTGCAAGAATTATTGGATAAGGGTTACATTCGACCAAGTGTGTCTCCTTGGGGAGCACTAGTGTTATTCGTTAGAAAAAGGATGGATTGATAAGGCTCTGTATCGATTATCGAGAATTGAATAGAGTAACGATGAAGAACAGATATTCGTTACCAAGGATAGATGACATGTTTGATCAACTGAAGGGAGCGAAGTGTTTTTCAAAAATTGACCTACGGACAGGATATCACCAATTGAAAGTGCGGGATGAGGATATACCAAAGACTACATTTCGAACCCGTTTTGGACATTACGAGTTTTTGGTAATGTCATTTGGTTTGACTAATGCTCCGACAGTATTTATGGACTTGATGAACCGAGTTTTCAAGCCATACTTGGATAAATTCGTAGTAGTTTTCATCGACGACATCTTAATCTACTCGAAGACAGAGGAAGAACACGCTGAACATCTGAAGATTGTTTTGGAGGCACTAAGGAAGGAGAAGATTTATGCAAAATTTTCTAAGTGCAAATTTTGGATGGAGAAGGTTCAATTCTTAGGTCACGTGGTGGATAAGAATGGAATCTCAGTGGACCCTGCAAAGGTCGAGACAGTAAGTAATTGGGAGCAACCGAGAACACCGACGGAGGTGAGAAGTTTCTTAGGGTTAGTTGGGTACTATCGAAGGTTCATCCAGGATTTTTCTAAGATAGCAACCCCGTTGACCAATCTGACGAGGAAGACGGTGAAGTTTGTATGGACCGACAAATGCGAAGAGAGTTTTCAAGAGTTGAAGAAGAGATTGAGCGAAGCGCCTGTGTTATCATTACCAGATGATGCGGGGAATTTTGTGGTGTATAGTGACGCATCGCACAAGGGACTTGGCCGTGTGCTTATGCAGCACGACAAGGTCATTGCGTATGCATCACGACAATTAAAGGATTATGAAAAACGATACCCTACTCACGACTTAGAATTAACGACAGTAGTTTTTGCGTTGAAGATTTGGAGGCATTATTTGTACGGAGAGAAATGTGAGATATACAAGGACCACAAGAGTCTGAAATATATCTTCACACAAAAGGAGTTGAATATGCGTCAGAGGAGGTGCTTAGACCTGATCAAGGATTATGACTGTGATATTCTTTATCACCCGGGTAAGGCAAACGTGGTTGCCGACGCTCTGAGCAGAAAAGGAAGGGAGAAACTGTTTCGTTTGACGACTCAGGAAGAATTGGTGAGAGAAATGGAAAGATTAGAGATAGAAGTAAGAGGACCAGAAAGGTCAGAAGAAAAACTGTTCGTAATGGAAGTTTGTCCGACATTGTTGGATAGAGTAAAGGAATCACAAGAAAAAGACAAAGAGTGCGAGAAAATTCGAAAGAGGATCGCAGAAAAAGAAGAAGAAAGATTCCAAATGGATAAAGACGGTATTTTGAGATTCAAAGGAATGAGTGTGGGCACCAGTGGTAACCAAGTTGAGGGAAGAGATTTTGCACGAGGCACACAGTGCGACGTATTCCGTTCATCCGGGAGGCACTAAGATGCGAGATTTGAGGCAACACTTTTGGTGGCCCAATCTGAAACGAGAAGTCGCAGATTGTGTTAGTAGATGTTTGACTTGTCAACGCGTTAAAGCAGAACACCAGCGGTCGAGTGGTTTACTACAACTGTTGGAAATACCGGAGTGGAAATGGGAGCATATTACGATGGACTTCGTGGTAGGACTTCCAGTCATACAGAAAGGATATGATGCCATTTGGGTTATTGTGGATCGACTTACAAAGATCGTACATTTTCTACCAATCAAGATCTGCTATAGTTTGAATCAATTAGCGAGTCTGTACGTAAAGGAGATTGTTTCACGACATGGAGTGCCGGTGTCAATTATCTTCGATCGAGATTCACGCTTCACGTTAAATTTTTGGAAAAGCTTGCAAGAGAGAATGGGAACACAGTTGAGGTTAAGTACCGCTTATCATCCTCAGACAGACGGACAGAGTGAGCGAACTATAAAAACACTGGAGGATATGCTTAGGACTTGCGTGATGGACTTGAAGGGAAATTGGGACGACCACCTACCCTTAGTCTAATTTGCGTATAATAATAGTTACCATGCAAGTATCGGCATGCCACCGTACGAAGCTCTTTATGGGAGAAAATGCAAAACGCCGTTATGTAGGGACGAAGTCGGAGAACGACAAATACTCGGACCAGAGTTAGTTCAACAAACCGCAGACGTGGTGACAGTGATAAGAGCCAGACTAGTAGCAGCTCAAGATCGTCAGAAAAAGTAAGCAGATTTGCATCGGCAGGACCGAGACTTTAAGGTCGGCAGTTTCGTATTCTTGAAGGTATCTCCATGGAAGGGAAAGATTCATTTCGGCAAGAAAGAAAAATTGAGTCCAAGATTCATAGAACAATTCGAGATACTGAAGCGAGTGGGCGAAGTGGCATACAAGGTTGCATTACCACCCGAGTTGGAGCACATCCATAATGTGTTCCACAATTTCGTGTTACGACCGTACAAAGCCGACTACAAGCACGTGATTTCTTATGAGCCCATTCAAGTGGAGAAGAACTTGGCGTACGAAGAAATTCATGTCCAAATTCTAGATAGGAAAGAGCAGACATTAAGAAATAAAGTTATATCTTCTGTAAAAGTACTTTGGCGTAACCACGATGTCGAGGAGGCTATGTGGGAATTAGAAGATAGGATGATAAGGGACTATCCCCATCTATTTGTGTAACCTTGTAGCAATTTCGAAGACGAAATTTTTATAAGAGGGGGATGATATAATACCAGAGAATTTTTGAATATTATTAAATGAATTTATAAATGAAATGAATATTTATTTGAATATAAATGATTTCGTGTTATGAGATAAGTTAACTCAATTATATTAAATTGAATAATTATAATAATTGAGGAAATGTGGAGTCTGCGATAAACTCGTTAAAAGCTTTGTGTGGCACAGTGATGGGAAATATTAATAATTATATTAATTAGCGAATGAATTATTAAGTGAACAATTAATCTGTATTAATTGTTAATTGTTATAGAATATTAATAATGATATGTGATTATTATTATTGCAAAAGATATAATAATAATAATCAACGTGTTTATATACATAATAAGATTTACATTCATTTAATGTGATATTTAATCATATAAGTGTTAATCAATTATTGTAAAAATTTATAATTTCATTGATTGATGAGAAATAGATTAATTGATATTATTATGTAATTAATTGCTAAGATAAGTAATCTATTAAATTGCTATATGCAAGCATGTGATGATTAAATGTATAATGTATAGTAACTACTGACATATTGTACAAAGTGTAAAGTACAATGTGACTATGTATATATATATATATATAAACTATATAGTAAAGTTTATTAAGTTATAAGAGTTACATGAAATGTGTATGTGACAAATGTATGTGAAGTGTATATTAAAATAATATATCATGGATAATTGGTGAACAATTTAATAACAACGGAGATAATGTAAAGTAATAATATCCGAGTAAGTTATAATGGATTATATGTGTGCAAATTACACTTATTACATTATGTGAAGTACATTGTGACTTAAATTATAGCCAAAAGTATATATATTATATAACCTAAGTGGACTTATATATATGTAACCTTAGCATGTGTAGTATAACTAAGTGCTGTAAGATTGTCCAAATGCTGAGATCTTGTCCCATACTGAGGCTCATTTCCCTCACACGTGAAAAGGCTAAAGCCTATACTTCCTCAACTTCAGCAAAACCTTAGCTATCATGATGAACAAGGGAGTGGGAATTATGATTGGTTCTAACAACCAAATACCAACCACCATGCAATCCTCTTTTTCGTTAGTTTAATTTGGAAGTTAAAGGTATTGTCTGTATATTGGTTTCTCTATAAATACAACCCATCTCCTTCAATTTCATTTGCTGTGAGTTTGCATAAGTGTTATGTTGAGAGAATACATTGATAGTATAGCAGCATTGTGAGTGGGAGTATAGAAGCAAGTTCAGTTCACAATTTAAAGAGGTATAATTCCTCTTCTTGTTCTTCATTTTCCATTTTCTATTTCTGCAAAATTCTGAGATTCTTGAATTAAGTATGGAATTCATAATTTTGTGATTTAAGAATGTTAATTGATTATTATATAAGCTAATATAAGTGATTGTAAGGTAATGTAGTAGGTTTTATTGCTAGTTCGTATGAATTTTCTGTGATTTGGACTGAATTCTATCGTTGTTAACTGCTGTCCGGCATGGACTACACACGGCGCAGCTGCGCCGGGTTTATACCCAGGCGCAGCTGCGCTGCGCCGGCAGCCTGCTTCAGCTGGTGTTTTTCTGCTGTAAAACTGTTATGTACTAATTGTTTGATTTGGTTTAAACAAGCATAGAAGCATGATTAATACATATATATGAATATATTAAGGCAATGTAAGCATATTTTATTATATTAACATGCATGGTTAACGAAAAGCATATGGTTTTCGGAATGAACTTAGAGTTTTAAAAAGGGACTTTGGTATATAAATACCACAATGGTATTCTAACTTTTTAGACATGTTTGTATGACCTAGAAACACATAAGATGCATGTTGACTTATGTATGTGGGTGTCATAATGTAACATAAGCATGTGGACCTCAATAGTGGGCATTACTAACAAAAATACGAGTTTTAAAAGTAAACTTTGACATGTATGTACCATATCCATGTTCTGATTTTGCAAACATGTTTACATGACCTAGAATCACATGTAATACATGTTAACTTGCATATATAGGTTTCATAAGGAAGCATGGACACGATAGACCTTATTAGTGAACTATACTAACAAAGTATAAGCTTTGAACATGAACTTTGGTATGTTATGTCGAGCGTTAGAATCAAATAATTTTGAACATGTTTGATAGTAATCTTAGACTCACTAATGTTTCATACATGTATGCCTACCATGCTAGATGCCATGAAATCAAGTTAAGTCTAAATGAAGCACGTTTTTTAAACTAATAACTATGATAGTTACGTGTATGCAATGTGAATACTCATAAGCATGTCTAATATGAGCTATATGATTATCTTATGTGTTTAAAAGGCGAGCATGGTTAGACTTTGTGACTTTATAACCTTGAATGGACTTAAGTTATTAAGGGTATTAACTTAGAACCTATATCATGTAAATTAAACGTGAAAAGGTTGAACGAGCATGAAAGTATCCTTTAATATGAATACATGCTATGTGATATCATATGTTGATACTTGAATCCGAATTTGACGGTTAACTTATAGAAATGCCATAACTTACTAAAATAAAATATATTTAGTATTGATTGTGGTCTTATGTGATATTAATGATATAAGAATATGATTAAACTCAAAAAGAGGAACGTTAAGGATAAAAGACAATAAAGGTTCTACTAGTATGATACTATATATATAAGTGTGTAGCTAGGCTAAGACTTAGCTTGTGTGTTGATCGTATGTCCATGATAAGACATGAAGCTATAATATATGACTAATGGCTATCATATATATACATAACTATATTATGATAGGGATTCGAAAGTGTTGATTTGATTTTCATGGATAAACTATGCTAAAGGCAAGTTTCCTTAAACCCGTTCTTGTATTATTTGCAAGTATCCGAACCCTACTTTTATTGTGTAAGTTCTCTAACTTGAACTCTTATTTCATTAAGTCTTATGAACGCTATTATTCATGTTGAACTTGGTATTGTTCTTGAATATTGTGAAAGTGTCTATGCCATTTGATTCGGCTAGACTATATGCATGTTTATAAAACTGTCCAAACCAATTGACTGGTGCGAAAATCTTGAAAACTGAGTTGAACAACCCTTATGGTAAGGGGAGTGTATATTGTTGGAAGCCCCAACACACGCGTGAATATTACTGTGGTGTTATGCATAACATAGAGTATTGTAGACTGATCATCTATCGTACTTATTTCTTTTGGGTTATGAGTTTACTATTGATAATTCTAGTAGATGTTCGATAGTCCTTAGTGACTGCTCAGTAGAAATTATTTTATCCAGTTGGATACGTTGATAGCCTTTGAACACACACACACACACACACACACACATATATATATATATGTATATATCTGTTGATCTATATTCAATTTCATATTCCAAAGATTTGATTCGAGAATTGTTGATATTCGTTGTTCATATTCTGAAACTCTGAATTATCTTAGAGATTATACTTTGATATTTCAAACTCGTGATATAATACTCATCACCCTTATTGTATGTTACTTGCTAAGCAATTTGTGCTCATTCTTGCTTTCCCTAAAACTTTTCAGTGAAGGCAGAGCAGGGCGAACCTTTAAGTGTTGAAAAGGGCAAGGGCAAGGCTACCAACTAGCTTGTTCCTTTATGTTTTAAATATTTTAATGATTGTATTAAGACTGTCTTCGGACTATATTTAAGCTTAAGTTAGACTATGTAATAAGTCGTTATTTGATATTATTATGTAATCTATTAAGTACTGTAGGTTGCGAGACTTGGGGGAATAATTATAATAAATCATTGTAAATTATTCTAGATTAGATCTTCCACTGTGAATGTATGATTTTAGTTATTATTGTATTACCATGAGAACGTGACGAACCGAATTCGAGTGACCAAGTGGCAGTCCGAATTTGGGGGTGTCAAATTTATTCTCCAATAAGCACCTACATACTTGCTTTAGTGTCTCCACATAAATGATCATGAGATTGATCATCCTCTTCCAAAGAGCAACCAACGTTTGTACCAATCTATTCGGATTCTTTAATCTCTTATTTAGTGATCCATCGATTGGGAACTATTTTAGTTTTAAGCTATTTAAGAATTTACATCTCATTAGCATGATCATCGTTATTATTCTAAAAACATTGCTTAAAACTATGGGTTTATCACATTTAAATATAACAGCATTATGTAGATAATATAAATGTCTTTAAATAAATAATTCTTTTATTAATAAATGAATAAGATTGTTACAAAGTATATGCTTTATCATCATGCATGATTGGCTTGTGTGCATACTACTTTCATCCAGGGGCTGTCTTCGAGGTTTTGATTGCGATTGTGAACTTGCAGGGTTGTCTCTGGAATATAAAAGATGATTTTTTCCCTCATGTAGGGTTAGTAACAGGAATGCAAAATTTCGGGTGTCTACAGATGTCCCTCTTTATCATGTTTATACAATGCAAAGGTATGAACAGGATAAAGATTGCTAAACACTAGAAATATGATAAATGCAAATGTAATGCAATGCATACTATGATGAGTGTGAAAACACTTTCGCATTTCGCAGATCGCAAATCGCATTTTGCATTTCGCAAATTGCAAATCGCACTTTATATTTTGCAATTCGCAAATCGCAACATCAAGTAATGTATCACATACCTTTAGAATTTATCGATACTTTTGTTGGTGGTTGACATCAACAGTGTCCGCCACTGGACATTCCTGAGTTTGTTTGATGAAGGTTAACTGAGATGTTTATATCCCGAACGTTCTCACTATTTCTATTGGGGATAATTTTATGGATGAAACCACAGAACCTTCCCGATGTTCACGTTGGGGTTATCGCCAACGGTTTGGATTCCCATCAGGTTGATGCCGATGTTTCTGCTAGGGATAGAACTTTCAATGATCATCACCGAGTGCCCCTAATGCCTACTCGAATGGTAGCTTACAAAGGTTGACCATCATCGAACTGTCTCGATGCCTACTCAAACGGTAGTTTACACAAGGTCTCCCATCATTGGACTGCCTTGATGCCTCAGCTGAAGAATTCATTTATAACGAATTCCATCATCGGTCCTTCCTGTTGAAGATAGTTTTCCAAGGTTGACATCACAAGGTTTTCTTGATGCTATGGTGGTAGTTGACAACGGTGCCTACCCTGCTGGTAGTTGACAACAATGCCTAACCTGCTGGTAGTTGATAACGGTGCCTACCTTGCTGGTAGTTGACAACGGTGTCTACCCTACTGGTAGTTGATAACGGTGCCTACCCTGCTGGTAGTTGACAACGGTGCCTACCCTACTGGTAGTTGACAACGGTCATTATCGGACAGTTTCGATATCCTCGCTGAAGTAGTGTTCAACAACTTACATCACTGGATCCCTCTCCGATGCTACGCTGGGGCTGTCACCAACGGTTGGCAATATCAGATGATTTTGATATCTTCGCTGAAGTAGTTTCCAATGGCTTACATCATCAGACTCCTATCCGATACTACGTTGGGGTTGTCACCAACGGTTTACAATACCAGATTCTCTGATATCTTCGCTGAAGTAGTTTCCAAAGACTTGCATCACCAGACCCCTATCTGATGCTGCATTGGGGCTGTCAACAACGGTTTACAGAAGATTTTCAAACTTTCGAAGTTTGGTATCCTATTTCAAGATTTCAGGCCCTTTTTACTCAATCGCGTAGAACCTTTTTTGCTGTTTTGACTTTTTGGCTTCAGGGACCCTGCCGTGACTTAAATTTGATCAAGTCAAATGGGGTAGGGCCCACCCAGGCTACCGTATGTCTACTTACGGCTACTGTATGTAGACTCGCGGCAGACCGCGGGTGGATTTAAACCCCCTGGCCCTTTCAAAAGTTATTTTCAACTAGAGAGGCACTAAAAAATCCCAAATTCCAACTCAGATCTACTCAATTCGGGATGATTTTTGCATGCTTCATCACCGTACACACGTTTGCACATCTCATGTAACGTTTACATCCTATCTTTTCAATTTTTGACCGTTAGAAAGCTTGATTTCATGTATAATGGGTTTAAACACAATGTATCAAATATGTATGCATAGATGACTTAATAAAAATGAACAGACTTAGTAAACACTTGTACTTTACCATACTGAATATTTCGATGTGAAAAAATTTCATTTTCATGACAGTCATTTTTCACCCATTTTGGCTAGTTTAGTCATCCTATTTGAGAACAAATGAACATGAATTTTCAAGAAAAATGCACATGGTGATTTGGCTACCATTGTGGGTTTAATTTTAATATTTTTCACATGTCATATGAAATGCTCATGATTTTGGGTTAGTGTACTACTAAATGGCCACCTAGTCATGCCTATGTGCATACGTATAGTCCATTTTATAAAGGAAACTCTAGCAAAAAAAAATCACGAGTCTGGGCACTTAATATATATGAAAATTTAACTCTACTGGGGATATATGTTAAAATAATGCAAGCTTACACATCTAGACCATTCATGATGCAATGACTTGAATTTAATGGGCTTTAAAATTGAAACGTGCCTCACCCTTTCTAAGGTGATTTGGAGATTTTGTTCAGGTTATGGACTCAGATAGACAGAGTAGCTCTCGCGGGGTTTCCTCAGGTGTGAGAAGGGCGGCTTCTGATGTCCCTTTGCCTCGTCTGGCCTGGCAGCCTCGTCGATTGACTGAGTTGGTGATTCATCCTATTAGAGTTGATAGGACGGACGCTATAGACGAGGATGAGGATGTTCCTATTATGGACCCCACTTCTTCTTCTTTTATTCCACGTCGAGACCTCCCTGGTATTAATGTGATGATTCCCGATCTCCTGGATGATTTGAGACGTTACCCATTGGTCTACCTTCACACGAATGAGGTAATAGAAGTTTTCATTTTTGAATTTTTTCATTTTCCACTTTTGGGACAATGATTTAATCTTGATTTGAAATTGGTGCTGGTTCCCGACTTCACCCATCCCAGGGGGAACTGCTTTAGTATTCATTCTTTATACCGGACACTTCATCCAAAGTATCAGGCCATCGTCCATTCTTGGGGTTTCCAAACCTTCTTTTCCATTGCTCCCCGTCCCTGCCCCTGGGGTTATCTGCGAACTTTATCTGAGAGTCTCTCCATTTATTGGACTGTGAGGTGATAATGACACCGATGGAATGGTAGTTCATCACTGGACTAGAGTTCATAGGAGAGCCGGTGCCTTTAGTGGCTGACATTTCACCGGCTGCAATTTGATCCTTACTAAGAGTTCCTCCTTCGGCCCTTAAGGGTCGGGTTGTCTGCTCTAGTCCCCTGAGCATTGACGCTTCGAGTGGAGCCCTTCTTGAGCCTCTGCCAGCTGACCAAAGGGATAGAGATTGCATTATTCGGTGATTATTCTTGATTATCATCTGGGGTTATTTTCTGGCGAATAACTCCTCGACGGTCTCTTTTGCTTTATTCAGTCCTACTCGTGATGTGGATCGCATCAGAGACTTTGATTGGGGATCATTCACCTTCGCTTAATTCCTTCGAGGGATGCGTCTACGCTCAGAGGGTGTGACAGAGGCTTGGTTAGGTTTTTATCCATTTTTTTTGGTGAGTAATTTCCCCTTATCTTTCAAGTTCCCTCGGTCGGGTTGTTAATCTTCATAACTAATGCCATTTAATCTTTATATTTTCAGTTTTGGGCATATGAGAGGCTCCCTTGCCTACGCCCCGTTACCAATTTAGGCTTAGATACATATCCTCAGGGACAGTGCTGGCATTACTCCACTTTGGTAGAGGTCCTAGTGGCGGAGGGGTTTACCTATTATCGCTTACAGTTAGAGTTGCTAACCGCCGACGTCAGCACATGGGTTCCTTATACCCCAGATCATCTGGCGATAGGTTTTGAGGATAGCTTTTTGACCGGGGTAGAGTATGCATTATCCATTCGTCGGATCCCTTTCTTGACTGAGGGAGGCTGGGAGCTCTATTTGGGAGAGCGAGCTATTAGGAGCATTACATTGGAGATTCGTATTCCATATTTACCTCCTTCTAGATGCCACTGGTCTTTATCTCAGCCAGACACAGAGATTCCTCGATGGGCTTAGATAGTTTTACTTTATCAGATGGTCCTTATACTCAAGATGCTTTCTATCGCTAGTAGACTCCTCGTACCATTGGGGCTCAGACTCGTGTCGCTCAATTTATAGTGGACATTGTTCCCAGGTCTGTGTTGATGATAGATTGGAGTTCATGTGTCAGAGAGCTTACCCACCTAGACCAGATTTCTAGCTTGACTTAGCGGTTGGACCGGGCGCATCTTTTCATCAGACATTTAGGCAGAGATTCGTCAGAGGCAAATTCTTTTGATCCTTCTAGCTCTGGCACTGTTCCCTCAGGTGGCCCATACTCTGATGGTTTCACTAGAGCAGATCCTTCTCTGTATCGACCCGATATTCCTTTTGGCAGAGACACGGTGACTCAGGAGTAGTTACAGCAGGTTGATCGGTTAGATGATGTAGATATTGTAGATTTCTTTTGAGAGGCTCTCATTATCTCTTTTGATAAGCTTCTGCTAGCTATTGGGCGGATGTGCCCCATTTCCCTGTACTTTTTATTAGTTATAGATAGAGATGATGTATTTGATCTTTATCAGATGATATATTTAGAGATGTATTTACAATGCTTTTTATTTATTACACCATATTATCATTTATTTATAATGCATGCATTATATATCATGGATATGCATTTATATTGATGAGTTAGCATCCTTCGTCACCCATATTGAGCACATCCCACTCACCTTGATAGCCTCGTCCTTGAGGTCTTGGTATGATAGTTTTCCTTATTCAGACCGGATGGCCGCTAATATGTTGAGACACTATATTTCCCTCCTAATTTTTTAGGTCCCTATGGGTTTTGTAGAGGACATATTATCTTGTTGGATCCCCAAGAGACAGGTTTTTTAATTTATTACCCATAAGCTGACCCCTACACTCGAGGAGTATGAGCGTATCACGGATTTTCCTCTGAATGGGCTATGTGCCAGAGTGGCTGTCGGTGAGTTGCGTTACGATGTACGGTCGTCTTGGATGAGATCACATCAGGGCACGTGGTGTCTATGGATTTTTTGATTAACCATTTTGGGTCGGCAGACAACTACTCAGTGTACTAAGGGGATTTCACCATTTCTAAGGATGATTGGCGGGTCGCTAGAGTAGACATTTTCTTGATGTGTGTTGTAGCATATCTATACATGCCGTTATATATGGATCACATGGACATTGGCTTGATCACTGTAGTGAGTGCTCTAAGGGAGGGTCATATCATCCTTCCGATGATTTTGGTAGAGACCTTGATGTCGGCTTCATTTTGTCGTACCCGACCCACTGAGTTTTTCAAAGGCAGTGCCGTATTGTTGTACGTTTGGTTCATGATGCATCTGCGGCCGATTGGCACTTTTAGATGCCATGGGTACTGCTTTACACATAAAATAGCCATGTCTTACTCTTTTCGACCGGCTGACTGTATAGATGCAGCATCTTGGTTTATTTTTTTGGTTATAATTGAGGATCCATTTTACATCTTGCTTTGCTCAGGATTCAGTTTGCCTTACAGTTTTGTTACTCACACAGTGGATATGGACTTCTTGCCCTTGGCTGGTCTGAGGGGGGCGACTACATATCATCCACTAGCTGTCATGGGACAGTTTGATCAGCTTCAGGATGTTCATCCTTTTGATGGATCTTCAAATTAGCGATCATCAACCTTGTCTTTATCAGAGGCTGATCTAGCTAGAGTTTATGATTATTGGGCTCATCGAGAGAGGGCTGATTTTTCAGCGAGTCACTCGGGTCGCTCCTCAGAGTATTCTGCGTGGCTGGAGGCAGACATTGCATCGGCTATAGTTATTTATTCAGAGTCTAGCACTGATTCAGATGGGGAGGAGCCTATGGAGGATCCTATTTCTCCTATAGAGGATGAGTTGTTCGCTTGTTTGACAGCAGCTATGGTCAGTGATATTCCTAGCTCTTCGGTTGCTGCTATCCCACCTTCTGTAGAGTCTTTAGAGTAGATGATACAGCTTCTGACCTTTGAGAGGGATCAAGCTATGGAATTGATGTTGACGACCCTATCTGGTAGGGATGCCGCTTTTTTAAAGAAGGATGAGGCCCGAGCTACCAGGGATGCTTCCATTGCTGAGAGTACTGCTCTTAGATCCTATACAGAGGACATTATCGTAGATATAAGTGCGTTCATGGATGATTATGTTAGTACTCTATAGATGGCCATAGATATTTTATCTCGTATTGAGACTGTAGGACAGGAGCTTAGAGATACACCCCCATCTTCAGAGATGGATGTGATGTTGGATTTGTTGTCCCGTATAACTACGAGTTTATAGACTAGCTTTTATTTTCCTGTATAGACTAGGTTAGCCATTTTTGTCATGTACAGAACACATTGTATATATTAAACAATATTATATGGCAAGAAAATATATTTCAGTTCACTTCTCTTTTGGATATGTTTTAATATTTGCTTGATGGTTGCCACTTTCTTCGTGACTCACTGCCTTAATGCATCATGAACTCTTTCCTGATGGACTAACATTGAGATATCAGAGGGTCTCTCAGACGGGTTCGTTGATCATGGAGGCTTTATAGGATTTGGGTTTTATGTATGATTTGCTGTCTTGAAACTGGGAGTTAATTAGATATTTTGAGTTTATATGTAAAGTATTTGGTTGTTTTCATTTGAAGGTTATACCGCACCATAGATGGCTGCATACGTACTCCCGACGATGGGGGAGATCAGGTCTTTCGTAGTTAGGCCTAGAAATAAAGACATGAATTGATTAATTTAATTTAATGATTTTTTTTTTCACAGGACCAGGATGGCGGGTTGCAGGTGATTCAGACATAGTGCCTTTTCACGGTGTCTGAATTGATAAGTTGGGGAAATTCTTCCCTATCCATTTCTTGCTATCTGATGGCTCCTCCTATCAACACTTCCTTGACAATAAAAGGGCCTTCCCAATTTGGGGCGAATTTTTCTTTGGCTTCATCTGGATTGGAGAGGAATTTCTTCAACACCAAATTATTTTCTCTTAATTACCGGAGCCGGACCTTCTTGTTGTAGGACCGAGCTATCTTTTTCTGATATAACTGATCATGGAAGATGGCTGCAGCCATTTTCTCATCTATCAGAGGTAATTGGTTGTATCGCTCTTGCAACTATTGGTCTTCTTCTATCTGAGCATCTATCATCACTCTTAATGATTCCATTTCTACTTCTATAGGGAGTACTGCTTCCACGCCATAGACCAATGAGTAGGGGGTAGCCCCAGTAGAAGTGCGCATTAATGTTCTATAGGATAACAGAGTCAGAGGCAATAAGTCAGGCCATCCTTTTTGATTAGCATACATCTTTTGCATAATCTTCTTGATATTCTTGTTGGTTGCTTTGACAACACCATTCATCTTGGGACGATAGATGGCAGAATTAAGATGTTTGATGCGAAATTTGCTGCATAATTCCTTCATCATCTAGTTGTTTAGATTCTTAGCATTGTCTAACACAATCACCTCCAGTTGTCCGTATCGACAAATTATATTATTTCTGATGAAACTAATGATTACCTCCTTTGTGACTTTGGGAAAGGAGGCAGCTTCTACCCATTTGGTGAAGTTGTTGATCATGGTGAAGATAAACCGATGACCATTGCTGGCTTTGGGCTCGATTAGTCCGATCACATCCATCCCCCACATAGAAAAGGGCCATGGAGAACTCATACTGTGCAGTTCGGAGGAGGCGTGTGGACAAAATTTCCATAGATTTGTCATTGATAACATCTCTTGACTTGATCATCACAGTCAGCTTTGAGAGACATCCAGTAATGCCCTGTTCTTAATACCTTTTTGGCAAGTAAAGGGCAGCTCATATGTGGATCACATACTCCATCGTGGACTTCATCTATAAGGCCTTAGGATTGATCTTTGTCTAGGCATCTCAGAAGGCCTATTCCAGCATCTCTTTTGTAAAGTGCATCTCCACTTAAATAAAATTTCATAGCCATTTTATGGATCCACTTTCTTTTAGCTTGACTTGCCCCAATGGGCGTAGATCCGTCCCGAAGATATTCTTTGATATCCTAGTACCAAGGCTATTTCAAATCTTCATGCACCCATGCAAACACATCCTTGAACTGAGTTAGGAGGGCAATCATGTCTTTTATTTGGTTTGGGGTGAGGTCATTGCCTATTTGGATTTTTTTAAGATTTTTTGAGGATCCGATATTGATAGTGGTGGTTTGATCGAGGTTTGGTTTGGGCTTGTCTTCGACCCATTCTTTGATCTCCTCAGGCACCTCATAGTCATTTATCTCCTCTTGATCAATCCTCATCAAGTCAAAGTCCAGCTCTAAAACAAAGTCATAGCCACTGTTAAGACTTGGCAATTCATCAGCAAGGATAAACAAATTCAAATTTGGAGTCCTAAAAATAAAATGATTTCACTTAATATATGAACCTATTTAACCATACAAAGCATTAGTAAAAATATGACAAAAGTAACTGCTAGCACTACGCAACAAAAGCAAGCAGTAAATAATATTTACACTTCAGGGCAGATGGACTTTCTGCACTTTTACCCTTTCGATTGATGCAAGGAGTGCTACTCTAGTTGTCTAAAGTCAGGTCATTATTGGCAGCTAAAATAAAGGGATTGCTGCTATCCACCTCCTCTTTGATAATGACCAGAACTGGATTCACATCATGGTCAGTGTCTTTCTTTGGAATACTCTCCTTAGCCCTGTTTATGCAAGGGATCATGGGTTGGCCTTATGGATAATCATCATCCGGGATATCATTGTTCATACCCTCAGTATGTGCAAAAAATAACATCTTTGCAAATCGATTTTTCACTTCTTGTAAGAACCTCTCATTCCTAACCTTCATGTCCTTAGTAGGAATCTGGATTTCTTTTTCACTGACTGGTTTAACCTTAGGAATCAGTATACTGGACAAAGAAGTAGGGAGCGAATCCTGCCTCGGTGAGATCCTGTACCAGAAAGGTGGAAAGATGAACCGGCTGATGCTTGTGATGGTTCTTGTGATTTGATCCATAAGAATAGCCTAATACAGTCTTCCCTTCTAGCTAGGTATCTGAACTGGATTTTTGATCCCTTGTTGATTTTTCCCTAGCCCTTTGTTAAGACAGAAACCCAAGGATATCATTTCTTGACCCACAGACATAACGTCGGAAGAAATTCTTGGCTTTAAGGCTAGGGCCCTAATAGGCTGGTAGTGAGTGTTGCACACTTCGAAGGCTTGAAAACTGGTAGGATGAACTCCCTCATTGAGACTGATCAAAGGCATATCCCCCTGTACATGGACTGGATATTCTGGTTTGGCATTAACAGTTACCATATTGTCATTAATGATGTATTTTACTTGTTGATGAAGGGTGGACGGGACTGCTCCTGCCATATAGATCTACGGTCTTCCCAACAATAAATTATATCACGTGGTGATGTTGAGCACTTGGAAGGATATGTAGAAAGTATATGGGATAATTTCCAATAGAAGTTCTATGTCTCCTACAGCTTCTCTTCGAGACCCATCGAAGGCTCTTATGACTACATGACTGTTTCGGATTCGATTTGGATTGATCTTCATTCTTTCCAAAGTGTTATAGGGACAGATGTTCAGGGAAGATCCTCCATCTATTAACACGCCTCCTATCATATATCCAAAAGATATCACTGCTATATGTAATGACTTGTAATAACCAGTCCCTTCTACAGGTATGTCATCATCAGTAAAAGATATCACATTGTTATTGAAGATGTGATCTATCAAGTGACGAAACTTTTCTGCATCCATCGCTTTTGGCAGATGCGCTTCTTCCAGTACTTGCATTAAGATTTTGTGATATCTTTCGAAGACAATACCAAATCCAGAATGGATATCTGTCGGGGTGCCTCTTTTAATCTTTGCACCACCTTGGCTTCATTATGCCCTATTTTATTGAGGAACTTTTCAATTTTCTCCTCTGGCACTTTACCCTTGGTTTTAGTGACTGGCTTTATTACTCGCTGAGGTAGATACAACAGGTTTTCCTTTGATATAGTAGCAGTGTGATTTGATGTTGATCCCTCATTCTCCTTATAATTCCATGGGACTCTTTTCAGGCTGATTAAGGGATATTGTGGTCTGAATGGCAACATTAGTGGTTTTGGTGCAGCCACTTTCACAGGATTCTTTCCTCCTTTGTCCCCCTTTCCCTGAATTGTCAGGGGTATTGTAGCTACATTTTTTTCACAGGAAATGACTGCCACAATTTCTTTCAAACCCCATGCCATGGGAGGAAATATCGCTTCCTCATCAGGAAAGACATTATCCTGACTTACTTTTCGCAGTTCACCGCTTTCAATCAAGTTCTGAATTAATTGATGAAGTTCCCCACATTCTTCTGTATCATGATCAGGAGTGTTGGAATGATATTGACATATCTTAGAGGAATTAAACTTCCTTGATCGAGGGTCAACTGGGGGTAGCAGCTCTGTGACTTTTCCCTCGTTGATCAATATCTGGAGAATTTCCTCCATAGGCTTATTTAAAGAAGTGAACTTTCTTTTAAAGGCAAACTCTCTGTGAGCTCGGAATCTTTCTTCCCTTGCAACTTTATATACTCAGGTTTCATGTTCATGGAACTGATAATAATCCTTCTTTGCAATTGGAAGAATTTTAGGGGTAGGAGGATTTATTCTCCGCTGGCAGACCTGAGCTATCAACTGTCGAGTCACTTGGTGTTGGATTACCATCAGTTCTACCAATTGACCAATCCAACCTTCTGAATACCCCCATTTGTCAAAGCTATCCTTGTTTGTTGGGAATAGTCCCCTACGTATTTGAGGTACTTGGAACCTTCTCTGCTCCCTATATTGATCATGTTGACTCCCTCCTCATTGTGTTGAGGCAAAAGGTTATCTTGAACATGTGGCTGCTCTGGTGCTATTACCACAATCTCACCACTGTCTATCATATCCTGGATCTTGTGCTTTAGAGACCAAAATTCTTGGGTATCATGGCCAGGAGCCCCAGAATGGTAAGCACATTTTTTGCTTAGGTCAAAATTTTTCCCACTTGGATTGGCTGGGGGAAGGAGCTGAACAATTTTCTTCTGTGCTGTCAGGAGCTTTAGTATATTCTCAAGTGAGTCCCCTAAGGGTGTAAATGTTCTTCGACGTTTAACCTCTCCGACTTTTTGAAACAGAGGATTTGGAGATTGTACAGATGTTTGGAAAGAGGAATAATTTTTCCTCTGAATGGGCAAATTTTGATTGCCTCTCTGAGATTGACCTTGAAGTATTAAGGATACATCTTCTTCCTTCTTCTTATGAGCTCTCCGAGAATTATTCCCATAATTTCATGTATGAATGTGCTCAGTCACGGCTTCCAAAGCAGTAATGTCTTTAATCTTTCCAGACTTCAATCCCATCTCAGTCATTTCTCCATGTTTAATCATCTCTGAGAATGGTTTCCTTATGCCTGCTAGGAACCTTTCATAAAATAGAGCTTCCTGTATATCAATGAATGTCATCACTATTTCAGTTTCTGACATTGGTGGAATGACTTGCGCTGCCAGATGTCTCCATCTTTGGGCATACTCACGGAAAGATTCACTATTCTACTTTTTAACTTTGGTAATTTGATATCTGTCCTGAGCCATTTGTGACTGGAAGTTGTATTGATTTAGGAAGGCATGAGCTAGCTGTTCCCAGCTATGAATTTTGGAGTTGTCCAGTAAAGCGTACCATGCTCTAGCCTCTCCCGTCAAACTTTTCTAAAATAACTGCATTCTCAGCTTTTCATCCTCTACATAGGATCCGAGTTCTCCGATGTACACTTTTAGATGAGTGTAAGGATCTTCCAATCCGTCATACTTTTCAAAATTCAGGACCTGGAACTTGTCTGGATAATAGGCCCCTAGAAAGATGCAGAGGTCAGAGTAGTTAACACTCTCATATGCTTCAGTCCCTTTGATTGACCAGATGGTTTCTTCCATTTGTTGGACCTTCTTTTGGATATCACCAGTTTCTTGATCTTCTTTGATATTGGTGATTACAAGGGTTTTTTTGGTTTTTTCATTGGATTGAGGTTCAGGTATATGTGCCTCCTTTTTCTTGTCAGTACCCTGGCTGCCACCTTGTGCAGAGGACTCTGGTTGAGTTGGTATCTGTTAACCCTGAGTACCTTTACTCTGTTCTTTCAGGAAGATAACTAATTCTGCTATTTGAAAGTCCCTCGAACTCTTCTCGAGACACAAAACCTTACCCCTGTTGGGTACTTTCATCCATGTTAGTGGATAGGCTTTGTGCCTTCTTAGATTTAAATCTGGTAATGGGACCAATCTTGCTTACAATAAAAGTAGGTAATTTAGTTTTAACAAATATTAACAGGATGCATGTTATTCAATGTGTCAGTTTTTAGGAGTTTTTTAATATTTTCCTGCAAAACAAAGGTCAGTTGTTTTGATGATAAGATAATATGACAGGGTTTGATATTTAATAATGGAATTGGAAAGAATTAATATTTAAAACGTTTAATATTTACCAGGATCTAATATTGGACATGTATTGAAAGAGGGAAGGTATGAAGAGACTACCCTTTGCGTTTGGTTTATCAGAGGCTGACCTATCTTAGGTTTACTTTCACGGAATTTTCTGCACGAAGCTTCCTAGATCATCGCAATCTGCTGGATGGAAAATTAATCTGATCTTTCAATTGGAACGGATCTGAGTGGCGCCTTTCTTGAGCCTCGCGGGATTAGTCTTATCTTGAGTCCAGTAATCAGCCACCGACGGGTTTGCCTCCTGGTGGAGGAATCACACAACATACATTCACATACATCGCGTCTCACCGTATGCAATATTTTGACATTGTGCGAATCACTAATATAAAGCGCTATAAATAAAATATTTATTCACATCCATTCAATGTAAAAACAGCATTCACACATATGCAAATAAAAGGGAATTGAAAAGATTAAAATGCGGCTTAAGCCCTGTACTATCCTCAGTAGAGTCGCCACCTGTCGACGCTGGGAAAATTTCCTGTTTGTGTTCTCTACCATTTATATGATCTATGTTGATTTTATCTTTCTTTGGAGGGTGAGTTTTTTGGGAAAGACCGACATACAATATTGACGATTTGAAAAAGATTGATTTTAATTATTGGGCCGAATTAGACAGAACCGCCAGTTAGTATGGGTTTAAATGGTTGTACCAATTCAACCTAAGTTTAAAAGATTTTTGCAATATGGCCCAATATGTGACTCAGTTTAGTTGGTCTTGAAAACCGAGATTCATAGAGTTTGGGGGCTTGCTTAAGCATTGGGAAGGTGTTAGGCACCCCCCGACTTCCATGAAACACGGTTACCGCGTCTTTTCATTCCCTAAACATGTGAAGTGTGTGTGTGTGATGCAGTTAAATGTGCTTGAAATGCATTGTTTTGAAAGTAGTGATGTGCTTCATTGGACCTATATACGAAGGGTTTGACTTATTTAAAAGTTTAATAATATGAAAGTGATGTTTTGAAAAGAGGTTTTCAAACCCTTTTGCTGGCATAGGAATTGAAGCCCTTTAATACTTTCATTTTATTCCTTATTCGGTTTTATTTGATTTTATTAAGATGTGAAGCATCTTTGATAATATAATAATATATATATATATAAGTGTCGGGCTCTTTATGGGCATGAAAGCCATCGAAGTATGCCCGAGCACCACAAGCCACAGTTTTCACTATTTCGGGGCCTTAAGCCCGTATAACCGTTTTAAGGCCCTGGATTTACAAGTACAAAGATTTGCAAGCTAACTGTACAACTGAAAAAGGTCCATCACGGGAACTTGATCTAGATCCATTGATTGAATCGTAGATCATGTAGCTCCTAGGCTCACAGGATATCATATAAACAGCTTGCATAACGAATATATTGTAATAACATATATCTCTACTCTAGACATCGCTGGACGAAGGATTTATCAGTTAAATCCTCGTAAGCGAGTAGCCCATAGCTTCTATTTCCTCTAAATACAGATTTAGGGTCACGTGGTTGCTAAATATTTACAAAAACTATAAAGAAAACTAGATATGTACATATCTTAGCCATTCTTGCTTCCAGGTTCAAGTTTCACAACTTTTAATCGGTTAAAAGCTAGATCTGGCTAGATCTAATACAGATCTAGTTCATAAAGCATAAATATTGACTATTTACATGAAATGAATGGTTAAAAGGTTAGATCTAACCAATATTAACTATTAACTATATATATATATATATATATATATATCACTTATATATATATATATATATATATATATTAGAGCAAGCGAGAAGAGCAGATCTGACAAAATCTTATAGTATTCGAACGGCTTTCGGAGCCTCAAAACTCAATTTCCACGGGTTAAAATTTGATATGTTGTAGTATATATGTGTATGAGTGTTTACAAGGAAGTTGTATAGAAACCGGAGTAAAATACAAGCTCATTCAAGCTGATTCTCTCTCTCCTGGCCTCTTTCTCTCTCTCTTCTATGCCTAATATTCTCTTAGAAGCTAAGGGGGGAGGGTGTATATATAGGCTCGGCCTGCCGCGACTCTACCTGTGGCAGCCGCAGGTAGAGCTGTGGCTAGTCCTGGTGGGCCCCGCTACCTCGAAGTACGTGTAGTCCGCTTAAAATCTTTATAACTTGCAATCCGGGAATCCTATGGAGGCGTGCCATACCTTTCCAGAAAGCTCTTTCCTAGAGCTACACAATGACATGGGGCTTGACCTTTTTCGAATCCGGGAAGATGGACCATGAACAGATCTTCAAGTTTTCGCAATCAGTCCGTTGAGTTGTCTGGTGTAGTTTTTACCCGGGATTGATGTGATGATTTTGTATGTCATTATCCTCGGTAGTTTGATCAGTATTGATGTTGAGTTGTCAAAATTACCCTTTTGGCCTTCCGGGGTTGTCTCCGGACTTGATGCAGCTGCAGCTGTCTTCCCTCAGGGTTATCTTCGGGGTTTGTCTCTGGAGTATAAAAGCGGTTTTTGCCCTCTTGCAGGGTTAGTAACTGGAATGAAAAATTTTGGGTGTCTACACATGGCTTGAAGAAGAAGAAGGAGAAATCTCAGAATGATGATCAAGAACAGAATGAGAACCCTAATACTTTAGAAGAGGATACAGCTCAAACCATCAGTTAGTTAGACAGCCTCCGAACATGAAAAGTTCAGAGAATAAGGAAGTTCTCCTCTAAGTCTGCTCCAACTTCCTACTATGAGGCTATAACAGATAGAATCCAGAATTATTATGCTGAAGTAGATAAAAAGGATTATGAGGTTGCTGCCAATAAAGGGCTAACCTTAGAAGAATGGGATGAAGGAGATGGAAAGAAAAAGGAAAGAATTCAAGGGATGGCATAGGCAGGACGCAGTGATAAAGGGCTTGAAGAAGCCTAAAGCTGACAAAAGAAAACTAACAATAGTTGAAGAGCCAGTCGGTGCTCAACCGATTGCAGAGTTTCACTCTTCGATCGTAGAGACGGAAGCTGTTGTTGAAGAAATGGCTAGGACAACTGATATGCTAAATCCAAATGATGATAAAATGATGGCTGAGAAGGCCTCTAAGCCTGAGCCCATGCAAGAAGATATGGTTGTGAAGGTTCCTATGCCTGAGCCACAACCAAAAAGAAGAAGATTAAAGAAGTTGAACTTGAAGAAGAAGAAGGTAGAAAATAACTCTACGCCTGTAGAGCTGGAAAAGGCTGCAAGTGAAGGGGAGAACAAAGATGAAAGCTCCTTTGAGGATTCCTTGGAGCTCACCAAAATCATTGATTCAATGGTGAAGGACATCAGTAATGCACCTGAAAGCCCTCTTCGTCTACATTCTTTAATCATCCAACCTCCTTCTGAATAAGAAATAGCTACAACTCAGCTACAACTCAGGGGGGAAGATGAAGAAATTCCCAACCCTGAGAATGTTGAAGCAAGGATTGAAGGGTCAGATGCTCAAGATGAAGAAAAGGATGATGAAATAGACAAGTTCACTATTATCTTCAACAATAATAGTGATCAGCTATTTTACTTTCTACCAGTCATGCGCTGGATGAAGGCTCTACTAATGGGAGATCTAAGCTAAATCACCTGAACTTATCAGAAATTTTTGAATGTGAAAGTGTTATCTCAAAACTTCCCCAAAAAATTGAAGTTCGCCAGATGAACAATCTCTAATGGAAGTTCTTTAGCTCCATCTGGCATCTTCCACAAATTCACCTTCCTCTTTCTTGATGCATAAAATTGAAGTTGAACTAGCTGAAAAGAAGAAAGCAAGAAAGAGAACTAAGCAAAACTCACGCTGTGAAGCGTTCATAGAGTCTAATACTACAAAAGTAGAGTGTACATCCACCCAAGGTACACAAAATTTCCTATCTTTAGACTTAATTTTTCTTCACTTTCCAAACCTATCAAACCTCACGATCGTAGAGTCCCAAAATCCTACGACTATAACATATACTGATTAACCCTCTACTCTTTCTGTATCTATCTCACCTATAAATAACACAAAATACTCACTATAAAATACTCTCGAATAGTATATACTCCATCTCATTCACCATTTAATTAACCAATAAAATCACTAACTCTGACTCTCACCTTCTCTCCGATCGCAGAGCCTCCTAGAGCAGCCAAAATTTGAACATATAATTCCTTCCGCCTCAAACCAATAACGTATACAACATCAAACGTCCTCTCTTATAACACCTCCATCAAATAGAATAGATCCTTCATCTCAATCTCAGCTTAGTCAAGAGATGGTCAACGCTATGACTAAAAAAGTTAGAAGTAAAATGACATCTCTTACCACTATCATTGATAAATCTTTAAGAAGAATAGGTGATATCTACATCAAAAAGGTCGATGAGCATGCTGAAGCTGTAAAAAAGATGCAAGAAACTAACTCCTCCTCCATGAAGTTTCTCATAGACAAGGTCTTTAGACTAAGCTCTAGCATTAATTAGTTCAAAGAATTTACAAGTGATGTCATCATAAGAACAGATAATGATATGGCTATGGTCCATGATCAAAGGCAAAACTTAGACAAGAAGTTTGAAGAAATGAAAGGAGAAGTCACTCTCTCTAAAGCTCAAGTGGACTCTATGGTGGAAACCATACGAATTCTTACAGCAGAGGTGGATGCCCTTAAGGAAGATGCTGACAAAAAGGGGGAGAAGAAAACTCATAGAGCTCTTAGTGATAAAAGTAAAGCTCCTCAATCATCAAATCCTCCTCCTCCTCCTTCTAGACCAGTGCCTCAAGTTTTTCCTATAGGATGAAGTCAGGCTTCAAAAACTCCACAGTCATCGAGTGAAGTTACTCCTACTGGGTCAAAATTTCCAAGCATAAATGATCCAAGCTTTATTAATAGAAATCTATATGGGATCATAATTGAAGGAGAAGAACAACTAAATATGTCATATCCAGGATCAAGAGATACTTTAGAAGAAGGCAAGAAGAGGATAATCAAGCTTCGGAAAGGAGAATGGTTAAGGAAATAAGAAATCCCCCAACAAGAAAATCGTATAGAAGATAATAGAAATTCATTCAAGTTTCTTTTTGTTTTACTTTGACATGTATTTCCTTTCAATGACTTATAATTCTTTTCATATCAATAAAATTCACTTTTTATAGACAATACAGTTGTTCACTGTATACTAAGGCATATCTTAAATTCATACATTTACTTGTATTAGAATTGATGATTGAGCTTTAACTACTTGTTTTGTCATCATCAAATAGGGGAATATTATTAGTACCCATAATTTATGTCAAACCTATTTGATTTGATGATGATTCTAGTTCAATGTATATTTGTAAACAAGTAGCTTTGTAAAGTCATTATGAAAAGAACTCTGTGTAAAAGAACATAGTTTACGAATCAAATTTGTTAGGATGATCCAAATCATAAAGTTAAAACTCAGTATTAGATGATGTTTAGAGAGATAAAGGTGCAATTACTCTAAGATTGAGAGTGAACTAAAGACAATTAGAGATCGTATAGTATAAACCCAATCGTAGAGCCAAAATCACAGAGTCACAAAAGATCGTAGAGAAAAAAAAGTTATTCTATAATTTTACTCTAAGGAAATTTAAATTATAAAGTGCAGACTTCTGACAAGTCAGTGACAGGTTATGACAGAACATAAACCTTAATCACTCTACCCTCCATGGTTATCCTCAAATGAATTTGCGATAAGGACAAATCGACAAAGGTTCTATCCAATAGCTATATTAGCAGAGTCAAAGGACACATGGCTTCAACTGTACTGTTTATAGTACTGAAGAAATAAACCTGATGTGGTCCAAGCAGGTAGCAATTTGAAGTCAAGCAATTGAAGAATGATAAATGTCCAAGTTAGAATGGAGCAACGCTAACTTTCCAACATGAAGGTCCCTAGAAGATCTCTATATAAGGACAGAAATTTCAAACACAAGATAGAGAATGAATTAATAAAGTCCAAGTGATGAAACTCTAAGTTCATATAAACTTCACTTAATGATCCCAAGAAACACATTTGTTGCTAAGTCATTTGGAGAGATACTTAAAGAAACTTAGCAGCTCCTCAAAACAAATATCATTTATTAGTGATAAATTAGATCTTAGTGATCTCTTGTAATCAAAGTCTATATGACTTGAAAGATTATTAGGTAGTGTTTGATTACCTCTGAATGTCTCTGAAAATCACTTCCTCTATTTTGCATAGACCCAAATGCTTGTTTGGTAAAAATTTGGTTGCCTCTGTAAGCCTCTATTTCGGTAAGAGATGGAACCAAGTCTGGATCGGAGAGAGGAACATCTAAAATCTTTATTACAGGAGTACCCTCACAAATTCAAAGAAATTATCTCCTTTGTCTTTCTTCTTCTCTCCTCTGTTCTGATGAAAGCTTTGGCCATGGACTTCCTGATGACATCGATACACCGCCATTTACCAGCGGTAATTTTGTCAAATAAACCCCTCTTTCTCTCTCTAAAAAACCCTCCCCACAGATAAATTATGTCCATCACGATCAATCAAAAAAGATATAATTCGAGAGACAGATGACGAGGGGAACGACGGTTCTGGCAAAATTCAGCTCCGTGAGTGGAAATATCAGCTCCGTAGCTCGCCGAATTTTGGAGAAGTTATTGGCCGAGGCTGAATCGAACCTCTATTTCTCTCAGAATCGGTATATATTCCATATACTCAAAAAGGATGGTCTCTGCTCCTTCCTCTGTGACGCCCCCAGATCTGGGTCCCTTCGAACCTCGGATCCAGTCCGCCACGATACTACTATCGTCAAACTATTACATCTTTTATTCATAACTTAATGAATACAACTTTGCTTTATTACAAATTAGAATATAAATTCATTTCATTTCCAAGATCTTTATAATGACCCCAAACTTTAATAAGTATTCAATCTTGGTCATTTACCATTCTTGTCTTTACATCATAATCGATATTATAAAAATGCGAAATAATTTAAACTTTTCAATATCCTTTGAATAAAATCTTTTTATTGATTTTATAACTTTGAATCAATTACATATCCTTGATTCAACTTATGTTATGATTCATCCTATACGAATTACTGTGTACACTATTACATCTCAATTCGACATCCTCTATATATATTGATAGTACAACTTTACAACTCAACATGTATTAAACATTGTAAACTACAATCATGTACAACTCCTAGAACCTAAATATGGTTCAAGCAATAATCTAAATAGTAATCTTTGTTGCGATACTATTTAACTTTATCAATCAAGAAGCACGTAATCTTTACCGTGAGTCCTTAACCTGCAAAAATGGTTATTTACAAAAGTGAGCTCGACAGCTCAGCAATTCTAACAGTTTTCATACATCACTAAGCATATAATAACAAACTCAGTTCATGCATTTATAATCAATTAATATTTACTATGCATGTTACTTCTCACATAACAGGCATAGAGATTTACTTCACAAGCATATCATCAAAGATCAACTTTCAAATTTCATACATATCTCATATGCATTTCATATATATACATCAACATTCTCATAGCATAATATAACTCAACTAACAGTTATCAAATTTATATATCAAATAGGAACTGAAAGACTTTCCTGGTTCGTAGTTTAACAACTACGACTTAACTGCTTAAAGCTAGCTGCACTACGTGTATTCCTACACAGTTATATAATCATGGATTTATACCCATCAGTCATACATTCATACATTCTTAATGAAATAACAATTGTTATATTGTTTTCTAACTTGATTCTTAGAACCTTGTTTCACTTTTTTATCATACTCTTATAATAGCTAGGTATGTATAAATTTACCTTAATCATACATATTTAATAACAACATTCATAACCCTTATCACACACTTGATTCACTATATGTTCGACACGTATTTAAAACTCATAGATACGGGTTCTATATTGTTCTTACGTTTCGCAAACCTTAGAAAAATTTATCAATTTCGAGTTTTCTATCATCATTACATCAATGAACACTCAACACATAATGTAGACTCTGTTTCATAACTCATGATAACAATGTAAGCTTACTACAAGGTTCAAATTATATTTTAAAAACAATCAGGCAGCAGTGCCATGTGGCGCAGCTACGCTGTATTTAGCCTTGGGACGGGTGCAGCTGCGCCCTTCTCTGATCAGTCCAGAATTGGCTCTTTGCTTTCTGGTTCTACTTGGGTCTTCTAGCATTCATAAGTATTGACACATGGTATGCTAAACACATGCTCACATACATCTAGTCTATTTACATATATCTAGTATAGTTCATCTTTAAAACATGCTCGTATAGTGCATATCACGTCTAACTAGTGGGGTGCACATACCAATCATGACTAGAGGCACACAAGTCCTATCATGCTTGTACATAAAGTCAAAATGTAAGTAACTCCATGTTCGTCCACCTCACTTTCAAAACTTCCCAAGTTTTATTCTCTAAAATCAATGTCATGCTTAACTAATCATGCAAGGCTACTATGTTCATCATGTATACATGTGAGATGTCATAGTAATGTTAATACGCATGCTCACAAATATCTTCATCATATACGCATAACTAGCATCTTTAAAACTTGTCCAATTCATGCTTGACTAACCTCCATAGTATCTAACAAAGTGTGTGCACATACATGACATCTAAGTGATGTTAAAAGCACTAGCATGTATGCTCAAAAACATCAGAATCTAGATACACCATGTTTATGCAACTTAGTTTGCAAAAGTCCGAGTTTTACTTTTGAAATCATTTTCATCTTAAACCATGGGTTCTAGTGTATTCTCAATACCTTAGTCTCACATTCCATGCATATCTAGACCATACAAACATGTTCAAAAAGTCAGAATATAAACATGATTCGTACATGTCAAATTTCACTTCAAAATTATAAGTCCATTTTCAAACTATAAGTTTTCCATCAATAATGTATACTAACATAGTCAAACATATTCATGCTAGGTCTACGTACACTACAACACATGCTAAACCTGTTATCATGCCTGTCTAAGGCATACCAACAAGTTAGCATTATACAGAAACTAACAGAAATAAAAAATTAAAACAGGTGTCTGGCGCAGCTGCGCTGCACCCTAGTACAAAAAGGGCGCAGCTGCGCCGTGTCTCGGCCAGAACTTAGAACAGCTTTTGCTACGGCAGAAGGCAAAGCCAATTACAAATTCTCTCTACGAATGTGATTTTAGACTAACTACATTGTAGTTCTAACATGCTTATTAGTTTATATAACACTTAACCAGCATTATCCAATCCAATTAACATTCTAATTCATGCTTTAAAATCAAGACTTTTATCAATTTCAATAAACGAAGAACAAAGAGAGTATACCTCTGCTAAATCAGTTTACTAAGCTTGCTAAATTGGACTTCCTTCAATCTATGAATCTCACCACTGATATATGTATTCACTCTCAATTCACTCTATAATAACTTAGTCTCAGCAATTGAAAATAAGAACGAGAAGAAGCTTTATTTATAGCCAAAGCACTACACAGACAATGGTTTTCTCGACCAATTCAAACCAATGGAATGAAGAGGAATACAATGGTTATAAGAGAGGAGTTGGCAGAGTAGTTAGTTTCTACTGTTTGTACCACTCCCCCTTCATGATTAGTGCTAGTTTGCTGAGTTTGAGAAGCATCAATAGGCTTAACCTTGTAGCCATTCACGTGAGGAAAAAGAGATGGCAATCAATTTGGGACAAGGCCAATTGAAGCTCAGCATTTGCAACATATACTAACACTTAGGTTATTTACATATACACATAACATACTTAGGTTTATTTTATTTTGGACAATACAAGTCCCACCTTAATAACTTAATATTGCTATATTAATATAAGTTATGTCATACATACACAACTTTACATATCTGTACACCCACACATAAAAAAAATATACGCATATATATAATAATGTACCTCATGTACATTGGTTAAATTCAATAAATATTTTAATTGGACTAGATATAAAATGGTTGGGCATTCTCAACCCATAATTATTATCTCAAGTACACCCAAATATTATAATGATAATTAATGTCAATTATTTATTAACTCGCCATTTAATAATTATAGCTAAACCTCCAATTAATTTAACTCTACTATTTATGCTACACAAGGCATAATTATATGAGCTTGGAAGTAATAGGTCTCAAGCTTAACACAATAGTCTCACCAACTAATATTACATCCTATAATATGGTCATCGTATATTAATACTTACTTATATGTTCTCAACACATATATTCTTGCACATAGCAATTAATCCTCATAATAACATTAATTAAATCCATTTAATCATTCCTTCATTAATTTATTTAATGAATTGCTTATCCCACCACTTTGTCACACTAGGCATATCTCACAAGCTTACCTTAAGCTCATTATCACTTTCACCACACTTTAATATCCTTTTAATATAAAGTTTGTGTGACACATGCACTTTAATTATCTTAAATAATTATAATAACCACTACCCTTAGAATAATTAATATTTATCCCATTAATTCTTTAATATATATATATGATAAGTTCAGATTTCATAAACTTTCTCAAACTTTTTTGCAACCGACGCAGCTGAGCTGGTATTAGGCTTGGAAGTGGTGCAGCTGCGCCACCTCAAGTTTAGGTGTAGACCAGTTCTGCTATAGCAGAACCTTAGTCTAAATCCATACATACCTTGAACATGCTTTTTAATTACTGACTTGATATTTTAGTTACTTAACATCATTTACTACATTCTTCAATGATTTAGAGATTAAACTCCTAGTTCAAACTCTATTTCTTTTAATAATTAATCAAATATAAAATCTCATATATATATATATATATATATATCTAATTTCCTTCCACCAACCGCATAATTCAAGATATATATAACACATATATACATTACTTTAATCTTCACTTCTCGCCGTGTATCAAATTACTTAATAATTCTCTAACCAATATTTATTTAAAGATATATTGGTTTAACAACGTATATATAAATTTTATTAACGTCGTTCGCACATTCACATATTACCATGCGAAGTAATATATATAAAGGTACTTACTATAATCACATACTCCACACATGTATTAACTCACTATTTACTTAAGTGATCTTAAACCCTTTACTATATCACCATAGTTAATTAAGGCTTTAATATTCAAATTATATTATTTCATAATATAACTTCCAGTTTAAATTAACTAATATTTATACTTATTAGTTAATTCCCTTAACTAATTCATGCTTTACTATCTCAATCCATCCATGGATAGCTTAAGCACTAATAATAACCTCTATTACAATCATACTAGTCACTAGTATATATACTCAAGAAGATGGTGATTATACATTAAAGATATTTAATGTCACCAACTTACTATGATAAAAGAATTCTATATATTATTTAGTAACGATAGATAAGTCTTATCCATCTCTTTTTCTCCAAATAAATCGCCTCCTCAATAAATAACAAATATATAATAATAATATATTTATTAAACACAAAATCACATATTGCATAGTTCATATTACCCTATGCAACACAATACCACATACTCATAACGCATTTATATATTCTTATTTGAACCCATATCATGCCTTAAGAATTTTATTTTAAAAATTCTTATTTTATAATTTCTGAAAATTCGGGTTCTTACATCCTCTATATGGCATAACCCCCTTTCTCTATCTCTGCTTACATAATTATATTATATATGTGCATACAAGTAAATTTAAGTACTTTTTAGAATAATGAAGAAAAATTATGTACTTGATTGAGTTATAATACAAATTGTATTGTTAAAATCAGAGAATTTTGAAAGTATAATTTATTTCATATATGTAAATATAATTATTTATTAATATTTTTCTGTGTGAAGTTCATTTAAATATAGATTTGTAAATTTATATTTAATATTTAATCATATAATTAAAAATTTTGAGTAAAGCTAATAATTTGATTGTGTATATTACAAGGTTAAAATCGTAAAATACTATTATTCAGATGTTTTAGCAATTTCAATTACCAAACAGCTTTATAAGTTCAGATGCAATTTCATTCAGATGATCTAATTTATTAAGATGTCATAACTATTCAGATCTTAATTACTCAATTTTATTAAACACCACCTTAATTTGTGAATCAATTTTGTAAAAGTTCTTTGTGAACTGTAATCTTAGTGATTATCATTCTTAGTGGAATATCCCTACTCGCGGAATAGAAGAGAGGACTATGAGACTTTTCTGCTCCGAACCTCTTAAAAAAAATTTGTGGTCTTTATTTTCTGCATTTCATAGTCTGTCACTCTACGGTTTTATTACTATGAGTTATTTCTACATTTGCTCACTAAATTTAAGAACTGTGTGTTTTCTGATAATCTTTGAAGGGTTTTTAATAATACAATTCTATTGTGTATAATCAATCAATTAACTTACTTAACTGATTTGGTAACATCTATTTACAAAGAAAATTTAAAGAATATATTCAACTCCCCTTCTAGATCTCTTTGTCTTTCTAGGAATAACACATAGTTATATAAAATATAAGTAAATATATTATATATGCACGTATACAATTACGAAGTAAGACCGTAATTTATTTATATTTGAGTGATGTTAGGGGTCTCAAAATTTTTAACTCAAATGATGTGTCACCATAATATTGATTGGGTAGATCTCATGTGATTGTCTATGTCATAAATTATCATTAAAATATTAAATGTCATGTCATTTAAGACCAAAAAATTAAAACTCTTAGCATTACTCTTTATATTTATTTTCTTCAAACTTTCGCACACATATTTAAAAAATAAAAGATTTTATTAAACTGCTAATGAAGTCAAAATTAAGAGGTAAAACTTCAAATAACCAAAAAATAATTACTTACTGTAACTTTTTCCCAACATTTTCCATATTATTAGATATATTCCACATTTTAACATTTTTCATACTATTACATATTCCAAATTCTTTAGAACTTTTCTAAAGAAAATATAAAGCTTTTTACAATTTAGTCCCTAGTTCATAGACTCCCGCTTGCAGCAAGTGAAGGCATTGAACCATTCCAATTAAGCAATTCCTCTATCATTTGCATTGCATTTCTATTCTCCTCATCCATTTGCTCACCCACTGGATACGACACTGATTCGGACGATACTTCCGATACCGATGCTAATTCCGACACCGATACCTCTCCGGAGCTTATTTGTGCCTTATTCTTTTTCCCAAGCTCAACTCTCATCACCCAATTAGACCTCGACTGCTGGCCGGCGCGTTTCTGCCACACTCCGATGTGGGAATTATCGGTGTCGAGCCTTAGACAGGTGAGCGATGGTGCGGTGCCCTTGCAGCATTTTCGGAGCTTTGCGCTAAGTATGTCGGATAGAATGGACGGTGGTGATGAGGGGGAATCCGTCTTGAGATCTGAGTTATCGGATTTTGTGATGACCGGGAAATTTGTTTTGGCGTTTTGGCCGTTCATTAAGATGGCCGCTTCGTCGTATGCTCTTGCAGCTGCCTCGGCCGTCTCGAATGTACCTAACCAAATCCTTCTCTTTCTGTAATAAGCAAAAATAAAAAACAAATTATGTGACGCGTGATTGGACCGATAATTGAGAAATATATAAGAAATAATTAAAATGAAACAAAACAAAATTGTAAAATGCCTTGGAGATAGTTGGTGTATGTTAACCGTGAAAATTGAGAATTTTATTTTTTCTTTTTGACTTATTAAGGTTTGTGTACAATAAGACTCTTCTTTTTATACTTTTAATGATTAAATGTGAAAATTAAATATACTTTTCACATTTATTAAGGTTTGTATAGGATTTTTGAGAACTACAAGAAGACTGTTTGATTGGGTCTTAATGGCTGCCCAAAATTGAAAACAATACAAATTTTGGGCTGTTTGATTAATATTAAAAAAAATATGCATCAAGAGTTTTTTTAAATTTTAATGTAAGTTAATATTATATATCTAATTAACAAAACACAACTGATTTTAAATTTTTCGCTCACCCTAATAAACGATCAGCACCGTCCAAAATTTGGGATAAATCTCACCGTCCATTATATTCTCTTTAACTTCAAAGGAAAAAAAATTGCTTTCTCTCTCACTCTCAGATCCTCATCCGTTCTTCCTCCTCCCAAGCTCGCCCTCTGCCTCCTCCATTCTCTAGTGCCGTCAATCTCTCCTCCCCATCCCCTTCGTACGTAGTACCGGAAGCACGGATAGTACGGCTAGTATATATGTTATATATGTTTCTTATGTAATCCTTAATACAAGTTTAAAAAAAAAATGGTACAAAACTCTCATTTTTAAGAGAAGGTATACGGAGACAGATCAAGAGGGGAACATAGTTTTCGCCCTCTGCCTCCTCCATTCTCTAGTGCCGATAATCTCTCTTCCCTTTTCCTTTCGTACGTAGTGCCGAAAGCACGGATAGTACGGCTAGTATATATATGTTATATATGTTTCTTATGTAATCCTTAATACAAGTTTTAAAAAAAATGGTACAAAACTCTCATTTTTAAGAGAAGGTATACGGAGGAAGATCAAGAGGGGAACATAGTTTTCGAAGTTGATCAGAACTTACTGATGTTGAAGAATTAATGGATAAGTTATGGTCAGGGTTTTTCAAAAGTCGAATAAGTGTTAGAAATGTGCTCAATTGACTCGATATCAATTTATTTTAAAAAGACGGCTTAGGGTGAAATACGACCCCAAATGAAATAATATCATACGCAAAAAGAAAGACTCAGAAATCGGTAGAAAATGAACACATGAATTAAGAATGCGGGTATATAATATGGTTTGGAGTTGTTATTAACTATATATATATATATATATATATATATATATATATATATATATATATATATATATGTGTGTGTGTGTGTGTTTGTGTGTGTGTGTGAGTATTGCATAATGGGGAGGGGGGGAACTTACAGGAGAGGATGGCGAACTTCAGACACCCAAGAGCCCCACTGGCGTTGCCTGACACCCCTGAACTTCTTCGATTGTACCATAATTATATAATATGTTTTTGTAATATTACTCCTCTTTTTATAACTTTACATATGTGTGTTTATATGTAAGATAGATATAATAAATATATATAGTGTGTTTTTGTGTGTGTTTTTCAGAGTATCTATACGGGCATTTGGTACAAAGATGAATGGAGGGGAGTGTGTGGAGGAGGTCTACTTCTTCTGCTTGTTCTTATTCTTGTTGTTATTTATGTAGTTGTCGGTGTGTAAAGTCCAAGTGTTTAAAGTGGGGGGCGCAATTGCAATTAATGTTTCACCTACACAAGTAAGTGTGACCTATGTCATTATGTCCATAACAACTTTTCACTTATCACCATTATTGAATTGAATCAATATAAGACTAGTATATACTTTGTGTTGGGGCATGGTTCTTAGGCCCCAGTTGGTTCGGTGGGCTCGAGGCCACACGGAGGAATTTTTTTTCATATAAGAGTGTATTTTGGGCAGAGAAAGGATTTTAAGAAATCTAATTTTTTTTTTCTGAATTTAATTTTCAATTCGAAAGGAAATAATCAGGATAATGTTCGATTTCCTTTCTTTAATAAGATTCACTTTTATCTCATTATGATATCTAATATAATGAGAAATCATATTCCAATTTGGGGACAGGACGTTAAAGGAGGTGTGATCATTATAAATATAAGGACATACCCTAATTCACATGTACACAACATTATTTTTGAGTACTAAAGTATTAAGTCTCCATTGTTAACCTGATTTCACAATGTACTTATTCTCACACCGAAGTTATCCCCCGGCGGCCCAAGCCGTCAAGTTCTTACGTGTAATTTCGTTTCTGTGCAAGATTGGACGCGTTGTTGGTGATTGAACGCATGGAAGAATTTTGGCGTTAACATTGGCGCTAGAAAGAGGACCTGATGCGTGGGCAATATACCCATGAATTAGGTATAATTGAGCTTCATATATTGTTGTTCTTAAGTGTTTTAGGATTGTTTTATTTGTTTGTTTGTTATTTTGCAGATTTGGGCAGAGCAGAGGGGCAATGTCGTAAAAGTCGATTCATTTAGGGCAAATTAGGGAATTCTGGCAAGGCAAGGGGCAAGATGGCAATGTGCAGCATAAGGCAAGGGGCAAGATGGTAATGTGTAGCATAAGGCCACAGCGCCGAGGCGCTCAAAGAGTAATAGAACCCAGCGCCGGGGCGCTGGGTGGCATGAAAGGCTGACAAATTTTGAAGTTAAAGCTGGAAAAGGAAGGAAGAAGTGTATTCTGAATAGGAATACAACAAGGCTGACTCAATGGGGATTGATTAGTTATAAAAGGACGAAGGATTTGGACATAAAGACACATTCATTAAGACAGATACTGAAGATTTTAACTTGGAGATTTCAGAGGAGCGTTGAAGAATTGTAGTAGAGAGTGAAGATTGAAGGCCATTATTGAGTTTTTCTTCTTCATCTTTATCTGTAATTTAATTTAGATGTTTATTATGGGATTTTTGGTTTTAATTTTCAACATGAACTAATTTCTTAATTAAGGCTACAATTGAACCTTTTATGCATATGACTTGATTTCCAATATTAAACCAATTAATTATTCATATTGAGTTGTCTGTCATATTCCATGCTTATTGTTTAATTATTTGGTCAATAATTACCATGTTACACTAGATGAATTCGGGAGATGAAATTTAGGGTTAGAACTGAATATGATAGCTTGTATTCTTGGTTATTTGCATAAGATAAATAATTAGGGTTGTGAATTGAATAGGGATATTGCTCTTCACTACATGTAACAATTGGGAAGTGGAACTTGTTGAATTTAATTCTTTGGTTGTGCATAGGAATATAGCATAATTAATTAGATTAAGTACTTTTAATTCATCACTTGGAAAAGGACTTTTAAATACATTGAATTCCTGTTAACAACTCGTGTGGATTTAATAATTGGAGAAATTGGTTAATTGAATCATATTGCATAATTGGGGATATTGTGGTCTTAAGCCTTACTCATCTGAATCAATCGTTATGTTAAAATTAATTAGTTGATTTAATTTAATTATAATTGAAAAATCACAAAATTGGGTTGTTTAAATAAAATTGGATTGATACAGTACTAGTAGTTGGGAATTATTAAATAAGATTCCTCGTGGGTTCGACACTCATTCTTATCACTTTATTGCTTATTGACCGTGTATACTTGCACGTAATTATTGATTGTAAAATTGACCAACAAGTTTTTGGCGCCGTTGCCGGGGAATTTTTGTTTAATATTAATTCCATATTAGTTATAATCAGTTCGTTCTTAATTTAAACATTTTTTTATTTAATTATTCATTTTCTTCTTCTTACAGATTTTTCATCCGTGTATGCACACCAAATCAAAGGGTAAGGACTAACTTTTCCCTTATGCAGACGATATTGAGAGAAAGTTCCAGAAACTAAGGTTTACTAGTGAGATAATACACCTAGAAGAAGAACTAGCAGAGGAAGAAATTCGAGATGTTATGACAGCGGAAGAACAAAAATCACTTAGGGATTATGCCATACCGACAATGACGAACATTCAGTCTAGCATTCGGAGACCGGTTATCAATGCGAACAGTTTTGAGATTCAATCGGGTACTATTCAGATGCTGCAGAATTTAGTTCAGTTTGGGCGTGGTCCGAATGATGATCCGAACGAGCATATCTTGAGTTTCTTGGAGATCTGCGACACATTCAAGTTCGACAATGTTACGGAGGAAGCAATAAGGTTGAGGTTTTTCCCATTCACATTGCGAGACAAAGCCCGAAGTTGGTTACATTCCTTGCCACCAAGTTCTATCACAGCTTGGGATGATTTAGCTCAAAAATTCCTAGCTAAGTTCTTCCCACCAGCTAAGACGGCAAAACTACGGAATGATATTCATACCTTTTTGTAAGACCCCGAATTTTATGAAATAAAACTATTCAATTTTTTTTTATAATTATTATTCTATTCAGTAAATGGTTAAATTGATAAAAAGTTAAAGTTAAGGGTGATATGTGCAAATTTTACAAAGTAAGCAAGTTGTCATAAAATATTCGTTGCGTCAGAGAATATTTGTTTTGTCAGGAAATATTCATTCTGTCGGGGAATATTATATTCGATAACGTACAACGGCGGCGTCGAAATAACCAATAATTGGTGGGCCCCACAACAGAATAACTGTCGGATATAGAAAGCGACAGAAGTAACATTTTTATAAAAATAAATTTTTACCGTTAAACTATTGAAATACCCGGTGATAAAAGTACAGTAATACGCGTTGTTGCAAAATAGCACACGGTATTGCATAGTATCTCTAATTATTGATGCTTACGTAAGAAGTCACTCAGTATTTCATTCAATAATTGCTACAGTAATAATTACATAGTATTTTATATTATCAAATCAATAATTGCCACAACACAGTAACTCGTATTATTGAAGTGACATTATTAGATAGCATTATTGACAATGTCTAGAAAGTTCTGTCGAGTAAAGGGGTTAGGTTATATAATTGAGCACCAGTAAGGAGAAATTGTAAGACCCCAACTTTTATGAATTAAGATTTAATTTTGTTTATATATTATTTTGAAATAGTAGGGTGTTAATTTGATAAATGTGGTAAGTTATGGGTGGAATGTGCAAATTTTACAAAGTAAGCAAGTAGTCATAAAATATTCGGTTGGTCAAGGAATATTCTTTTTATCGGAGAATATTCGTAAGACGGCGCAGTCATTGGTGGACCCCACAACGGAATGAATGTCGGATATAGAAAGCGACATAAATAACTTTTTTATAAAATAACGGTAAAACTGTTACCGTTAAACTGTTGAAATACCCGGTGATAAAAATACAGTAATACGCGTTGTTGCACAGTAGCACACGGTATTGCACAGTATTTTGAATTATTGGTTCTTACGTAAGAAGTCACTCATTCAATAATTCTTACAGTAATTACTGTCCAATATTTTATATTATTGATTCATAATTGCTACGTTGATATTTTATATTATTGATTCAATAATTGTCATAATAACCACTGCACAGTATTTCATATTATTAAATTAATAATTCATATTATTTGAATAATATTATTAGATAACATTATTGACAATGTCTAGAAAGTTCTGTCGAGGAAAGAGGTTAGGTTATATAATTGCGCGCCAATGAAAAGAAATTCTTATTGGAAAGCCCTCTCTTTCTTAGGAACGACCTGGTTGTGAATAATGTGATTCTGTAATATTAATTGATGAATAAAATAAAAATTGTTGATAAATATAATAAGTAAATATTTGTCCAATTTTGATATATATGAAGGAAATTTTGGAATGAGACATTTGTTGAAAGTTGGCATTTTATCATCTCCGATAAAATATTTATTCAAATATATTATTATAATATTACATTATAATAGTATAATGTGATAATATAATAATATAATTTTATAATTTAAATGATAAAAATTTTATAATAAATTTATGGTATAAAATAAAATGAGGTGGAAGAGAGAAAAATGGAATTGGAATTCTTTTTAAATAATTATAAATCTTTTAATATATATATATATATATATATATATATATATATATATATATATATATATAAAATAACACCAGAATCAGAAAATTTTTTCTCTATAATATCGAGCGTATTTCTTGTGAGTATAAAGATTGTTTGAGTGTGGATTACGGTGCAGGATTTTTTGCAACATAACATCTGATATTCCAGTCAGATCTAGTATTCTACTAAGGTAGATGATATTATTTTTCTCGTAAATAATGTTATTTTCTTTTAATATTCATAAAGAATATTATTTTCTTTCATATTCCATATTATGAAATTGATAATATTTCATTTCATATTTCTAAATTTAAACTTACTACGGTAAGTATTTCTTCTATAATTCCTGAAATGATCAGAAATTCTTTGAGTTTTGCGCTTCATCTAATATCATTTCACTGAAATATTGGTCTGAACTTTTTATAAAATTTTTATCTTTTCATGACGAGTTACTATTCACGAGAAAAAAAAATAATTTTTTTTCCTGTCTAAATTATCTTTGATGGTATCCATGTTTTGATCTCTATATTGACAACTTGAATATTTTTGAACTCTGGATAAATTCTCTAATATTTGTTCTTGATCTCACTGAATTCGTTCTTTATATCATTTTTCATCATCCTCAGTCCTATTTTGTGGTGAAAGTTATCTTTGGCTCGTAGTGCAAAGATGAGCTGTTGATTTATGAATATCTTTAGCCGTAGTGCAAAGATGAGCTGTTGATTGATGAATATCTTTGGCCCATAGTGCAAAGATGAGCTAATGATTTATGAATATCCTTGGTATGTACTGCAAAGATGGACAGGTGTTTAACATGATCATGACCATTGGTGATATAAACAAATATTCTTGGCCCGTAGTGTATGGATAATTCGTTGATTGAAAATATTATTGATTGGTGTTATAGGGATAAAATATTGATGATGGACTTTTATATCACAGAAGATAGTAGACATCATTCTCTACTTAACACTTCTAATGAATTGTTATTTTCGCTGCAGTTGTTGATCTAAAACTGGTTGTCCATCATATTTTATCTGATTTATTAAAGACTAACGATAATTTATTCTTCATTATCTTAGTCATAATATTCTTTACTGGGCTAGTTGAGCTCACCCTTTTCTTCTATTGTTCTCTTCAGGAAATGAGAATATCGCGGGTACTAGTCGGGGAATGGAGTGATGGTCCGAGTTAGAGCTGTAGAAGTCTTCACTATTATATAAAATAGTGTGTTAATAATTATAATTAATGAGACCTGAATTTGGGCGTTTTTATTTTCTATATAATATTTGTATTGACGCTCACAGTTGTGTGGTCGTATTTTGCACGACCGTATAATAGTTAGAAATTAAATATGTGTATTTGGAGTCTGTACCATGTATTTGGCGACTCAAAATGGGTTGTGTATTGAACCTATTTTGGGGCGTCACAGTTGGTATCAGAGCTTAGGGATATGATCTCTGGCGAAAATCTAGGATTAGAACTAGGAAGGGAGAGACAAGTAAATCCTTCGTTAGTGTGTCCTACCTAAGCTTATTTGGTATTTAATTGGTAGGTCGGAACATAGGGTTGATATGTGATATGTCAATTTGTTTAATTAACCCTTGTTTTATGGCAGTATTTGAGAATGGAAGCTGAAAATCTAAACAATGGAGCATTTGAGACCGTTGAAACACCAATAATCACCAACCAAGATAATATACAACAAGAAGGCAATATTTCTCCTGTAAACAACACCATCGATCAAAAGATGAATGATAGGATGTTTAGAAGCTTTTTGTAATTCATACAAAACCAGACGAGGGAGACTCGTGTTCAAAATACAGGTGGAAATAATGGCAACTCGCGGCTTGTCACTGCCAAGCAATTCAAAGAGTTGGGACCACCAGAGTTTTTGGGAAAGCCAGATCCAATCAAGGCGGAAACGTGGGTTAAACAAATTACTAAGATATTTGATGTCTTAGGATGCACGGAGGAGCAAAAGGTTCCATTCGCCACCTTTATGTTCCGTGGAGAGGCAGATTACTGGTGGGAATCTGTGAAGCGTACTCAGCCTTCCGCACTCAAGATGTCTTGGAAAGAGTTTCAGAAATTGTTATATGACAAGTACTTTCCAGAAAGTATTCGTCATATGAAGGAGGTAGATTTTATCAAACTGGAACAGAATAACATGACGGTGTCCCAATACGAGGCGAAGTTTGTGGAGTTATCCCGGTTTGCATCTCATCGGGTGGATAATGAAGAACGTATTACACAGATGTTTCTGGGAGGTTTGAAACCAGAAATTCGTCAGTACCTCATTTCTCAAAAACTTTGTTTGTATTCAGATGTGGTGAATAAGACCCAATTATTTGAACGAGATAATGCGTATGTTCAACCAAGGGACAATAACCAAGGTCGTACCGATGGCAACAGTCATCGAAACAATGAAAATCAACGTGGAGGAAGTTATCAGGCCAGAAGTGGTAACCACTCCGGTGGTAATCATGGCCATGATAATAGAAGAAGTGAGTCGGGGGAGATTTCAAAAAGAGAAGATACAACAATGACAACGTGAAGACGTCGGCACCACCATCAACAACCGTTTCTAGGGGAGGAGAACGACCACCGGTCGTATGTTATAAATGCAAACAAGAGGGACACATCAGTCCAAACTGCACACAACAATCCAAGGTGTGCTATAACTGTGGAAATGAATGTCACATAGCTCGAGTGTGTCCTGTAGCGAAACCAAGTCCAGCAGGGATGGTGACTCCAAAGGCTGTCCCGAACAAGTCAAAGTCGGTGGTTCCTGGAAGAGCTTTTGTCGTGACTACCCAAAAGGCAAGGAACCCGAACGAGGTTATCACGGGTAAGCTAATCATAAACTCTTGTGAGGTCTATACCTTATTAGATACCGGTTCTACCCATTCTCTTATTTCACCTGTTTGTGCTCAACGTTTGAACTTGACTTCTGAGAAATTAGACTTTAACTTATCTGTTGAAACTCCGTTAGGAGAAACCTTCATTACATCCACAGTTTACAAATCTTGTTTGATTCAAATTGGTACCCTCACCCTACCTGTTGATCTTATATTTTTGAAAATACTTGCATTTGATGTGATTTTAGGAATTGACTGGTTAACTACTTATCATGCCAAAATTGATTATTTTTGTAAGGTTGTTAATTTTTATATTCCTAACCAACCTGTTGTGTGAATTCAAATAACCAAACCACTAAAATCAATCAATGTCATTTCAAGTCATAAAGCTATTCGTTTATTAAAAAACGGATGTCAAACTTTCTTAGCCCATGTCACTAATTTAAACCAGAATACGTCAGTTTTGAATAATATTTCTGTTGATAAATAGTTTCCTGATGTATTTCCCAAAGAACTTTCCGGTCTACCCCCAGAACATGAAGTTGAATTCTTTATTGACCTTGAACTCAGTACAAAACCCATTTCTAAAACCCTATATCGAATGGCTCCTATTGAACTTCAGGAGTTAAAGGTCCAACTACAGGAGTTGTTAGACATTGGTTTCATTCGTCCTAGTACATCTCCTTGGTGTGCTCCTATTTTATTCGTAAAGAAGAAAGACGGGAGTATACGACTTTGTATTGACTATCGGGAATTGAACCATGTCACTATCAAGAATAGGTATCCGTTACCTCGAATTGATGACCTGTTTGACCAGTTGCAAGGTGCGCAATTCTTCTCAAAGATCGATCTTCGTTCTGGATATCATCAGTTAAAGATTAAAACTGATGACATTCCAAAGACTGCCTTCAGAACTCGATACGGGCATTATGAATTCTTAGTCATGTCTTTTGGACTGACTAATGCTCCTGCGGCCTTCATAGATATGATGAACCGAATATTCAAGAAATATTTGGATCATTTTGTGGTTGTCTTTATTGATGACATCCTCATTTACTCTAAAAGCCGTGAGGTTCATGAGCACCACTTGAAGCTGATACTTCAAAAGCTTCGTGAAAATAAGCTATATGCCAAGTTGAAGAAATGCGAGTTCTGGCTTGAGGAAGTAGCATTCCTTGGGCATGTGGTATCGAAACATGGAATATCAGTTGACCCGAAAAAGATTGAAGCAATACAAAGTTGGGAGCAACCTAAGTCGGTAACCGAAGTACGTAGCTTTCTGGGCTTAGCTGGTTATTATCGGAGATTCGTGGAAGGATTTTCTCAAATCGCTACTCCATTAACTCAGCTAACTCAAAAAGATACAAAATTCGGATGGAACGAGGAATGCGAGAAGTGCTTCCAAGAGCTCAAGAGGAGACTTATTTTAGCACCTGTTCTGACAAATACCATCTGGTTCGGATGGATTTGTCATCTACAACGATGCTTCGGGTAAAGGGTTAGGATGTGTTCTCATGCAACATGGGAAAGTCATAGCCTATGCCTCACGACAACTCAAAGAATATGAGAGGAATTATCCTACTCATGATCTAGAGTTGGCAGCTTTCATTTTTGCGTTAAAGATATGGAGACACTACATGTATGAGGAGAAAGTGGAGATCTATACGGATCATAAGAGCCTCAAATATTTCTTCACCCAAAAGAAACTCAACATGCGACAACGACGTTGGCTCGAGCTGTTGAAAGATTACGACCATACCATTCAATACCATTCTGGAAAAGCGAACGTGGTAGCTGACGCGTTGAGTAGAAGATCGTATGCGAGTATAAGTGCGATGTTGTCAACACGAAGCCCCATTTTGTATGACTTACAAAGGATGGAGATAGAGTTAAAGACTCCAGGGAACCACGTGAAGATGGCAAACCTACGCGTAGAACCAACTTTAATTGATAAAGTTAAAACTGCTCAAGCTACAGACCGGGAGCTGATGAATATGAAGAAGAAGGTGCAAGAAGGTACTATTCCAGAAGCAAGAATGGATGAAGAGGGAATACTTCGAGTCAACTCCAGAATTTGTGTTCCTAACGACTCTGATTTGAAGTATAAAATCATGATGGAGGCACACAACACACCGTTCGCAATCCACCCTGGAAGTACCAAAATGTATCGTGATCTTGACATACATTTTGGTGGACCAATATGAAAAGAGAGATCACGGAGTTTATCTCGAGGTGTTTAACATGTCTACGTGTCAAGGCGGAGCATCAAGTGCCAAAGGGTCCATTATAACCACTTAAGATTCCAGAATGGAAGTGGAAACACATCAACATGGATTTTGTTACGGGTCTTCCTAAGGTTTCTCAAGGCATAGATGCAATTTGGGTTATTGTCGATAGATTAACCAAGTCTGCTCATTTCTTGCCTATACGAGAGACTTATTCACTTAAACGTCTTGCTCGTATGTACATAAATGAGATTGTGAGATTGCATGGCATGCCAGTATCCATAGTTTCGGATCGAGACCCAAGATTCACTTCACGATTTTAGGTCAGTTTGCAGAAAGCTATGGGCACCGATTTACGATTTAGTTCTGCATATCATCCTCAAACGGACGGGCAATTGGAAAGGACTATTCAAACTCTTGAAAATCTATTGAGACTCTGTGTTCTAGATTTCAAAGAAAGTTGGGATAAGTACTTACCATTGGTGGAATTCTCCTACAACAACAGTTATCAGGAAAGTATAGGCATGGCTCCATTCGAAGCGTTGTATGGACGAAAATGTCATTCTCTAGTATGCTGGGACGAGGTGGGTGAAGCAATATTGTTGGGACCGAAATTAGTACGTATGACTACGGAAAAGATTCAAATGATCCGGCAACGTATACAAACTGCATAAGATCGACAAAAGAGTTATGTTGATCTTCATCGAAGGGACATGGAGTTTAATGTCGGAGACCATGTATTGTTACATGTTGCTCTATGGAAAGAAGTTATGAGATTCAGAAAGAGAGGAAAGCTCAATCCATGATTTATCGGTCCATTTGAGATCCTTGACCGAGTAGGAACTATAGCCTATAGACTCGCTTTACCTCCAAGCATGTCTCGTGTTCATAACGTTTTTCACATATCCATGCTTCGTAAATATGTGAAAGACCCAAACCACATTATTAAGTTTGGATCAGACGAGATAGCCGAAGATTTAACGTACGACGAAGTACCTGTGAAAATCTTGGATAAGAAGGAACATGTCCTACGCTCAAAGATTATACCTCAAGTTAAAGTTTTGTAGAGGAACCATGATATCGAGGAAATGACCTGGGAGTTAGAATCGGAAATGAAAGCGAGGTATCCTCACCTTTTCGACATACCAGATACGTACGTCAATTTCGAGGATGAAATTTCATAAAGAGGGGAGGTTGTAAGACCCCAACTTTTATGAATAAAGATTTAATTTTCTTTATACATTATTTTGAAATAGTAGGATGTTAATTTGATAAATGTGGTAAGTTATGGGTGGAATGTACAAATTTTACAAAGTAAGCAAGTGGTAATAAAATATTCGGTTGGTCGAGGAATATTCTTTTTGTCGGATAATATTCATACGACGGCGCAGTCATTGGTGGACCCCACAACGGAATGAATGTCGGATATAGAAAGCGACAGAAATATTTTTTTTATAAAATAACGGTAAAACTGTTGCCGTTAAACTGTTGAAATACTCGGTGATAAAAATTAAGTAATACGCGTTGTTGCACAGTAGCACACGGTATTGCACAGTATTTCGAATTATTGGTTCTTACGTAAGAAGTCACTCATTCAATAATTGTTACAGTAATTACTGTTCAATATTTTATATTATTGATTCAATAATTGCTACGTTGATATTTTATATTATTGATTCAAAAATTGTCACAATAACCATTGCACAGTATTTCATATTATTAAATCATTAATTCATATTATTTGAATAATATTATTAGATAACATTATTGACAATGTCTAGAAAGTTCTGTCGAGGAAAGAGGTTAGGTTATATAATTGCGCGCCAATGAGAAGAAATTCTTATCTGAAAGCCCCCTCTTTCCTAAGAACGACCTGGTTGTGAATATTGTGATTTTGTAATATTAATTGATGAATAAAATAAAAAATTGTTGATAAATATAATAAGTAAATATTTGTCCAATTTTGATATATATGAAGGAAATTTTGAAATGAGACATTTGTTGAAAGTTGGCATTTTATCTTCTCCGATAAAATATTTATTCAAATATATTATTATAATATTATATTATAATAGTATAATGTTATAATATAATAATACAATTTTATAATTTAAATGGTAACATTTTTATAATAAATTCATGGTATAAAATAAAATGAGGTGGAAGAGAAAAAAATAAAATTTGAAATCTTTTTAAATAATTATAAATCTTTTAATATATATATATATATATATATATATATATATATATATATTAACATGTGGGATTTTGGTGGGTGGCTTGAATTTGTCAAGTATGGAGTGCTGAAGAAAATTTTCCAAAAGTGTGGGCTTGAAATCATCCATTGGTTTATTTAGTCAACATTGGTGTTCTGGCATTTTTCTATAAATAGGGTGATTAGTTAGAAATGAAAATCACACCAGAATCAGAAATTTTTCTCTCTATAATATCAAGCGTATTTATTGTAAGTATAAGAATAGTTTGAGTGTGGATTACGGTGCAAGATTTTTCGCAACATAATATCCGATATTCCAGTCAGATCTAGTATTCTACTAAGATAAATGATATTATTTTTCTCGTAAATGATGTTATTTCCTTTCAATATTCATAAAAAATATTCTTTTCTTTCATATTCCATATTATGAAAGTGATAATATTTCATTTCATATTAATTTTGAATAATAATTGATGAATAAAAATATAATAATTGGTTCAATTTTATAAATGGAGAAATTTAGAATGAGATATTTGTGAAAAGTTTGGCATATTTTTGAGGAATCGCAATTATTTTTCCCGATAAAATATTCATTCAAATATATTATTATAATACTATATTATAATAATATAAGGTGATAATAATAGTATAATTTTATAATATTTTTTATATAGTAATACTATTAAATATATATAAATTGTTATATATGAATTAATTGGGGTGAAGATGATTAAATTGTATTTGAATTCTTTTTCAAAGTTTGATGGTGTGGTGGGTGGCAATTATAGGAGGGGTCACATTTATTAAAGTTGTTGCAAAATTGGTTGGATTTTATTCAAAGTTGGTTGCTTCACGTAAGAGAAAGAAAGAAAGATTAGGTAGGGAGTTAGGCAGGTTTGTTTTTTTTTCTTCCTCTACAATATTATGAGTTATATTATTAATGATGAAGTGTTGATATAAATATTTCTATTGTGTTGAGAATATTAATGTTAGTAGAAATCGACATTTATTTCTATAATAATTGATTTTAGGATGTTAAATTGACCAAACGGAAAATTAATCGGATAAATGATCAATTAATTGCTACTAGTTCACATGCAAGGAACTATTGGTTCACATGCATGCACTATTAGGGGAGGTGGTGCAAGATTGATAATACTTGAGGGACTAAATAAAAATAGAGATAAAGATGAAGGTACTAAAGTGTAATTTGCCACCTTTCTCTTAACCTATAAATGCTCCTCCATCCATTCATTATTTCATACCATTTTACAAACCAAAGTTATAATCAAGAATTAGAAGGAGAGAATAAGAGAGAAAGAAGAAGAGTATTCTGCTAGTACACTATTGCAGTATCCAATCTTCTACTGAGGTAAGAGAGTATTATTTCTTTCGTATTCGTAAAGGATGTTATTTTCTTTCAATACTCGTAAGAGTTGTTATTCTATTCCTTATTAAGCTATGGGAATAACCTGTCTACGCGGACTACAACATGCATGGTGAATAACCCTTCGTATTCATTCTTTATTAATCTGTGGGAATAACCTGTCTACGCGGACTACCGCATGCCTGGTGAATAACCTTTTGTATTCATTCTATTCCTTATTAATCTGTGGGAATAACTTGTCTATGCGGACTACTACATACATGGTGAATAACCCTTCATTTTCATTTTTATTAAATTATGGAAATGATCTGTCTACGCGGATTACCGCATGATGGGTGAAAATCCATTTACAGTTTCGTATATTCTTTCATACTCATATGAAATATTATTTCACTAAAATATTAGTCTGAACTTTCTTATTGAAATTTTATTCGTTTCATGTCAGGATACTATTCATTCGAGTACTATTCACTCGGGTACTATTCACGACAAAATTAGTTTCTTTTTCTATCCAAATTACCTTTTATTCATGTCAGAATACTATTCATGCCAGAGTACTATTCACGATAAAGTACTATTCACGACAAAATTGATTTTTTTTCTGTCTAAATTATCTTTTATTCATACAAGAGTACTATTCACCCGAGATACTATTCATCCCAGAGTACTATTCATTCAGGAACTATTCATAGGGTACTATTCATGGGTTACTATTCACGACAAAAATTGATTTATTTTTCTGTCCAAATTATGAATCTTATTCTTGAAATTGGATCCATGTTTTGATCTTCATGTTGATAATTTGGATATTCTTGAACTTTGGATAAATTGAATTATAAATCTCTAGTATTTGTCATTGATCTCACTTGATTCATTCCTTATATCATTGTCATAATCCTCAAACTTAAATTGTGGTTAAAGTTATCTTTAGCCCGTAATGCAAAGATAAACTGTCGATTGATATATTTGGCCCGTAGTGCAAAGATGAACTGTTGATTGATGAATATCTTTGGCCTTTGTGGTAAAGATGAGATGTTGATTGGTATAATCATGACAATTAATTTTACAGTTGTATGTCTTTGGCCCGTAGTGCAAAGATGGACTGTTAATTGGCATGACCGTTGGTTTTACAGTTGTATGTCTATGGCCCGTAGTGCAAAGATGGACTGTTGTTTGGCATGATTATGACCATTGATATTACAGTTGAATATCTTTGGCCCGTAGTGCAAAGATAGATAATTAATTGGTATGATCATGACAATTGATGCTACGTTTGAAGGTCTTTGGTGTAGAGTGTGAAGGCAATATGATTATGAAGTGTCTTTAGCCTTTGTGGCAAGAACATTGAGTGAAAGTTATATTAAGCCTTTGTGACAAGTAGAAACTGTTGATTTACATGATTATGAACATGAATTGTGAATTAATATAACCATAATCTTTGGTGTTACAGGTAAAGACATGTGATGAAAATTATCTTCGTCCTGGGTGCGAAGAGGAATTTATCAACATAATTATGATCATGAACTATTTACATGATTGTGGGCAGGAATTGTTGATTGATGTTACAGGGATGAAATATTGTTGGTGGACTTTTAACATGGAGAAGATAGTAGACATTATGTTCTACTTGACTCTTCTAATGGATTGCTTGTTCCGCTACAGTTGTTGATCTAAAACTTGTTGTCTATTGTATTCTATCAGATTTTTCCTGTTGAGGACTAGGTTCTAAAGATATGATTCATTACTGATGAAGGCTATTGATAATTTAATTATCGTTAGTCATAAAATTCTTTACTGTGCTATTTGTGCTCACCCTTTTGCTTCACAATTCCTTTCAGGTAATAAGAGTGTAGCTGGGTCGAGCGGGGATAGCAGGAGAATAAAACGATGGTCTATAAATGTTGAAGTTTTCCATAAAACAGTATGAGAATAATTGTATTGAGGATTTAAAATGTGTGTGTCGTATTTTATACGTCATTTAACAGTTGATATTGGTGACGCAAATAGGTTGAGGTGAACCCGACTTTGGAAGGGTGTGCTGTCACTATCATACAACATACAACTTCAGGTTATCATAAGACATAGTTGTGCGCATCCACTTGCTGATTATATCTATGAGCACTACCTATATAATCTTGGAGTATGGTTGGAATATAATCCTCAGTTTGAGACAATGGAGATAATTATATGGCAAGAGAATACACACCATTAGAATGAACAGGATAGTAATCTTCTCGTTCTTCTTTGGAGTCTATTGGGTCAGCCAAGGTTAATTCTTAAGTCCTACGATATTTATTATAACTTAGAAGCATGGCCTCCCATGTACGAAGGTTTTCTTGAGCATTTTCCAAAGATTTTAATTCCTAAAACAGTTATTGACTATACTTTTATGTAACGCATCATTGGTAAGGAGTATGAGTATTGTTATTTGTATTAAAACTCACAGTTTATGTGTGATCGTATTGTGCACAACAAAGTAATAGTTAAAATATGAATATTTATATTTGGATTTTGTAGTGTGTATTTGGCGACTCAGAATGGGTTGTGTGGACCTATTTTGGGGGCGTCACACCTTTGCTCAGTTTGACTCAGAACCATTGTATGAAGAATGGGAGCAGTTCAAGGATTTGCTCAGGAAATGTCCACATTATGCTACGTTTTTTGTTTCCAAATTTTATTGGATATTCCGTCTTTCTTCGTCAAATTAATGTTAGGGCATTCTTCGAAAAATCAAAAAAACACAAAAGTGTTTTCGGGTGAATAGTGTTTTTACGTCTTTTTCTCGAAAAAAATTTAGTTTCTTATACAAACTCAAATTCATAAATCCTATCATATAAACACATTTTAGGTCATAGAATCGACCTTTAAACACATAACACAAAATAATATTCATAAAATCTCATTTTATTTAATAATATTAAATAAAACTTAATTACAAATCTAAGTACAATTTGTCGGTCGTTATAGTTGTTAGTAGATTTCGCAATCAATAAATAAGTGCAAGTATACACGATCAACAAGGAATAAAGTGATAAGAAGAGTATCGTTCCCACGAGGAATTAATTCTAACGTTTTCCCAAGTACCAATTTTATATCAAGTCAATGTTATTTAAATGGATAAATTAATTAAAACTACTAATTTAACTAAACATAAATAACTAAATATTAAAATATAATTACATAGATAAATACATTTAAGAATTCAATTTCATCTCATACTTCACTCAAATATCATAACTCTCCATTTAATTTTACAGCCACGATGAATTGTTAACCGAGAATTCGTTAGTATTTATACGCCTCTTCCGATGGTCATATAAACATATCCTTTCTAAATCCACAACAATGGGAATAGAATCGGAAAGGAACATCCTAGCTAAATAACTCATTATATTTCTCTGTGAATTATATTAACAAGGATTTTAAGCATAGATTCTCCAATTGGTTACACATGACATATATGTATATCTCTATCCTATATACGAATCATGAATTTCATCCCATGCAGAAAACACAAACATATGTTATCATATTCAGATCTAAACTTATACTTCATCTCCCAAATTCATATAAATTATCCAATTAATTACTAGCTAGTTAATAAATACATGAACACACAAAATATGATAAGCTAATCCATATAGTGCCAATCAAATAAAAAGAAAATCAATTTAAACTTCACATGAGATTTCATTAAAATTCTTATATTAAAACCTTGTTCATAGTGAAAAAATTATAATCACAAAATATTCAACATTAATAAAAGATAAGAATAAATAAGGTTTAAAGAAGAAAAACTGTCTCCCGCAAGTCATCTATTTCCAAGCTTCATCAATACATGATCTCCATCTCCATTGATATCTTGCTTGCTCTTGAACTTGGAAGAGAATTAGCCTCATATGGTGTTCACTGGCCTTTTTCCCAACACCTTTTACAATCCCACAATAAAACTATTTATAGTAGTTTATTTTTCCTAACCCTAATAGAATTATAATACAATCCTAATTAAATTTACATACATAATATCCTAATTTCAATAAACTACTATAACAAAATTCCTTTTCCAAAACTGTTACAGGCTCATTAATTTCCTTCCTTTCATTCCAGCTTCAAATATTTATGATTTTGCCATTGAATTTCCTTTTTCCTATAAAATAAAATAAAATACTGAAAAACTCAAAAATTATTAATACTAAAATTACCCAAATAATAGGTATAAAACATACTCATCAGCTAATGCCTTATATAAAATATCTAAGTGATGCTATGCTACCTTCAGATCGGATGATGACGAAGAAAATAAAATACAGAAGTTCAAATTTTGTCTTGATTGATGGAGATCTATATCGACGTGCATTTTTTTCACCTTTATTAAAGTGTTTCATATCATCTGAAACGGATTACGTTCTTTGGGAAGTTCACGAAGGAATCTATGACGATCACATGGGTGAGAAAGCGTTGGCATATAAGGTGATTCAGCAGGGATACTATTGGTCGATAATCTTTTAGGATGAAAAGGAATATGTCAAGAAATGTCCGAAGTACCAGATGAACAACCATGTAACTCATCAGCCGCCGGAAGAGTTATGTTCGGTCTTGTCCCCGATTATGTTCGTTGTATAGGGGATCGATATTTTGGGCCAACTACTGAAGGCAAAGGGGCAGGTAAGCTTTGTGATAGTGGTCATTGATTATATGACAAAGTGGGTAGAGGCCAAACCTCTTCGAGCTATCACTGAGCAGGAGTGTTTGAAGTTCTTTAAAGAATATATGGTTTTTCGGTTCGACATTCCTATAGTTCTGGTATCTAATAATGGAAGATAGTTTATGGGGTCTAAGTTTGAAGAGTTTCTAAAAGGTTTGAGCATTCAATATCGGAAGACGTCGGTAACACATCCTCAATCTAATGGTTAAGTGGAGGTTACTAATCGGACCTTGCTCAACAGGATTAAGAGGAGACTAAAAAAAGTTAAAGGAATATGGCCTAAAGAGCTACTTAGTGTTTTATAGGCGTATCGAACTACTCCTTGGACAACAACAGGTGATTCAACATTCAGATTGGCGTATGGGGCTGATGTCATTGTTCCAATAGAGATCGGGTCTCCTTCACTTTGGGTCAGTTAGTATAAGGAGTTATACAACGACGAAGGCCTTCGCCTCAATTTAGATCTGTTAGAAGAGGCTCGGGAGTCAGCATTAGTAAGGCTAGCAGTCTATCAATGAAGAACAACCCGACATTATAATAAAGGTGTCAAGCAAAAGAGGTTTGAAATGCCAAATTTAGTTCTTCGGGAGATGGAGGCTTCTATGCCCCAAAGTGTTGGAAAGTTGATGCCAAATTGGGAGGGTCCCTATGAAGTTCTTGAGGTGCCGAAGCCAAGAACTTACCAGCTTTGGGCTATGGATGGGTCAGAAGTCAAAAACACTTGGCATGCTGGAAAACTTATGAAGTATTATCAATGATACATGTTAAGTTGTTTGTTTTTATGATATTGTAAATTTATCAAGTTATTAATGAGAATGAACATTTAGTTTTGCTAAAATATTTTTTCATTAATTTTCAATATTTGTGCATGGGGTTTGGTTACATGATAAAAAGAGAAAACGTACAAGTATTTATTGGTTGTTAGGAGGGTTGTCCTCGGCTTCAGATTCATCATCGAAAGATTCAAAATTTGAGTGTCGAGCCCGGCTGCCAACATTTTTGCCCTTATTCTTTCTTTATGGCTTTGCTAGCCTTCGGAGAATTAGGATATGATTTTTTCTATCAGTTCTAGCGATTCTTGATAACCCTCGATGTTCTTCTTTTTATCGGCCTCGGAGATGGTTGATTTTTAATTTTTTTAATCGTTCATAATCCTTCTCCAGGTTCGAAATCGCCTTCAGCAGGTTTCTCATCTTATGGGGGAGTTGTTCAAATTAACCCTCGAGGATTACGTAGGCTTTTCACAATGCCTCGTTGTCTTCATTTAACTCGCTCCATTCTAACAGAAATTTTTCCCTTTGCTCTGAGAGCTCAGAGAATTTCCATTTTAGCTCTTTTATTCTAATGATAATTCATTGGAGTGGAGCCGAGCCTCATTATGTTTACCTCTTTCTTCCATCAGGTCGGAAGTGGTAGTGTTCAGCTCTGCCTGAGGCACTTGGTAGTGGCTTCAAGCTCTTTCTTTCGAGCTGATATTTCCTCGAATCGAAGCAGTAATTGGCCGAAGGATGACAATGCCTGAGAAGAATGCAAATATGTTAAATGGTTATGTTTGGGTATGGGAATTCTTAAAATGGAAGGGGGAAGCTAGTTGTCCTTACCAAACCTGGTGGACGGTAATGACGATTTCCAAATCTTTGAGTTTGAGGGCCTAGAACTTATCGTCGTCTCCTGGCAGGAGGAATGTATTGAAGTTTTCATAGGGGAAGTTATGAGGCATATCCTGAGGCCAGGCGATATTCAAGAATCCTCGAGCTGGAATTGTTGAGGAAGTGGGCTCTTCAAAGGAAGGAAGCGGATGGGGGTTCGAGCTGGTTTCAGTTCGGGCTCTTTTCATGGGAGGTTCAGTTACGGTTTCTTCGGTTTGATTTTCGGGATGATTTTTTTGGAGGTTGTGAGTTTGGTGGTTGGTGGGACGAGATCAATTATAGTAAGGGCATCAGAGGTTGTAGTAGGGGCATAGGAGGTTGGAGAAGGGGCATCAGAGATTGAAGTGGGGAGTTGTGTGGATGTCTTAACCAATCTTCGTCTTTTCTTTTTCATCGGAACTACTTTCTTTGATCTGTTCATGTATAAGGATTTTTTGGTGGTTAGAGATGTGTGTATGGGGATGGCAGATATCAGTTGTATGACAAGTGGGGGTCGATTTGTAAAGGTGGTTTCGGAAGTGTTTTGTGGAGATTTCTGTTATGGGGACTGCTTTATTTTTGGGGATCTCGTCGGTAATGGTTCGGGGGATGGGTTCGGTTATGGGAAGAGGTTGGGAACTTGTTTCGTCAAGGGTTTTTGGTTTGATAATTGATTATTGACACACAAAGTGGAATTTTTTAGAAGACACGTAATCATAAGTTAGAAGTAGGGAAGTTAAGATGGAGCTTACATCCGTGTTAGTAGAGTCAGGTGGGGTCAGACAACACTTCAATGGCTTAGTCAATGTTCTTCATTTTATTGTAAAATGCTCGAAAATCATCTACTCTGTCTTTCGGGAAGCGGGTAACCTTGGTGATAGGATCTTCAGGGTGGTCTAGTTGGGAAGAAGTTGGAGATCGGTGTCTTTGATGTAGATCTATTTAGATTACCACCCTTTATTTCTGGAAGGGGTCTTTACGCATGTGGATTTGGTCGATTGTTTGTTTAATTGATGGACGCCTGGTTCCTTGGATCGGCCCACATTGAAAAGTGCGAAGAAAAATTCTAGCCGGGGCAATTTTGTGTTCGTGGCAAAAGGCTATGAAGCTGATAAGATGAATATACGAGTTTGAAACAAGTTATGCGAACCTGATCCCTACGAATCTAAGGAAAGAGGCAATGAATTCGTGCAAGGAAAATTGAATGCCATATTTTAAGGCCTAAAAAGGGACGACAACTCATTCTCCCTTCGGTCGCCAGTACATCCTATTGGCTAGGTTTGGAGCTCGAAGCTCGTATGCATTTGGGATCTTGAATTATTTTTGGATGTTAACTAGTTGATAACTTTGAACCGAATATCTGGTGTTTAGGTTTATTAGATGAGTAATGGTTTCGGCTCCTCATTTTTGTTAGTTCAACAGTGACAAGTGGTGGAGTGGGGTGCCTAACGATGATGAGGTGGTTGCTTCAGTTGGGGTGGTGATTGTGGTAATGATTAGTTGTTGGAGGTCGACGGGAATGAGGTTACTTGTGGCAATGGTGGAAAGGGTGATTTTAGTGAATGTTTGGTTGGGTGGTTGAACAGAAAAGGAGATGGAGATTGTGTTATCTGGGGCGGCATTGTCTACCATTTCTCAGTCGGAGAATGTCGAGCTGTTGGTACGGTTGGTCGGAAGAGGAGTTGCATACGGCATTTGAGCTCCGGGGATGCTTTTTGGAAATTCGAGTTTGGGATGAAAATTTGAAATCTGGCGACGAAAGTGTTACGGTCGATCTTTGGCTTTGGGGCTTTTGAAGTAATTACATAGTTCCACACGTTTCCCCAGGTGCGGCGCAGTTATGATTGAGGTGAGGCCAACATTAGCACGTGGGGTGGGGTGTGACCTTTACTATTCGTGCCTGAGTTAAAGGTGATTTTTGTACTTTCTTGTTAAATGTTTATTATAGCAAGAAAGTGGAGGGCAATGTTAGGGCGTCGTTCTTAGGACCAAGTTAGTTCGGTAGGCCCAAGGCTATGTGGAGGAATTTTTCCCACGTAGGAGTGTATTTTGGGCAAGGAAATGATTTTAAGGAATCTAAAATTCCTTGTTGCATTTAATTTCCAATTCTTAAGGAAAGAGTCAGGATAATGTTCAACTTCCTTTCTTTAAGAAGATTCACTTTTATCCCATTATAGTATCTACCATAATGAAAAATCCTATTCCAATTTGAGGACAAGGCGTTAAAGGAGGTGTGATCACTATAAATACAAGGTTATGCCATAATTCACAGGTACACAATATTATTTTTTACCACTAAAGCATTAAACCTCCATTATTAACCTGGTTTCAGCATGTACTTATTTTCACAACGGAGCTATCTTTCTACGACCCAAACTGTCAAGTTCCTACGTGTGATTTTATTTCTATGCAGGATTGGACGCGTTGTTAATAATTGAACGCATAGACGAATTTTGACGTTAACACTTTACAAAAGAAGTAGCATGATCTCAGGACAGATTAAAATGAACACTTTATTTTAATAGTTTACAAAATCAAGCTACAATAACATAGTTGGGAATTGTGCTTAAAATTATACTATTTTTTATATAACAATAACACTAAAATTTATATCTATAAATTGCTTAAATAAATTATCCATTTTAAATGATATGATATGAGATCACAAAAGATAAAGTTACAACCTCCGCAATCCCTACCCCCTCCCGTGCCCTAGCTAGCTCCTACTCCTATCACTCTCATCATTAATATGATAGCCCGTGGAATTATCAAACAATATTGGAAGCACACACGTGGCATATCATCAACGGTAAAATGATCATTTCCAATATTTAATGTATCTTGATTTTAAGAAGACTAAAGTTAACATTTTACAACTCAAAGGAACTATAAGAAAGGACGATTTCAGTTGTCTCGTATATTTTGTGATTTTTTTTTAAGAATTATATGATTATAGTATATATAAGATGTGATAAAATTATAAGATTAATTTATTTTATTATATATTTTATTAAAATATTTACTATTAATAATAGTTATTTATGTAATTAATAATAAAAAAATGATATATAAAATCACAATATATATATATATATATATATATATATATATATATATCAGTTTTCATTTCAATTTTCTCATCTACTTTTACGCTTATTTATTGAGACTCATTTTTGGTCTAACATAACTAATTTGAGATAAAAGACACTTGAATTGGAACCAAACATGCATTAAGTCATTAACCGCTAACCCATCAATTATTATCTTGTTGGTTCTTGATTTGGGTTAAATCTTATGGGTTTATCAAGGCTATAAATGATAATCGAAAAATTCGTATTCGTCCGTATCCGTATTTAAAAAAAATGAATATTATTCGTATTCAAAAAAACGGATATATCCGTATTCGGTTTAAAGGTATCTGCAAATAAACAGATACGAATACGGATATAGGCGTATTCGTATTCGTTTAACATTCTACCGTAAATATATCCGGCGGATAGCGAATATCCGGATTCGTATCCGTATCCGAAATTCGTATCCAAATAACTTATATATTATATAATAAGCAAAATAATTTTTTTAAAGTGACATTCCTTATATAATAATTAGTTTTCACTATCATACGGAAATTATTTTAAAAATATATCATTTCACTTCTAAAAAGTAGGAAATAACACTTTTATTTTAATATTAATAAACTGAAATAAATTGATTTAAATATAGTTAATAGATTTTTACTATTATAAAGTTAAAATATCTAAAATGTATCATTTACCAAGAAAATTATATATTAGAAGAACAAAACTATAGTTATTAGCTTGTTATAAGATTTTTACTTTCAAAACTTACTTGCAATGTTGGGAGATGGGAACAATGAACAATATAATTTTATCGTTAAAATGTGTTAAGTCCGAATTAATTTAGAAGGGGGTTGAATAATTAATTCACGTTTATGAATTTTCGGGTGGAGGGAGTATTTATCACTTTCATTTGCCCAGTTATTTAAAAATTAGAAGTCCAAATATTTAAAGCAAGTCCAAAGAAAATTTTGGATGAAGTTGGATTAACTAGTTGTCAGTTGTCACATATACATTATAACTCGCACTCTCCATAAATATAATGAAATAAAATAAACTTTTTATAACTATATAAATTGTAATCTATGTATTAAGAATAAATTATAAATAAAAGTTCCCATAAACAAATTATTAAAATTTTAATCAAGTATTTGAGAAAAAATAATTAAATATTTAATGTAAACTTTTGAATATAATTATAAATTATAAATATTCATACACACTACAATATTGGACATCTAAACATTAATAAGTAGTATTGAAATTTAGGATTTCAAAAATGATGAAAACTTATTTGAATTGTAATTAAGAACATTGATTATTGTATTTAAATATTTATTAAAAATAAATAAATTAATATTCATTCATTAATAAACTATATTTTAAAACTCATTATTTTTTATGCTAGTTATAGTTAGGATTATAAATGGTAACTGAAACATCCGTATTCGTCCGCATCCGTATTCGAAAAAAATGGATATTATTCGTATTCTAAAAAAAGCGAATATTATCCGTATTCGGTTTAAAGGTATCCGCAAATAAACGGATACGGATACTACTATATCCGAATCCGTATATATCCGTTTACACAGTTTATGTTTGTTATTTTTAGTTCTTTATTTCAACAAGCCACTAGCATTAAATAATATATAATTCCTCAATATAAATCATACCGAGTAGATGTGACGCCCCCAAAATAGGTTCAATACCAACCCATTCTGAGTTGCCAAATACATGGTATAAAATTCAAATACAATCTTTTATAACATACGGTCGTGCAAAATACAACCATGCAAATTGTGAGTTTCAATACAAATCGTATATAATACGAAATATAAACACTCAAATTCAGTCCTCATTAATTACAATCATTATCACACTATTCTACAAAATAGTGAGGACTGTTACTGCTCTAACTCTGACTATCACTCCAATCCCCGACTAGTCCCTGCGACATTCTCATTTCTTGAAGAGAACAATGGAAGAAAAGGGTGAGCTCAACTAGCCCAGTAAAGAATATTATGAATAAAATAATTAAAAATAAATTATCGTTAGCCTTTAATAAATCAGATAAAATATTATGGACAACAAGTTTTAGATCAATATTCGCAACGGAAATAACAATTCATTAGAAGAGTTAAGTAGAGAATGATGTCTACTATCTTCTTTGATTTAAAAGTCCATCATCAATATTTTATCCCAGTAATATCAATCAATATACATCTCGAATCAAATATTCATCTTTTGCACTATGGCCAAAGATATTCATTTGTATCACTAGTTGGTCATGTTCATCTCAACACCTGTCCATCTTTGCATTACTGGCCAAATATATTCATCAGGTAATCATTCATCTTTGCACTATAGGCCAAAGATATTCATCAAGTAATCATTCAACTTTGCACTACAGGCCAAAGGTATTCAGTTATATTACCATTTAGGACTGAGGATGATGAAAAATATTTTAAAGAACGAATCTAGTGAGATAAAGGACAAAAATTAGGGATTCGTAATTTAGTTTATCCAAGTTCAAGAATACTCTATAATAATCAATTGTGGAGCAAAATTCAAGAATAAAGTTTAAAACTTGGATCTAATCAAAGATAATTTGGAAAGAATTTTTTTTTAACCGTGAATAGTACCCCCTGAATAGTAACTCGTCATGAAAAGATAAAAATTTCACAAGAAAGTTCAAACCAATATTCCAGTGAAATAATATTAGATGAAGCGCAAAACTCAAGGAATTTCTAATCATTTCAGGAATTATAGAAGCAATACTTACCGTAGTAAGTTTAGAGTTAGGAATTTGAAATGAAACAGCATACGAAACTGCAATTGAATTTTCACCCGTCAGGCGGTAGTCCGCTCAGACAGATTATTTTCACAATTTAATAACAACTGAATACGAAGGGTTATTCACCAGGCATGCGATAATCCGCATAGACAGGTTATTCCCACAGAATAATAAAGAATGGAATAACAACAGGATTTCACCATGCATGCGGTAGTCCGCGTAGACAGGTTATTCCAACAGAATAATAAAGAATGGAATAACAACCCTTACGAGTATTGAAAGAAAATAATTCTCTTCATGAATATGAAAGAAATAATACCCCTTACCTTAAAAATTTGGAGACTGCACTAGTGTAATAGCAGAATACTCTTCTTCTTTCTCTCTTATTCTCTCTATACTTTCTCTCTCTATAGCTTTAGTGAATTCGTGAGAAATAATGACGAAATAAGCTTCTATTTATAGGCTCGGCAGAGTAAGAGTAAAATAGTCTTTTTGTCATAATTTATGACATCATCGCTTACATCATCGATCCTATGATATCATTGCTTACCTCATCGTTCCGATGACATCATTGCTTACCTCATCATTCCGATGACATCATTGCTTATGTCATAAGAATTCAAATTTAATTTGTTCTCTTCTACCTCATTTTACTTTTATACCATTAATTTACTATAATAATGTTACCATTCAAATTATAAAAATCATACTATTATATAATCACATCAGACTACTATAATGTAATATTATAATAATATATTTGAATGAATTATTTTATCGAAAAAGATAAAATACCAACTTTCAACAAATGTCACATGCTAAAATTCCTCCGTTTACATCCACATTGAATAAATATTTTCTTATCATATATATCAAAATATAATTATTCACAAATAATATTACAGAACTACAATATTGACAACCAGGTCGTTCCCAGGAAAGAGGGGGCTTTCCGATAAGGATTTCTCCTCATTGGCGCGCAATTATATAACCTAACCCCTTTTCTCGACAGAACTTTTTAGACATTGTCAATAATGCTATCTAATAATATTATTCAAATAATATGAATTATTGATTTGATAATTTGAAATACTGTGCAATAAAAATTATTGAATCACTAATATAAAATATCAATATAGCAATTTATTGGATCAATAATATAAAATATTGAACAGTAACTACTGTAATAATTATTGAATGAGTAACTTCTTATGTAAGAATTAATAATTAGAATTACTGTGTAATACCGTGTGTCACTGTGCAACACCGCGTATTACTGTATTTTAACCATCGGGTATTTTAACAGTTTTAGCGGTAAAAGTTTTACCGTTATTTTTATAAAAAGGTTACTTCTGTCGCTTTCTATATCCAACGTTCATTCCGTTGTGGGGTCCACCAATGACTGCGCCGTCGTACGAATATTCTCCTGAAAAAAAAATATTCCTTGACCAAACGAATATTCCCCGGCACAACGAATATTTTATAACCACTTGCTTACTTTGTAAACTTTGCACATCTCACCCATAACTTATCACATTTATCAAATCAACACCTTACTATTGCAAAATAATATATAAAGAAAATTAAATCTTATTCATAAAATTTCTTACAACCTCCCCTCCTTATGAAATTTCGTCCTCGAAATTGACATATGTACCTGGTATGTCGAAAAGGTGAGGATACCTCGCTTTCATTTTCGATTCTAACTCCCAGGTCATTTCCTCGATATCATGGTTTCTCCACAAAACTTTAACTTGAGGTATAACCTTTGAGCGTAGGACATGTTCTTTCCTATCCAAGATCTTGACAGGTACCTCATCGTATGTTAAATCTTTGGCTATCCAGTCTGGTTCTAACTCAATAATGTGGTTTGGGTCTTTCATATATTTGCGAAGTACGGATATGTGAAAAATGTTATGAACACGAGACATGCTTGGAGGTAAGGCGAGTCTTTAGGCCACATTTCCTACCCGGTCATGGATTTCAAATGGACCAATGAATCGTGGGTTGAGCTTTCCTCTCTTCCCGAATCTCGTAACTTCTTTCCATGGAGCAACACGTAACAATACATGGTCTTTGACATTGAATTCCACGTCTCTTCGATGAAGATCAGCATAACTCTTTTGTTGATCTTGTGCTGTTTGTATACGTTGTAGGATCATTTGAATCTTTTCCGTAGTCATACGTACTAACTCCGGTCCCAAAAATGTTGCTTCACCCACCTCATCCCAGCATACTGGAGAACGACACTTTCATCCATACAACGCCTCGAATGGAGCCATGCTTATACTTGCCTGATAACTGTTATTGTAGGAGAATTCCACCAATGGTAAGTACTTATCCCAACTCCCTTTGAAGTCTAGAACACAGAGTCTCAATAGATCTTCAAGAGTTTGGATAGTCCTTTCCGATTGCCCGTCCGTTTGAGGTTGATATGCCAAACTGAATGGTAAATCTGTGCCCATAGCTTTTTGCAAACTGACCCAAAATCGTGAAGTGAATCTTGGGTCACGATCCGAAACTATGGATACTGGCATGCCATGCAATCTCACAATCTCATTTATGTACATACAAGCAAGATGTTCTAGTGAATAAGTCTCTCGTATAGGCAAGAAATGAGCAGACTTGGTTAATCTATCGGCAATAACCCAAATTGCATCTATGCCTTGAGAAACCTTGGAAAGACCCGTAACAAAATCCATGGTAATGTGTTCCCACTTCCACTTTGGAATCTCAAATGGTTGCAATGGACCCTTTGGCACTTGATGCTCCGCCTTGACACGTTGACATGTTAAACACCTCGAGATGAACTCCACGATCTCTCTCTTCATATTGCTCCACCAAAATGTATGTCGAAGATCACGATACATTTTGGTACTCTCAGGATGGATTGCAAACGGTGTGTTGTGTGCCTTCATCATGATTCTATACTTCAAATCAGAATCGTTAGGAACACAAAGTCTGGAGTTGACTCGAAGTATTCTTTCTTCATCGATTCTTGCTTCTGGAATAGCACCTTCTTGCACTTTCTTCTTCATCTTCATCAGCTCCGGGTTTGTAGCTTGAGCAGCTTTAACTTTATCAATTAAAGCTGGTTCTACGCGTATACTTGACATCATCGCATGGGTCCCCGAAGTCTTGAACTCTATCTCCATCTTTTGTAAATCACACAAAATAGGCCTTGAAAGCATCGCATTCGTTCCCGCATATGATCTTCTACTCAACGCGTCAGCTACCACATTTGCTTTTCCAGGATGGTATTGGATGGTATGGTCGTAATCTTTCAACAGCTCAAACCAACGTCGTTGCCGCATGGTGAGTTCCTTTTGGGTGAAGAAATATTTAAGGCTCTTATGAGCCGTATAGATCTCCACTTTCTCCCCATACAGGTAGTGTCCCCAGATCTTCAACGCCAAAATGACAGCTGCCAACTCTAGATCATGAGTAGGATAATTTCTCTCATATTCCTTGAGTTGTCGCGAGGCATAGGCTATGGCTTTTCCATGTTGCATGAGAACACATCCTAACTCTTTGCCTGAAGCATCGCTGTAGATGACAAATCCATCCGAACTAGATGGTATCGTCAAAACAGGTGCCGAGATGAGTCTCCTCTTGAGCTCTTGAAAGCTCTTCTCGCATTCCTCGTTCCATACGAATTTTGTATCTTTCCGAGTCAGCTGAGTTAATGGAGTAGCGATTCGTGAAAATCCTTCCACGAATCTCCGATAATAACCAGCTAAGCCCAGAAAGCTACGTACTTCGGTCACCGACTTTGGTTGCTCCCAACTTTGTATTGCTTCAATCTTCGCCGGGTCAACAGATACTCCACGTTTTGATACCACGTTCCCAAGGAATGCTACCTCCTCAAGACAGAACTCGCATTTCTTCAGCTTGGCATATAACTTGTTTTCACGAAGCCTTTGAAGTACAAGCTTCAAGTGGTGCTCATGATCTTCACGACTTTTGGAATAGATGAGGATGTCATCAATAAAGACAACCACGAACTGATCCAAATATTCATTGAATACACGGTTCATCATGTCCATGAATGCAGCAGGAGCATTAGTCAATCCAAAAGACATGACTAAGAATTTATAATGCTCGTATCGAGTTCTGAAGGCAGTCTTCAGAATATCCTTGGTTTTAATCTTTAACTGATGATATCCAGAACGAAGATCGATCTTTGAGAAGAATTGTGCTCCTTGCAACTAGTCAAACAGGTCATCAATACGAAGCAACGGATACCTATTCTTGATGGTGACATGGTTCAACTCCCTATAGTCAATACAAAGTGTATACTCCCGTCTTTCTTCTTTACGAATAAAACAGGAGCACCCCAAGAAGATGTACTAGGATGAATGAAACCAATGTCTAATAACTCCTGTAGTTGGACCTTTAACTCCTGAAGTTCAATAGGAGCCATTCGATATGGGATTTTAGAAATGGGTTTTGTACCGGGTTCAAGGTCAATAAAGAATTCAACTTCATGTTCTGGGGTTAGACCAAGAAGTTCTTCGAGAAATACATCAGGAAACTCATTAACAATAGAAATATCATTCAAACCTGACGTATTTTGGTTTAAATCAGTGACATGGGATAAGAAAGCTTGACATCCGTTTTTCAATAAACGAATAGCTTTATGACTTGAAATAACATTGATTGATTTTAGTGGTTTAGTTGTTTGAATTCGCACAATAGGTTGGTTAGGAATATGAAAACTAACAACCTTACAAAAATAATCAATTTTGGCATAATAATTGGTCAACCAGTCAATTCCTAAAATCACATCAAATGCAAGTATTTTCAAAGATATAAGATCAACAGGTAGGGTGAGGGTACCAATTTGAATCGAGCAAGATTTGTAAAATGTAGATGTAACGAAGGTTTCTCCCAACGGAGTTTCAACAGATAAGTCAAAGTCTAATTTATCAGGAGTCAAGTTCAAACGTTGAGCACAAGCAGGTGAAATAAAAGAATGGGTAGCACCGGTATCTAATAAGGTATAGACTTCGAAAGAGTTTATGATTAGCTTACCCGTAATAACCTCATTCGGGTTCCTCGCTTGTTGGGTAGTTACGACAAAAGCTCTTCCAGGAACTACTGACTTCGACTTATCAGGGATAGCCTTTAGAGTCACCATCCCTGCTGGAATTGGTTTCACTACAGGACATACTCGAGCTATGTGTCCTTCCTTTCCACAGTTATAACACACCTTGGATTGTTGTGTGCAGTTGGGACTGATGTGTCCCTCTTGCCCGCATTTATAGCATACGACCGGCGATCGTTCTCCTCCCCTAGAAATAGTTGATGTTGGTGCTGCTGTCGATGCTTTCACGTTCTCATTGTTTTACCTTCTCTTCTTAAAATCTCCGCCCGACTCACTTTTTCTATTATCATGGCCACGATTACCACCAGAGTGGTTACCGCTTCTGTCATGATACTTTTCTCCCTGCTAGTTGTCATTGTTCCGATGACTGCTGCCACCGGTACGACCTTGGTTGTGGTCCTTTGGTTGAACTGACTCATTATCTCGTTCTAATAATTGGGCCCTGTTCACTACATCCGAATATAGAGAAAATTTGTGAGAAATGAGGTATTGACAAATTTATGGTTTCAAACCTCTCAGAAACATCCGCGTCATACGTTCCTCATTCTCCACCAAATGAGGTGCAAATCGAGATAACTTTGCGAAACTTAGCCTCGTACTGGGACACAGTCATGTTATTCTGTTTCAGTCTGATAAACTCTACCTCTTTCATGTGACGAATACTTTCTGGAAAGTACTTGTCATTGAACAGTTTCTGGAATGCCTCCCAAGACATCTTGAGTGCGACAGGCTGGGTACGCTTCACAGATTTCCACCAGTAATTTGCCTCTCCACAGAACATAAAGGTGGCGAATGGAACCTTCTGTTTCTCTGTGCATCTTAAGACATCAAATATCTTGGTAATTTTCTTAACCCAATTTTCTGCCTTGATTGGATCTGGCTTCCACTGAAACTCTGGTGGTCCCAACTCTTTGAACTGCTTGGCAGTGACAAGCCGCGAGTTGCTACTATTTCCACCTATATTTTGCACACGAGTCTCCCTCGTCTGGCTTTGCATGAACTGCAAAAAGCTCCTAAACATCCCATCATTCATCGTTTCTTTGGTAGTGTTGTTTACAGGAAGAATATTGCCTTCCTGTTGCACATTCTCCTGGTTGGTGATTAAAGGTGTCTCAACAATCTCATTCACTCCATTGTTAACACTTCCAGTTGCCATTCTCAAATACTGTCACAAAACAAGGGTTAATTAAACAAGTTAACATATCACACATTAACCTATGTTCCGACTGACCAATTAAATACAAAATAAGCTTAGGTAGGACACACTAGCTAATGATTTACTCATCTCTCCTGTTGGGAATTGGATATTCAGATTTGATATTGAAAGTAAATATAAATGCTTAAGTGAACAGTCCTTAAGAAAATCATTGTACAAGGACTTAGATGATAGATCAAACATGTTAGGTTGATCTGAGCCTTAATGTTTATCATTTTTGTAAATGAATGTATAGAAGAAAAGATCAAACTTGTTAGGTTGATCTATTTAAGTTGTAAAAGTTAAAGTCTTGAAAGAATCGTAGTCTGTCAAAGACAGCATCCGAAAGACAGGGCAGAATCGTAGGGCTTAAGCATAGATATCGGAATCGTAGTCTGCCAAGAGATTCAAGCCTACAGAAGTTAAGGCAGAAAATGTGGAGCTTGAGTGAAGATATACAAACTAGAAGTTTGCCCAAGAATCAAGTCTGCAGAGGACAAGGCAAGAATCGTCGAGCTCAAGTGAAAGCATCAAAGAACCGTAGTTTGCCTCAGAAGCCACACTGAGAGTCATAAAAGTTGAAAAGTATCTGCCAAGCCAAGTTAGGAATCGCAGAGTGCTATCAGAAGTGTGAAGTCTGCAAGACAAGCAAGCAAAGAATCGTAGTCTATCGAGAGCTTAAGAGAAATCGTAGTGTGCTCTATGAAGAAGTCTGAATCACGCTGTGCAAAGCCAACACACAAAGATTGTGTCACAATGACCATAATTGTAGTGTTCCTCCAGTCAACATCAAAGATTAAAGATCTAATAAAGGGAGGAAGAGTAACAAATTAAGAAAGGCTTATAGCCGTTGACAAAGTGATAGTCCCAATACTTCCATATTCATCCTTAGTCCAAATCGAAGAAGTGTATTGTAGAAGCTAAGGATAGGACTAAAGCAGCCTGCAAAAAACACCTTTTTAGGTGTTAGGTGAAAGATACAGTCTGCTATGTCAGTGAGCCAGGCGGCAGAGCAGCAGAAAAGCAGGACGTCAACATCACTGCACAGAAAATGTCTGGAGCATTAAATGAAGCAACGGGAGCATTCAAAACGGCTATTTTTGAATAGCTCTTTTATAAGGAAATCAGACAAGGATTCAGACCAAGTAAGCAAGACGTATAAAGAAAGAATACATTGAAAAAAAAAGCTCAAGAACACTCAATGAGCAACACTACGATACTGAAGAAAGCTTGCTTCGCTACTCAGTCCTTTGAAAGACAAAAGCTGAACTGCAACTGAGTAGCACACCTCAAACTAACAACTGCCTATCCAAGTGAGGTACCACGTCAGAGGACTTGAAGAAGTTCAGAAGTGAACTAAGTGAAGATCCAAGTTAAAGGACTTGAAGAGTTCAGAAGTGAACTAAGAGCAGATCCAAGTCAAAGGACTTGAAGAGTTCAAAAGTGAACTAAGTGAAGTTCCAGGGCTGCTGGCCTTGAAGGGATCTAAGTGATCCATTTGTAAGAAGACATCCTTAGTGGATTTCCTACTCGTGGAGTAGAAGAGTGGATTAGGAGTCGCGTTGGCTCTGAACCACTTAAAACCCTGTGTCTCATTGTCTCTCTTTAGCTGCTATAACTTCTATATCTGTTATAACTGCTTTAACTGTTTATCTCGCCTTAACTGCATTATCTTGAAGGGGAACAAAACATATATTCCGCTGTAGTCAGTATCACCAATACTGACTAAGTATTTTAAATAGAGAAATTTTAAAATATCTATTCAACCCCCCTTCTAGATAACTAACGTGCTTTTGGGAACTAACAATTGGTATCAAAGCAGGTTCTCATATCTATGCATACAAGCCTGAGAAGATCCTATGGCACAACTGATAAGCGAAACCAAGACAGGTGGAGGAAGCAAACCACCAATGTGTAACAAAGATAAATTTACAAACTGGAAAGTTCGGATGCAAGCGTACATGGATTCAATAGATGATGATCTATTTGAAACTGTTCTGAACGGGCCCTATATTCCAAGAAGGCTTGCACTAACTCCAGAAAATCCAGACAACATGGTGGTCAAGGTCAAATCTGAATGGACTGAAAATGAGAAGAAAGATGTTCAGCTTGACAAGAAGGCTAAGAACATCTTGTTCCAATCTTTAGAAGACAGTCTGTTCGAAAACGTGGTTAACTGCAAAACTGCAAAGGAAGTCTCGGAAGCATTACTCATCATGCATGAAAGAACTGAAGAAGTCAGAGAAAACAAGCAAACTCTACTGACTCAACAGTATGAGATGTTTGCTCATGTCTCAGGAGAGAATGTCACTTCCACTTATGAATGATTCACTACACTGCTCAACTCTTTTAGAGCCTATGGAAAGACCTATCCAAACAAAGATCTAGTCATCAAGTTTATGAGGTCTTTGCCAAGCAGATGGGATGCTAAGAGCACTGCAATCAGAGAGCCAAAGAATCTGCATGAAATGACAATTCAACAGCTCTACGAAACCTTCTTACATACGAGCTTGAACTGACTCAACGAGCAGAAACTCTATCAGAAGGAAGAAGGAAGGACAAAGGAGTTGCTCTCAAAGCAAAGGAAGAGATCTCCAGGGCACAGGTGGAAGATGGGTCTGACTCTGATGAAGAGGATGACATTGATGATGATGAAGCTGCAATGCTGGCCAGAAGATTCAAAAGACTTATGCTCAAAGGCAGAAGCAGCAAACCTAAGAAGTTCAACAACAGCAGCAGTCAGGAGCAGATCAATGACCTATGTTATAACTGCAAAAAGCCTGGGCATTTCATTGCCAACTGCAACAAGCCTATCAGGGAAGAGCTGAAGAGAAAGTCAAATCAAAAGAAGGAGCTCAAAGGCTACAGAAAGAATAATAAGAAAGACAAAGGGCCTATAGCTGGAAGTTCATGGAGTGATTTAGACAATGACACTAACACTGAGTCTGAAGATGATGAAGCACCTCAGAAAGCCAACCTATGTCTGATAACCAAAAATGCACTAAGCAGGAAAGATGCTGAAGCAGTCATAGACAAGGTATTTGACTTTAACTCTCCTGATATAGACATTGATGATTTAAGAACTGGCATTCGTGATATGTCAACTGATCTATATCAACATATGAAGTGGCTAAAAGTTCTATCAAAAGATTATACTGACCTTCAAAAGGAGAAAGAAAAGGTTCAGAAAGAGCTGAAAGTAGCTCTACTAAATTCTAACTCTCTCTCTAAACTTGAAAATGAGAATAAAATCTTAAGAAAGACAAATGAACTGACCATACAGAGAGAGTCAGATCTAACCTCTAAGATTGAGGAGCTAGAAAAGACTATCTCTACATGGAATAGATCTTCTTCATCCATGAACTCCCTGATATCCAATCAGAGAAGTGTCTCTGATAGAACAGGCTTAGGGTTTGGGGAATCAACCTCAAAACCCTGTGTGGGAAAGACTAAAGAGATTAATGTAAGTAATGCTTCTAACTTAAATAAAAGTATTACATTCGTTAAGTCCACACAAAAGGATGAACCAGTGCAACCTTGCTCTTCTGAACCAAGACGTGTTCCTAAACACTACGGATCTCATGCTGGCTTAGGGTTCAGAAAAGTGAAGAGTAATTCAGTCACCACTGTCCGACCTTGACGAATTGTAGAGTCGAGTAAAACTGACTCCACCGATCAACTTGGAAGGAATCGTGGTGTTGAGACTCACTCAGCACAGAACATGAACTCCAGGGCTACATGAAAAAGGAAGATGCAATTTAAGGGTAAAGTCAACAAATATCCACACAAATCCAATTGGAGAAAGCATCCACACACACACACAAATATAAATTATGTTGGATGTTTTGCATGTGGAAGGTTTGGACATAAAATTGCATTATGCTTTCATAATACTGTGCATGGAAAACCCAAAGTCAAGTAAATTTGGGTTCCTAAGGGTACTAACATTGCAGGACCCATGCTAGTCTGGGTACCAAAATGAAAGCTGAATATGTTTGCAGGAAATGAGCACCACGACTACCACATGGTATCTGGACAGTGGTTGCTCAAGGCATATGATCGAAAATAAAGCCCTCCTGTCAAATTATATAGAGAAGGAGGGACCAACAGTTATCTTTGGAGATAACAGCTCTGGCAAGACAAGAGGCTATGGTTCAGTTGGAAATGGTGCAATGTCCTTCAGCAAAGTGGCTTATGTTGATGGTCTAAAGCACAATCTTCTTAGCATCAGCCAACTCTGCGATAAAGGCCATCTAGTTACCTGCCTCAACAATCAATGTCAAGTCAAAGATCTGGAGACATCCTCTATCAAGCTGACAGGAACAAGAGAAGGAAATGTATACATTGTCAATCTTGCTCAGCTCAGTACTGATGAGACAGTATGCTTCCTTGCTAAAGCCACTGAAGAAATAAGTTGGCTTTGGCATAGAAGATTATCTCATCTCAACTTCAAGAGTATGTCTAAATTGGCCTCCAAAGATCTGGTAGCAGGATTACCCAAGTTCAACTTCATCAAAGAAAGACCATGCAATGCATGTCAGCTTGGAAAGCAAACTAGGAGGTCATTCAAAGGCAAAGCAATCAACTCAATTGATAGGCCCCCTATAGTTACTTCACATGGATCTCTTTGGGCCAATTCCGACTGTGAACTTAGGAGGGAAGAGATAATCACTAGTTGTGGTGGATAACTACACCAGATACACATGGGTGTTCTTTCTCAACTCAAAAGATGAGACAAGCTCCCAACTGATAAAGATGTTCAAGCTGGTGATGACTGAAAAAGGAGAGACTATCAAGGCAATAAGGAGTGATCATGGTAGAGAGTTTGACTTATCAGAAATGGACCAGTTCTGTGCAGACAATGACATCAGTCATAACTTCTCAGCACCACGAACTCCTCAGCAAAATGGAGTAGCTGAAAGGAAGAACAGAACACTTATAGAAGCCAGAAGAACTCTACTTGCAGCAGCTCATCTGCCTGAATACTTTTGGGCAGAAGCCATCAACACTGCATGTTACACACAGAACAGATCTCTTGTACACTCTACGCTAAAGAAGACTCCCTATGAGCTGTGGAAAGAAAGAAAGCCAAATGTCAGTTACTTCCATGTGTTCGACTGTTCATTCTACATTCTCAACAATAGAAAGTAATATCTGACTAAGTTCCAACCTAAGTCAGATGAAGGAATCTTCCTTGGTTATGCCACAGACAGCAAAGCCTATAGAGTGTTCAACAAGAAGACACTAAGTGTTGAAGTCTCAATCCAGATGAAGGAATCTTCCTTGGTTATGCCATAGACAGCAAAGCCTATAGAGTGTTCAACAAGAAGACACTAAGTGTTGAAGTCTCAATCCACATCATCTTCGATGAAATAGACTCGGATAAGTCTGCACCACTAGACACTACGATTGACGATATTGACACTACGAATGAAGTGGTCGAACCCAACACTACGACAGCAATTCCTGAAGAAAGAATCGTAGTGTTCGAAGAAGAAATCGTAAAGAGAGCTGAACCAAACGACGATTCTGAATAACAAGAACCAGAAGTAAATCTTGAGAAGTTCAGACAAGAATGCACCAGAACTGATGTTCCAACAGGGAACAGGTGGGCAAGAGATCACACTCAAGATTTAATTATTGGTGATCCAACTGCCAGAATAAGAACAAGATCTGCAACTCAGAATGAATGCTTCTATTTGAGTATTCTATCTCAAATAGAACCCAAGAAGATTGAAGATGCCATGCTAGATGCAAGCTGGATTGAAGCCATGCAAGAGGAACTTAATCAATTTGAAAGAAGTAAAATCTGAAGATTAGTTCAAAGACCAAAGAGTCACCCAGTCATCGGCACCAAATGGGTCTTCAGAAATAAAATGGATGAAGATGGGGTGATCACTAGAAACAAAGAAAGACTGGTGGCCAAAGGTTATTCTCAAGAAGAAGGCATAGACTATGATGAGACCTTTGCACTAGTGGCCAGACTTGAAGCTATCAGAATGTTCCTTGCATTTGCTACTCACATCAAGTTCAAAGTATTCCAGATGGATGTCAAGAGTTTATTCCTAATTGGTGAACTTCAAGAAGAAGTCTACGTGGAGCAACCCCTAGGTTTTGTCAATCCAACCCTCTCTGATTATGTCTATAGATTAGATAAAGCCTTATATGGACTTAAACAAGCACCTAGAGCATGGTATGAAACATTAACAAACTTTCTTATTAAAAAAAGATTCACTAGAGGTAGATTAGACACTACACTATTCCTTAGGAAACACAAAGATAAAGTCTTTCTAGTTCAAATATATGTAGATGATATTATCTTTGGTTCTATTGATGAGAATCTGTGCAAAAGATTTGCCAAGCCTATGCAGAGCAAGTTTAAAATGAGCATGATGGGTGAGCTGAACTTCTTCCTTGGACTACAAGTAAAACAAACTGATGAAGGAATTTTCATAAGCCAAGCCAAGTACATTAAAGACTTACTCAAGAAATATGGCATGGAATCAGCTACTCCCATGAAAACACCAATTGCTCCAGCAACTAAGTTTGACAAAGATGAGAAAGGTAAAGGAATTGATATTACTCAATACAGAGGTATGATAGGCTCCCTTCTCTACTTAACTGCCAGTAGACCAGATATAATGTTTGCAACATGTATATGTGCTAGATTTCAAGCTAATCCTAAGGAATCACACTTAACTGCTGTAAAAAGGATTTTCAGGTATCTTAAAGGTACACCCTATTTGGGTCTATGGTATCACAAAGAGTCCTCATTTGAACTGACAGGATATTCAGATGCTGACTTTGCAGGATGCAAAATAGATAGAAAAAGTATCAGTGGCACTTGTCAACTACTAGACAGTAGACTAGTTTCCTGGTTCAGCAAAAAGCAAAATTCAGTATCAACTTCAACAGCAGAAGCTGAATATATTGTTGCTGGTAGCTGTTGTGCAAATCCTATGGATGAAGAATCAGCTAGTAGATTACAATGTGATAACACAAGTGCTATAGCAATAACAAATAATCCTGTCATGCATTCTAGGACCAAGCATATAGAAATAAGATATCATTTTATTAGGGATCATATTCAAAATGGGACAATATCCTTGCAATACATTCCTACTGAAAATCAACTTGATGATGTGTTTACAAAACCCTTAGATGAATCCAGATTTAATAAACTAATAAGTGAGTTAGGTATGTTAAATTTACAACCATAAATTCTATACTCTAGATGGTGCTAACCTTGCATATGTAAAGGCTAAGTCAAAATCGTAGAGATAACTAAGAGGAACCACGATCGTGGAGTGATTCAGTTAAGACATAAAGGCTCACTGTGATAGCAACAACAAGCAAAGCAACCCTTTTGATAAGTGTCTCAGGGACAAACCTGATCCTTAGTGTCAAGCTAAGAGGTTGGCCCTTCTTGAGCAACCTTAACCTAGAAGGCTTGCCATTTCAGAAGGCATCACAGAAATCCGTAGAGTCAATGATCAAGAAGCAAGCAAAGGATTGAACTTAACAATCGTGGAGTGGATCTAGACATTCGTAGTCTTCTCACAAGGGCACACCAGCTCAGGGGGAGCTAAGGGCAGAACAGAGATTTCCACATGGATTAAAATCGTGGAGTTCTGCAGAATCCAACACTTGTCCCACGACGCTGAATATATGGAGGGAAGTGTTTAAAACTATTTTAAACTATCATATGTCAGTTCATCTTTGAATTTCAAAAGACTATCTTTCTCTCTCTCAAACGAAACCCTAAGTTTCAGAAAGCTAAGCCAAGTTCATTCATTTCAGGAAAATCAATCTAAATCAATGGTTGCTTCCAGAATTATCTCGGGTTTTCAGCTATGCTTTGACGAATTTGAAGATGCTAGTCCAGAAATGCAGAAAATTATTTCCCTGCTAAATAAAGCTGGACTCAAGGATGCCCTAAATACCGACAAACTTGTATTCACAAAGCTGGTGAAAGAGTTCTACACAAATGGAATTTTTGAAGGAAACTTCATCCTCACCAAAGTCAAGGGCGAGCAGATTCGACTCAACTCAGAAAGCATAAACCTTGCCCTAGGGTTCATTAATGAAGGTCTTCCATCACTGGACAGAATTGATTTTCATGAAGGCCTAAAGAAGATATAACACAACAAAACTGAAGAAAAGAGTGGCTATAGGAAGAAAGAGTTTCTCCAAGAATATGAGTTTCTTGCTGAAATTATTGGAAAATGCATATGTTGCAAGAGCTCTGGCCACGATACTGTCAATGAAAAACAATTGAAGCTCATGACAACTATCAGGTACAGAGTTTAACTCAACTATGGAGCTCTACTAATGGAATGGTTTGGAAAATGGATGGAAAGCTCCAAGAAGATCAAGAGTACTGCAAAAATGCCTTATGGGAGATTTATCAGCATGATACTAGAAGCTACACTGGGCGACAAGATTAAAGATGAAGAAGGAGTCTCCATTGTCCCCAACCAGAAGATAACCCAGCAATTATTTCAAAACTGGAAGAAAAACCTGGCAGAAAATGTAAAGATAAAATCTGAAATTCTATCTGCTGTAAGGGAGGAAGCCTGAGAGGTAGAAGAAGAAGGAGTAACTGAAGAAAATGCTGAAGCCTTGATCAGAAGGAGGAAAGGAAAGAAGAAGATGAATGAAGATGTATCAATGGCTGAGGAACCCCAAGACCCAACCACTGAGGCACTTCAAGCATGCCTTGATGCTGAAATGGAGTTTAGTGGCTTAATGACTAAAAGAGCTATTACTCCTGAGGCAGCTCAAGCATCAGAGGAGACTCTGAAAGAGAAGGAGAAGAAGAAGAAGAGGGAAACAAGTGAGGACATGGCTGAAAGAAATATTGAGGCTCAAAAGAAGAAGAAACGCAGTCACAGACCAAGGAAGCTTACACTTACTATGATTGAGGAGTCTTCACCAATCGTAGAGTCCAGGCAGGCTGCTAGTATGGAAGAAGATGCTGCAACAGTCTTTTAGCCCGAACAGACAAACAGGGCTGAAGCTGAAGAAGGTTCTGAAGATGCAGTCAAGCCCAAGAGAAAGAGGACATTGGTCAAGAAATACATTCTTATCAATGAGGAAGTATTGAGGGAAGAGGACAGAAAAAGAGCTGATGAGAAGGATAAACAGATTACTGAGTCGCAGGAAGAAGAAACTCAGGAAGCTCAGAATCAAGAGAATGCTACAGCTGAGGGGGAGCCAAAAAATGCAAAAATTGAGGGGGAGCTACCAGAGAATCTGAATGAAGTAATGCTAAATCAGTTTCCAGTTACAGAGTCCCAAAACTCTGTAACTAATGAACTACATAACCAACTCATCTTCGTCGAGCGACCCGTTAACCATCCAATAATGATCAAGCACATCACACGAGTTGTCAAGGAAATGCTTGCAAACTCAATCAGTGAAACACCAACCTTAGATGACACACTACGATTCGGGCATGCTGATCAATCCGAAGAAGAAATTGTAGAGTGTCCAGAACAGCTCAAAGAGACACAAACACATACATCTGAGCCAAACACTACGCCTATCCAGCAAACTCCTAACCCTCTAACCCAAGCAGACATTCCATCATCCTCCAACAGTGAATACTTTGACATAACTCTTGCTCTCAAAAGTTTGTCAAGGAGAGATGAACACACTACAGCTAGTCCTCCTCCTCCAGAAACACAACAAATTCTAGATCAATTAGCTCTTATGCCAACAGAGGAGGAGCTGACTGCCACACTGAGTCAAATATGGTCAGAATCTGAAAAGGTCCTTAAAGAATATTCTCTTGCTCTTCACCATAGATTCGACAACATTCTCGACTCGGTCAAGACTCTGCCAGGACATTTAGGAACGGAACTGACTAAATCATTAAGGGCGATCTTCAGAGAAATGGCTGAAAGCATCAAGGTAAGAGATGCTATTCATTTTGCCGAGGCCAAGAAGCAAAAAGAAGCCTTGCTGCAAATGCAAAAGAATCAGCAAACTCAAAATGAGCTGATGGCGGAACAGATTTCAGCACTGCGTATCGCTTTGAACCAATTCCAAGAATGCAGTGCTGCTCAAATCTCCCAGAACAACGATGCCGTGAAAATGCTTCAGCAACAAAGAAGGGTCACTGAGGCTTTAGTTGCTGAACAAACCAGTGACATTTCTCAACAAAGAACTTTAATGCATGCCCTGGTAGACGGAATCAGACGGCTCTCAGACGATATTCAAACCCTTGATGATGACATAAAGGGGGGAGAAGATTGGGCAATTAGATAAAGGCAGAGGTGGAAGACCGAGGCAGACGCACATTCAACCACCACCTCTGCAGCAGGAAAGGCAAAGGCAAACTCATACTGGTCAATCGTCGGGTGGCAACTCCAGGAGTCCAAATATTCAAACTCCACGATCTGATCAGTATCTGCAGCAGCCTCTAATGGGAATACCTCTTCAAAGACATCAAGGTCAAGCGTCTGGCTCACAAGGCATGACTTCTGCACAGTCCAGATATGAGCTAGAAGACATTGAATGGAGAGATGAGCAAACCAGAAGGATGAGAGCTGCTGAGTCTTCGAGGAACAAGAGACAAAGAAAATAGATATAAGCCTAAACTTAATTTTGTGTTGATGTTTTTATGCTTGAATGTAATATCTCTTCAAACATCAATAAATTCAAGCTTATTCTCTAGAAATTTCAGTTGTTCACTGAAACACTAAGCCATATTTACTTTCTAACATTATGCATTTAGAAAATGATGCTATGATCTAAATCTCCTTGATTATGTCAACATCAAATAGGGGGAGATTGTTGGGAATTGTATATTCAGATTTGATATTGAAAGTAAATATAAATGCTTAAGTGAACAGTCCTTAAGAAAATCATTGTACAAGGACTTAGATGATAGATCAAACATATTAGGTTGATCTGAGCCTTAATGTTTATCATTTTTGTAAATGAATGTATAGAAGAAAAGATCAAACTTGTTAGGTTGATCTATTTGAGCTGTAAAAGTTACAGTCTTGACAGAATAGTAGTCTGTCAAAGACAGCATCCGAAAGACAGGGCAGAATCGTGGAGCTTAAGCAAAAATATCAGAATCGTAGTCTGCCAAGAGATTCAAGCCTACAGAAGTTAAGGCAGAAAACGTGGAACTTGAGTGAAGATATACAAACTAGAAGTCTGCCCAAGAATCAAGTCTGCAGAGGACAAGGAAAGAATCGTCTAGCTCAAGTGAAAGCATCAAAGAATCGTAGTTTGCCTCAGAAGCCACACTGAGAGTCATAAAAGTTGAAAAGCATCTGCCGAGCCAAGTTAAGAATCGCAGAGTGCTATCAGAAGTGTGAAGTCTGCAAGACAAGCAAGCAAGGAATCGTAGTCTATCGAGAGCTTAAGAGAAATCTTAGTGCGCTCTACAAAGAAGTCTAAATCACGCTGTGCAAAGCCAACACACAAAGATTGTGTCATAATGACCATAATCATAGTGTTCCTCCAGTCAACATCAAAGATTAAAGATCTAATAAAGGGAGGAAGAGTAACAAATGAAGAAAGGCTTATAGCCGTTGACAAAGTGATAGTCCCAATACTTCCATATTCATCCTTAGTCCAAATCGAAGAAGCGTATCGTAGAAGCTAAGGATAGGACTGAAGCAGCCTGCAGAAAACACCTTTTCAGGTGTTAGGTGAAAGATACAGTCTGCTGTGTCAGTGAGCCAGGCGGAAGAGCAGTAGAAAAGCAGGACGTCAACATTACTGCACAGAAAATGTCTGGAGCATTAAATAAAGCAACGAGAGCATTCAAAACGGCTATTGTTGAATGGCTCTTTTATAAGGAAATCAGACAAGAATTCAGACCAAGTAAGCAAGAAGCATAAAGAAAGAATACATTGAAAAAAAAGCTCAAAAACAATCAACGAGCAACACTATGATACTGAAGAAAGCTTGCTTCGCTACTCAGTCCTTTGAAAGACAGAAGCTGAACTGCAACTGAGTAGCACACCTCAAACTAACAACTGCCTATCCAAGTGAGGTACCAAGTCAGAGGACTTAAAGAAGTTCAGAAGTGAACTAAGTGAAGATCCAAGTTAAAGGACTTGAAGAGTTCAGAAGTGAACTAAGAGCAGATCCAAGTCAAAGGACTTGAAGAGTTCAAAAGTGAACTAAGTGAAGTTCCAGGGCTACTGGCCTTGAAGGGATCTAAGTGATCCATTAGTAAGAAGACATCCTTAGTGGATTTTCTACTCGTGGAGTAGAAGAGTGGATTAGGAGTCGCGTTGGCTCTGAACCACTTAAAATCCTGTGTCTCATTGTCTCTCTTTAACTGCTATAACTGTTATATCTATTGTAACTACTTTAACTGTTTATCTCACCTTAACTGCATTATCTTGAAGGGGAACAAAACATATATTCAGCTGCAGTCAGTATCACCAATACTAAGTATTTTAAATAGAAAAATTTTAAAATATCTATTCAACCCCCCTTCTAGATAACTAACGTGCTTTTGGGAACTAACATCTCCCTTCCTAGTTCTATTCCCAGATCTCCGCCAGAGATCATATCCCTAAGCTCTGATACCAACTATGACGCCCCCAAAATAGGTTCAATACCAACCCATTCTGAGTCGCCAAATACATGGTACAGAATCCAAATACAATCTTTTATAACATATGGTCGTGCAAAATACGACCACGCAAACTGTGAGTTTCAATACAAATCGTATATAATATGAAATATAAACACTCAAATTCAGTCCTCACTAATTACAATCATTATCACACTATTTTACAAAATAGGGAGGACTGTTACTGCTCTAACTCTGACCATCACCCCGATCCTCGACTAGTCCCTGCGACATTCTCATTTCCTAAAGAGAACAATGGAAGAAATGGTGAGCTCAACTAGCCCAGTAAAGAATATTATGACTAAGATAATGAAAAACAAATTATCATTAGCCTTCAATAAAACAGATAAAATATTATGGACAACAAGTTTTAGATCAATATTCGCAGCGAAAATAACAATTCATTAGAAGAGTTAAGTAGAGAATGATGTCTACTATCTTCTTTGATTTAAAAGTCCATGTTGGTCGTTTTACAGATCAATATAACTCGCAAGTATACGCGGTTAACAAGTAATAAAGTGAAAGTACAGATATCGTTCTCACGAGGAATTAACAGATAAAAGGTCGCCAAATCAATAGCACATAATCATCTCGGTCTTATTTAAACGGGCGATAAAGAGTTTTAAATATTAAACTAATATTAACTAGGCAAGGAATTTACACATAAACTAAGTAATTCTAGAGTTAAAATCAGATAATGAAGATAAGAGACTCCAATTTCCCCTAATGATTCGTCTAAGCCGATTCACTTCCAATTAGGTCAAATTAATCATTACAGTCTGTAAACCGAGAACACGAAAGTGAGAGAAGGTCATCTTTCGATGTACCTAATCCATATCACTTGCAATCCACAGATGATAGAACACACGTGAACACCCACATTATCTAAACCCCTATATGTCTATGGTGTTTACAAATAAATAGGGTTTAAGGTCAAGTTCTCTATTGACTACGAGCGGCGCTTCGGTATATGTCTATCTTAAGCACAAATCATACGTCCAACACCATGTGAACGTACAATCGCTCGCGACTACGATTAGATGTAAACCTACACTTTATCTTTTAAGTCCACATAGGTTATCACAGTAATTGGTCATGACTCAATTAAGCAATGAAAGCATAAATCGCAGTAGACAATCACATAACAATCAAATAAGAATCAACATGGAAGAAAATCAAATTAAACTACTCATTAGGTTCCATTGGAATCTCAAAATAAAACCTAAGTTATGACTGACTCAAGTATATCATCCACAAAAGGAATACACATCATCCGAATACAAATGAATAACAAGGAGAGTTAAAGTAAGAGAGTGCAAATATGTGTTCCTTCTCCAAGCTTGGATCTTTGATGTCCTCCAATTGTTTCAACCATCAAGTCTAATCTAACCCTAGAAAACTAACTACTAACAACTAATCTAACACTAATCTACTCCTAAGCTATACAAGAAATGTAAAGAAAAAGGAGGAGAGCTAGGGCTAGGGCTTAAGGCCCAAAATGTGATGTCTTTCTTGCCAAAATCGAGCCCCCTTATATACCAATCTCTAGCCAAGTCTTGTGCACTTGAAAATTCAAGTCTAGTAGCATTTTCAATGGCGCGGCAGCGCCCAAAATGCACTAGAAATCCGCGCGCCAGCGCCAAGGATTTTTTGCTGCAAAGTCCTCTGGTAGAACGGCCATAACTTTTTATCCAGGAGGAGTTACAAGGCCTGCCACCTGTCAAATCGAAGCTATCGAAGATCTCTACAACTTTTATTCTTTGAGTATTGAGAAATAATGGATGGATGAAGGCTGAAAATGAGCTCCAAGTGACAGCTGTGCAATGAAAACCCAAAACCGTGAAGTTTGACCTCCGTTGGTATACGGGGTATAACTCTCGCCTCCGAACTCCGATTTGGATGATTCAAGATGTTCCGGAAAGCTTATAAGATGCTCTACAGTATGAACCAAGTTCTAATCCAAGAACATGAAATTAACGTGAACCACCCAAACGATGTCCGGATTGCATTTCCTTCCCATTGTCATGCCATCATTCCATTCTTGCTCCTTTTGGCCTCATTTTGTCCTTTTAAGCTCAATATGTGCCAAGAGAGTTCCTGAACCTGAAAATCACAAAACAAAGGAAAGACACATGAAAAGCACAAAAGTATTTGTGTTTCGGCAACAGAACAAGCTGGTTACTATCAGAATAAGTGGTCATAAAGACCCACTTATCAGTCCATCATCAATATTTTATCCCTGTAACATCAATCAATATACATCTCGAATCAAATATTCATCTTTTGCACTACGGCCAAAGATATTCATTTGTATCACCAGTTGGTCATGTTCATCTCAAGACCTGTTCATCTTTGCACTACAGGCCAAAGATATTCATTAGGTAATCATTCATCTTTGCACTACAGGCCAAAGATATTCATCAAGTAATCATTCATCTTTGCACTACAGGCCAAATGTATTGAGTTATATCACCATTTAGGACTGAGGATGATAAAAAATATTTTAAAGAACAAATCCAATGAGATAAAGGACAAAGATTAGGGATTCGTAATTTAGTTTATCCAAGTTCAAGAATACTCTATAATAATCAATTGTGGAGCAAAATTCAAGAATAAAGTTCAAAACTTGGATCCAATCAAAGATAACTTAGAAAGAAAAAAAATATTTTTTTACCGTGAATAGTACCCCATGAATAGTAACTCGTGAATAGTAAGAACAGTAACTCGTCATGAAAAGATAAAAATTTCACAAGAAAGTTCAGACCAATATTCCAGTGAAATGATATTAGATGAAGCGCAAAACTCAAGGAATTTCTGATCATTTCAGGAATTATAGAAGCAATACTTACCGTAGTAAGTTTAGAGTTAGAAATCTGAAATGAAACAGTATACGAAACTGCAACTGAGTTTTCACCCTCAGACAGATTATTTCCATAATTTAATAACAACTAAATACGAAGGGTTATTCACCAGGCATGCGGTAGTCCGCGTAGACAGGTTATTCCCACAGAATAATAAAGAATGGAATAACAACAGGATTTCACAATGAATCGGTAGTCCGCGTAGACAGGTTATTCAAACAGAATAATAAAGAATGGAATAACAACCCTTACGAGTATTGAAAGAAAATAATTCTCTTCATGAATACGGAAGAAATAATACCCCTTACCTTAAAAATTTGGAGACTGCACTAGTGTAATAGCAGAATACTCTTCTTCTTTCTCTCTTATTCTCTCTATACTTTCTCTCTCTATAGCTTTAGTGAATTCGTGAGAAATAATGACGAAATGAGCTTCTATTTATAGGCTCGGCAGAGCAAGGGTAAAATAGTCTTTTTGCCATAATTTATGATATCATTGCTTACATCATCGATCCTATGACATCATTGCTTACCTCATCGTTCCGATGACATCATTCCTTACCTCATCGTTCCGATGACATCATTGCTTACATCATAAGAATTCAAATTCAATTTGTTCTCTTCTACCTCATTTTACTTTTATACCATGAATTTACTATATTAATGTTACCATTTAAATTATAAAAATCATACTATTATATAATCACATCATACTACTATAATGTAATATTATAATAATATATTTGAATGAATTATTTTATCAAAAAAGATAAAATACTAACTTTCAACAAATGTCACATGCTAAAAATTCCTCCGTTTATATCCACATTGAATAAATATTTTCTTATCATAAATATCAAAATATAATTATTCACAAATAATATTACAGAACTACAATATTGACAACCAGGTCGTTCCCAGGAAAGAGGGGGCTTTCCGATAAGAATTTCTTCTCATTGGTGCGCAATTATATAACCCAACTCCTTTCCTCGACAGAACTTTCTAGACATTGTCAATAATACTATCTAATAATATTATTCAAATAATATGAATTATTGATTTGATAATTTGAAATACTGTGCAATGACAATTATTGAATCACTAATATAAAATATCAATGTAGCAATTATTGGATCAATAATATAAAATATTGAACAGTAATTACTGTAACAATTATTGAATAAGTAACTTCTTACATAAGAATCAATAATTAGAATTACTGTGTAACACCGTTTGCCACTGTGCAACACCGCGTATTACTGTATTTTAACCATCGAGTATTTCAATAGTTTTAACGGTAAAAGTTTTACCGTTATTTTTATAAAAAGATTAGTTCTGTTGCTTTCTATATCCGACGTTCATTCTGTTGTGGGGTCCACCAATGACTGCGTTGTCGTACGAATATTCTCCGACAAAAAGAATATTCCTCGACCAAACGAATATTCCCCGACACAACGAATATTTTATAACCACTTGCTTACTTTGTAAACTTTGCACATCTCACCCATAACTTATCACATTTATCAAATCAATACCTTACTATTTCAAAATAATATATAAAGAAAATTAAATCTTATTCATAAAATTTGGGGTCTTACAGTAGAGCTGTAAATGGTAACCGAAAAATTCATATTCGCCCGCATTCGTATTCAAAAATGAAACGGATATTATTCGCATTCAGAAAACAACGGATATATCTGTATTCGATTTAAAGGTATCCGCAAATAAACGAATACAGATACGGATATAGGTATATTCGTATTCATTTAACATCCGATCGTAAATATATCCAGCGGATATCCGAAATCCGATATTCGTATCAGTATCCGAATAACTTATATACTTATATATATATATATATTATATATATGTGTATATATTAATAACTTATATATGTATATATATTAATAACTTATATATATATATGTTATTAATCAATGAATGTAAGTTATTAATATACATAAATATATATATATATATATATATGTAATAATTTACATTGATAACTATTTCGATTACATTTCGGCTTGGGAAAAAATCATGTTTTATCAAAACAAAAAATACACCCACAGTTGGTTCTTCCATCCTAAACTCTCCAAGCATATGAATATCAATGATTTTCCAGCATGGTTTAAAACTTGGTTTTTTTACTGGGGACCAGTTGCCTCCATTTTCCCTAAAATGATTGATGAGGGATTTGAGAAATATTATCAAACTTTTAATAGCCTTAATGATAATCAGGCTATGTTAACCTTTCTTTTTGTATTTATGATATTTCTTGGATCTTTAAATGGTCCTATGAAATTGATCAGCATGCAGGAACAGGAGTTCATCGTCTCCTAAGAAAGGTGGCCATTAAATGGTGGAAAAAGTTTGATTTCGAGAGGGTTACTAAAGATTTGTCTATCCCAGTAACTCCTCAGGGATATAATATAGATGATTATGATGCTTCCCAGAAGAAACTTAAGTCTGCTCTCAAAGGTATCCCTAGGAATGAAATTATGGTCTTCTTAAAGAATTATAATGATACTGAAAATATGCAGGGTAGTGATGATGAAACATCCTCAAGCGACCTATTTGATGGACCCTGTGGTCAACCTCAATAAAATGGATATGTTTGCAATTTCTGGGTGTCCGATGCTTAAAGCATCTCTCGTGGTCTTTTTTCAGCCTTAATTATTTAATTTTTTGCTTTCGGTGCTAGTGGCATAGGAATCCAAAGCTTAAAGCTTTTGGGAAGGTCCTAGTTTGTTTGTTTTATCTCTACTGTCTGATCGACTACAGCTTTTCCAAGACACGTGTCAGCAGACTTTTATAAAGTTTTCTTTAATTTTAATAAAGTAGATGCTTTGTTAAAGTTGTTTGTTTTCTTGCAATTATTGTGCCTTGCCTCAGTTCTACAAGAGGCCTCGCTTCTCCTTTGTTTAAGCATCCGAAAAATAATTCTCAGTTTTTGTTTGTAAAATAAAGTGTTTTACTTTCGAGTGTATTCAAGTTCTAAGTTCTTAAGCTTCAGAACCTATGTAAGTCTGTTTAAACTTTTTAATAATATTCTGATATTCTCTGTATAATTCTTTATTTCAAATCTCTATAGATTCTTGGCCTATTTGGTGTCAAAGCCAAGATAGAGTTTTAAATTTGAAGTATTAAAATACTCATCCTCTATACTTTATAACTGATAAACTTTGCTCATTTTGTTATAAACACCATTTAAATACTATTATAGATTAAGCTTAAGGTTTTAATCTAGGTAAATTGGTTATCGTTTAAGGCTATTGTGATTTAAGCCGTGTTGATGTAAATCTTGTAGTAGATTTCCCATTCATTAAACCTTGTCTGCTTATCTTGTCAAGTTTTAAACAGTTTATATGACTAATGGCAAATTTATTCAGAAACCTAGCTAGATCAATGAATTCTTCATCTTCATCTTCATCTTCATTTTCTTCTTAATCTTTGGATTCAACTACTAAACAGGTAGTATCTATCAAAGATATAGAAAACCTCTTACAAAATTGGTTTATTCCTAAAACTCCAATTACACAAGTGTATAATAAAGGTATTTTCTTATTTAAATCTGATTATCTTATTAAATCAGTAGAACAATCTCTTCCGATTACTCAAGGTCATATGACTATTGAGATGTTATCTAAAAGGTTACTGGAAGAAGCCACTGAAAGAGGATATAATTATCTTCATATTGAGTTAGTTCAAGTAACGGTCAAACCTCTAACAAGCACTGGATTACTTACTTCGTTGATGTTGTGTCTAAAAGACAAGACACATTTAAGGTTTAAAGATTCTCTGCTAGGATGTATAACTTCATCTCTATCAGAAGGACCGGTTTACTTTAACAGTTTTCCAAATTTTCCCGTCTCTTTGTGAGATCCAACAATTCTAAAAATCTTAACTTTAAATGTGCAAACATCAGGTTTTAAGATGGAAATTTATATTAAAGTTATGAATACAGTTACTCCTTATATAAATCTTAAAAGTAACTTTATAAAAGATAAAAGAGGAGAGACTACTGTATTTCAAATTAATCCTTTGAAGGCAACTATTTCGGTTCCAAAAACCCTTAAATGGGATGAAATATCTGTGCCAGAAGACTGGACGTTACAAGATGAAGTACCTAAAAGGGTACATGGTTCTAATGGACATCTAGAAAATATCACAGAAAATTCTAATGGATGAAATATCTGTGCCAGAAGACTAAACGTTACAATATGAGAAGTACCTAAAAGGGTACATGGTTCTGATGGACATCTAGAAAATGTCATAGAAAATCCTGATGGATCTGTTAGTATTCATTTTAGAAATAGCAGATCTATTCATCTAATTTTAGATGAACCGCGAAGAAGTGCATCCACCATTCCATTTATGATTCCTCAAAGGGATATAGCGGAATATTCTAAAAGATCAACTTCTTCACTATAAGGAGTAATAAATACACCAACTGATCCAGTTAGTAGACCAACATATATGGTTGAAACTCCTTTTGAAGTGCCTAGGGCTCAAAGTCCTACTATATCTAATTTTGATTATACTGAAAGTATTTATACTTTAAACAATCAGTATTTCCCCCCTGATCAAACATTGCTTAATGCTATGTTTAATTCTGAAAAGAATAGTGAAAAACGAATTTGGTTTTTCAATACTTATTCTAAAGAATTTCAGAATTCGATTAGAGATGTTTACCATGACTTCTTAAAGGAATCAAGAAAGAATGTCGATTTCTTTGTTTTTCTTAAGCACTAGAGTACAATAAAAGGGTATAACTTCCCTTTTGAGAAAAAAGGGAACAATCTAACAACCTAAATGTTGTTGAAAATTCATATAGACCGTATAGAATTGTTGATGGCTAGGATAATAATAATGTTGTCACCGCCATCCATCCACCTTCAGTCACAGTCTCTGTGGGAGGAATGACAAGAGCATCTCCTTACAAAAAACTATTTGATAAGGAAGCAGAAAAGAAATTTGTAGATAATAATTATATCAATCAAATGATTGAACAAAATAATTATACTAATCTTTTCCTGCAATCTCTTGGTGCTAAGACTTCCATAATAGAAAAGGCCATGTCTAATAAAGATAGAACATTATCTGCAAGTGCGGCTCTAGCAGAAGTTATAACTACTTCCTCAAAAGAAGAAAAGTTAATAACAAAAGAAAGGCCTGGATTTATTCCTTTTAAACCTCCACCAGAGTTGTCTAATAAGTTTAATTTGGGATCCACGTCTACCAAAATGTTTAAAGAACTTAAAAATCGATTGGTTAAGTTGTCCTTAAAACTAATAACTAAGGAGACAATTTCTAATCCTTCGATTTCAGTTCTTAAAGAAGATGGATTAGATCTTAATCGGATCTTAAACCAAATCCAAGAGGATCCTCAAGTTAAAAGGATTAAATGGGGAAAGATTAAAAATCAACCTTATTACCATCGCCCATCACCAATTGATGCTCAGTTTAAAAATAGAGCAATCAATGATGGAATCCAGTTTAATGGAGAATAAAACTTTGAATGAAACCTAGATGGTCTCACAGATTATCAAATAATCGTTCTCCTTAAACAAATGACTATGTTCGCTCAAGCCTCTAGATTAAAAAATAATTTTGAAAAAAGGATTGCTCAAGCTTTAGCATCCGAGTTTGTTGGAAAATTAGATCTTTGATGGGACAACCTTTTGACACATGAGACTCGTGAAAGTATCTTCAACTTTCAAGTGCAAAAGGGAGTTGATCATATGAATGTCCCAGTGTTAGCTGAAGATGCAGTAAATACCCTGCTATATACTATTATGCGACACTTTGTGGGGAATTATAATCAGCTAATAGTCTCAAAGACTTATGAACAACTTAGCAACTTAAAGTTCAAGTCGTTATTAGAGTTTAAATACTACCAAGATACAATCTTCTCCAAAGTCTTTTGCGCGTAATGATTGCAATAGTGACTATTGGAAAGAAAAGTTTGTTGAAGGTTTACCTATCTTATTCTCTCAAAGAGTTAAGACGAGGTTGAAAAACAAGAATGACGGTATAATCCCTTGGGATGAATATACCTATGGTGAAATTGCATCAGAAATTGTTGCTAAGGGTGCATATTTATGCAACACCCTTAAAATAGAAAAGCAACTATCTGAATAAAGAGCTAAAGGTAAACGTGCTCTCGGTGATTTTTGTGAACAATATGGATTTACTGAAATACCTAAAGAAAATCATAGACGTAGGACTCCTAAAGAATCTACGAGTTACAAAGATTCAAGTAAACGATCTAAAAGAAAAGATCATAAGAAGTTTAAACGACATTCCTCGGAAGAGCAGCCTAAAAGGCGTAAAGCTTCTAAAAAGAAGACAATTAGCTCTAAACCACCTACTTGTTACAAGTGTGGAAAAGTGGGACATAAAAGTCCTAATTGTACCATAAAGAAGCAAATTAATCAGTTGGTTAAGAATGAAGGTCTTAAAAGACAACTTCTTGCAGTTTTCATTAACTCCGATGAAGAAGAATATGATTCTTCTAGTTAGAGTTCTGAAGGCAACAACTCTGATAACTCTTCTTCGAACAGCAGTGAAGTTTCATGTGCTGAGTTAGAAGATTGTTAGTGTAATGAAGGAGATTTATGTCTTTGTGCCTTAAATGAACTTTCTTTAAACGTACTGAAGAAGATAGTTTAATCCTTGATATTATCGGTCAGCTGGAAGATGATACTAAGAAAAGGTAGATGATCGAGAAATATATCCATCTTACTATAAGTAAGAAGAAAACTTCTGATGAGGACGATGTTAGATTTGAACCAATTCAATATTCCTTATAGAAGATATTCAACAAAATTAGTGATCGTCATAAGGAACTTAGTACTAACGAATTTAGGATTTTGATCACTAATCTTCAAGAAAAAATGATGCTCGTGAAGTCGTAATTGCTGATCTCCAAAAGGAAATCAAGCAAATAAAGAAAGATATCCGCTAGCTTAAAAGCAGAGATGATAAGGGAAAAACTAAAGTTGAAGAACCATCTAATCCAATAATTGATGAATTTGGGAGTAATGATCTTGAAGATGCAGTCCATGAAATTGCTATTCAGGAAAGGGAAGTTTTTCCAGGAGAATCTAGCTCAAGGGGATTGAAAATTAATATTATTGACATAATTATCACTCAAAAGTGGTATGTTAAGATAACAATTCTTATTTAAGATGAATTTTCAGCTACCACAGAAGCCTTGATAGATTCTAGTGCAGACTTAAATTGTCAGGCAAAAAGATTAGTTCTTTCTAAGTACTACTCAAAAATAGCTCAAATGTTGAGTAACGCTGATGGGAGCCATTTCCATATTGACTACAAATTGTCTGATACAGTTGTGGACAATAATGGGAGTCTGTTTTGAAACTCCATTTTTTTTGGTTAAGAATATGTCCCAAGAAGCTATTTTGGGTACGCCATTTATTAGTTTGTTTTTTCCATTATCTATTGATACAAAGGGTATAAGCACTAATAAGAAAGGGATAGAGGTGCGCTTTAAATTTATCTCTGAACCACAGTTCCAAGGAGTTAACCATTTGCTAAAAAGAAAATAAGATTTCATGTTCTTCTTGAAGCAAGAACTTGAAACAAAGAAGATAATAGAGCATCTTAAAAATGAGAAGTTTAGACTCAAAGTCAAAACTTATGAAGAGGAATTAAGCAAAGAAATTTGTGCTGATATTCTTAATGTTTTCTGGGAAAGAAACATACAGTTTCTCTCCCATATATAGAAGGATTTAATGAGAAATCGATCCCAACTAAAGCTAGACTTATTCAAATTAATGAAAGGTACTTAAAGCTTTGCCAAGAAGAAATTAATGATCTCTTAAAAAAGGGATTAATAAGGAAGAGTTATTCTCCTTGGTCTTGCTCGACATTTTATGTTGAAATTACGGCAGAACTGGAAAGAGGAGTTACCATGTTAGTAATAAACTATAAACCTCTAAACAAAGTTTTGAGATAGATATCCAATCCCAAACAAGAGGGATCTATTGAACAAGTTGCTTAAAGCGCAGGTCTTCTCAAAATTTGATATGAAAAGTAAATCTTGGCAAATTTAGATTCGAGAAGAAGATAAATATAAAATGGCATTTACCGTTCCGTTTGGTCATTACGAATGGAATGTTCAGCCTTTTGGGTTGAAAAATGCGCCTTCGGAGTTTCAGAATATCATGAATGAAATTTTTAATCCATTTATGAATTTTATGATTTTCTATATTAATGATGTTCTGGTATTCTCAAAGAAAATAGATCAACACTAGAAACACTTAAAGGTTTTCCAGTCTGTGGGTAAAAGAGAAAGGTTAGTTTTCTCAGTTAAAAAGATGCAATTCTTTCAAACAGAGACTAGATTTCTTGGGTTTAATATCACCCAAGGACTCTACACTCCTATTGATAGAGCGATTGCTTTTGCTGAAAAATTTCTTGATAAAATCTTGGATAAAACGCAATTTCAAATATTTTTGAGAAGTGTAAATTATATTGCAGATTTTTATAAAAATCTGGCAATAGATGCAACTCCTCTTTATAAAAGGCTTAAATAAATTCCTATAACTTGGATCGATAAATGTACAAAGGCAGTCAAGAAGATTAAGGTTAAAGCTAAAGTCTTGCGTTGTCTACATTTTTTTATCCGGATGCCCCTAAAATTGTTGAAACAGATACCTCTTAAAAAGGGTTTGGTGGTATTCTTAAACAAATCAAGGATTCTAAAGAAATCCTGGTTCGTTTTGTTTCAGGGGGATGAAATCCTGCGCAGAAAAACTATTTAACTATTAAGAAAGAAATTTTATCACTAGTTCTGTGTGTGGACAAGTTTCAAGAGGATCTCTTAAATCAAAGATTTCTTCTTAGAGTTGATTGCAAATCAGCTAAAGAAGTTTTAGAGAAGGATGTTAAAAGCATTGCTTCTAAAAAAATATTTGCAATATAGCAAGCTTTGTTAGCAGTATTTGATTTTGATATTTAATTCATAAAAGGAGAATCAAATTCTCTTTCAGACTTCTTAACAAAAGAATTCCTGCAAGACACTCCTAATGTTTGTGTGTTGTCCCTTGTCATATCTACGAAAAGAACAGCAAGAGAGATCTAAGGAGTTCCCTAAAGGACAATCGTCAAGATCTAAAAATTTCCATAATAAAGGGAAGGCTCTCGAGCTTAAAGCATATGAAGAATCAGAATATGTGAATACAATTCTTAAAGAAATTATGGTAATTGAAGACAATGATTCTTTCAGAACTCCTGAAGAAGTTGTAGAATTAAATCTGGCTTACTCCCATGATCTTCCTACAGTCCTCCATAAAACTAGGGAATTCTTTGAAAAAATCCTTGTAGAAGTTGAGTTTGTTAAAATATCTCATAAACCTAGAGATAAGTTATTCTGGTCTTTTCTATATTCAAGCTTTTTAAAATTATAAGTCCTAAAGATTGGGGTCAGGACTTCGTGTATATATATATATATATCTGGACAATGATCCATAGTATCTATTTGCTATAAATCAAAATTTGGCAAATACGATCATAACCTTCCATTGAATTAAGTAACGATTAAGATAAAAAAAAAATACGGACAGTCCGTCCGCTAGAATTCTAGCGGACACGATTAAATAATTTTCTAGACCATTATACCCAAAAAGGCCAATTTAGCAAACAAAAAATTCACTGCGTTCGCTAAAAGTTCTAGCTGACGAAAATCAACCTACTATTACCACGCTGTTAAAGAATTGGGCCAAAACAGGGCCAAAACAGCAGTAGCCCTAAGTAAAAGCATCCAGGCGATCGCGGCGATTCTGAGCGCAAAATCTTTCAATTGGCAACAGAACTTCAAATTTTACATACAAGCGTGTTCGATTTTTGTTATTCATCAACTTAATCAACGTTTAATCGGTGAGTTTTTCGAATTAGAAGGTTAAGAATTGAAAACTTTTCATAATTAGGAACCCATCTATTGTTATCTAAAAAATAGGTACCATAATTGTTTGGGTCACATAAAAGGGTAGAATTTATGTAATAAGGAATTAGGCCTTTTGAATACTATGTGTAATACTATATGTATTTTGGATGTTAGGTTTGTTGAAATTGAAAAGTTTAAGGCTTTAGGACATTATAGTTTCAGTTTTATGATGTTATGATGTTAAATGCTATGTGTAATACTATATTTTATTTTTTTGATTCATCTATTAATTTCTCATCTTAATTAATGTTCTATATTCTGTTCTACAACTCTTTTGGTCTAGAGATTGCATAAGTTTTAGCCTAATACAAGTAATCACCATTCTATGTATGTATAGTTTTTATATAGTTATTCGTCTATATTTATGTCTTGATAAAGTAAACATGCAGATCTATATTTTGTTTTTCAATTCTTTTAGCTTGTGTTTTCTTTTGGCTCTCAATGTTTGTTACTGTTTAGTTACTATATATCCTTTCCTTTAGTTTAATATTATATGTTAAAGTTCTGATTTAGGAAAAATTATTGATGTTTATTGATAGCAATCTGGGATTTAGTTAAAATTTTGAAGCTATTGTTTGTTGTTAAGTTGTGATGTGTATATGCATATGTGATTGTGGAAATAATACTAAACCCAATATTATAGAAATTTTTTTAGTTGAGGCTTTTTGGAAGTAAATCCCTCGAAGGCTAAATTTCAATTTTCATCTTTAATAATGAAACTTACTGAAGTAAATAAAAAGCCATTTGCTAAGGAATTCAAGGACAAGAATTTTTGGGGGATAGAGCAAGTTTAAAAAGGGAGAAGCTGCTAATAGTCACATGTATTGTATCATTCAAATATTATAAAGTGAATAGCTTATGTGCTCTACTCTATTATTGGTTAAATTTCATCAATGGGTTGCACCCCGTTTACGTATCCTTGCATTATTGTAGGAGTTATGACATAACTCTTCTGTGACAAGTGATGCTACTGAACTGCAACTGATGTTATTTTGTTTAAGTATTATTGGCCTCGTTTTTGCTTTTATCTTTAGTAAATGTTCGCTGCTAGAGTGCAAGAGATATTAATTTGTTTTTTGGGTGCCTAGTGGTTTTGAGAATTGTTTTGCTATTATATTTTCTTGCTGTAGATTTGGGAGATGGAATCTTCGCATCAAGATTAGCGTGTAGATTCTTGGATTAGGGGCTTGGGGTTTGGTGTTGATTAATTCTTCTTTTTGTTGGGGAATAATGCAAGAGTGGTCTCTAAATTTTGTAATGCTCACTTTATAGAGAATGTGAATCAAAATATTACTAATGTGTTCTAGAACTGCTCAATACTACAATTTCTCTAGTTTTGCTCTATGTTTATTTATGATGCAGATTTACTATTTTAAAAAATGCCACGAGCAGAATAACTTGTATTCCTTGTATTCTCTGCCCTAAAAGTATAGTCTGCTTGTATGGTATTAACATCCATTTCAAATATTTATTTTACTTTCTATATATTTTGATGGTATTCTGGATTTCATTTCAGTTTGAGTTTGTGTTATGGGTTGCAAGTTCAGTTTGTGTTGCAATTTTGAATATAGCTATGGGATGGATGTGCAGTTGTTCGTCTGTGTTGTTACTGATGCCTGATGCCCCAGTTTTTCGTCTGTACTGCAACTGATGCTTGATGCCTGATGCCAGCGGGAATTACATTTTACATGAATATATTTTGCATGAATATGTTGCTACATTTTGCAATGTTGCAATGTATACTTATGTACCCGCTCCGCTGGTATTACATTTTACATGAATATGTTACTTATTTATACTTATGTACCTGCACTTCTGGAATTACATTTTACATGAATATGTTACTACATTTTGCAATGTAAGTTTGCATAGTTTATTTATTTCAAAATATAATGTTAGTAATTAATTATGGTTGCATATTTTACAAATATTAACAAATTTACTATTTTTGAATAATTTACAAATTACTTAATTAAAAATATTTTTTTATTTATAAATAATGTTTTAGTAATGGATTATTTAGTTTATTTACCATATGACTGAAAATTTAATTATGAGTTGTGTTGGAAGTCGTCCGCTAGTCATTCTAGCGGACCATTTAAAAATCCTGATTTTACTTCATTGACTTAGGCTTGACTTGGGGAATAAAAGTCCAAAATTAATTTTAAACCAGTCCGCTAGAATAACCAACGGACAATGTGGTCTGCTATTAAATTCCATCCGTTGCTCTTTGGTTTGGAAGGTTATGATGGAATTTGCCAAATTTTGATTCATAGCGAATAGATGCTATGAATCATTTTCCTATATATATACACATATATTAATAACTTACATTCATTTATTTGTTATGAAATAATAATAATATTAAGAACAAAGATAATTAGGAGAAAAGAGAGAGCATTCTCATTATATTTTATGTGTATCATTCTCTTTACAATACATTTATTTATAGGTACATGAACATCAATATTTGGAGGTTTCAAAACTCAAAGGTCATGAGTTTCAAAACTTAAAGGACATGGGAGTTTCAAAGCTTAAAGGACATTACAATAAAGATGGGAGGAATGAATCTAGACATCCATATATATTATAATTTTATAACACTCCTCCTTGGATGTCTATTATATAACAATACGCAATGAAAGCTACTTCATTAAAAACCTTACCAGAAAAAACCCAATGGGAAAAAAACCTTGGTTAAGGAAAAAAGAGTGCAACGCGTATTAGCTCTTCCTCATGAATGTATCCTTAAGACCTTTAGTTGTCGCATTCCAATATTGCGACGTAATTCTTCAAACGTTGTAGTTGGTAATGCTTTGGTAAACAAATCTGCTAGATTATCTTTTGAGTGAATTTGTTGAACATTAATGTCACCGTACAAGTATCAAGGTCATGTGTGAAAAAAAAATCGGTGAGATAAGTTTTGTTCTATCTCCTTTGATGTATCCTCCCTTTAATTGAGCTATACATGCAACATTATCTTCATACAGAATGGTTGGAGTTCTTTTGCTGCAGGATAACCCACTTTCTAAGAATATGCCTCGTTAAAAACCTTACCAAATAAAAACCATGTGGGAAAAAAATTGGGCTAAGGAAAATAGTACAATATTCTTGTATAACTTCTAGTGCTTTAGGATTGTCTCATTAAAACCTTGCAAAGGAAAACTCAGTGGAAAAAAACCTTAGCGAAGGAAAAAGAGTACAATCATCACATATCATTTTACTCCCCTAATTGGAGTGATACAAGCGACATTATCTCCATATAATATCATTAGAATATTTATGATCGATAATAATCCACAGTTCTCACGAATATGTTGAATTACTTGTTTGTAAGTTAACTGCAAATGCTATATCAGGTCTTGTGAAATTTGCAATATACATCAAAACATCAAGTGCACTAAGATATGGTATTTCAGGACCAAGAAAAATTCATTGTTTAAACTGTAAGTCAAGACAAAATTTTGTCTTACTAAGATCTTTTATCTAAAATTCATTCTTTAAACAATTTGATGTTTTTGTTAACTCTTCTAGAGTCCCTACAAGATTTAAATCATCAACATATACAACAATAATAGCAAATCCAGTTTCTGGTCTTTTGATAAAAACACATGCACAAATTGAATTATTCTCAAATCCTTCTTTTAAAAGATATTCGCTGAGGCGATTATACTAAATACGTCCAGATTGCTTTAACCCATAAAAGGATCTTTGTAGCTTGATAGAATACATACTTCGAGATGTAAAATTATATGCTTCAAGCATTTTATATCCTTCAGGGATTTTCATGTAGATATTAGTATCTAGCGATCCATACAAATATGTTTTAACAACATCCTTTAATCGCATATCCTAAATATATTTTGCTACCAAGCTAATTAAAAATCTGAATGTAATTGCGTCCATTATAAGGAGCATATGTTTTTTCATAATCAATGTCAGGTCTCTATGAGAAATCTTGTGCTACAAGTTGCGTTTTGTATCTTATAATTTCATTTTTCTCATTTCGTTTATGTACAAATACTCGTTTGTTTCCAACAGGCATTACACCTTTAGGTGTTCGAACTACAAGTCCAAAAACTTCACGTTTATTTAGTGAATTTAATTCTGCTTGAATCGCCTCTTTTCACTTTGGCCAATCATTTTTACGTTGACATTCATCAATGGTTTGTGGTTCATATTCATGATCATTACTTCTGGTAATATCAAGAACAACTTTATATGAAAATATGTCGTCGACAACAATTTTATTTATATCCAATACTTCTTCTTTATGTACATAATGTATCGAGATCTCGTTATTTTCAGGTACCTGATCCTCTTCAGGGGATAACTCATTCTCTTCAGGGGATAACTCTACAAGAGTTTTATTTTCAGGATATTTTTGTTCATAAATTTTGGATAGATCAATAAATTTTGTAGCCTGTTTCATGGGTATAGCCTCTTTATAGGCTGCAACTTGTTTTTCTTGTACTTTCTTCTGGGGAATTTTATATCTAGCACCGATCGATCTTCCATGCTTCAGGTATGGTTTTGGTTCATTTGTTATTGTATTAACTGATTGTCCTACAAGGACTTCAATCATTGCTGGAGTATTAATAGCTGGAATATGAGATTTCACTATTTTCTTATTATCGGTGAATAATTTTAGTAATTGATTTGCAATTCCTTGCAAATGAATAATCCTTTTGAACTTCTAGTTCACATTGATTTGTACGATGATCAAGATGAGATAACGTCGAAACATTCCATGTAATCTCCCATCGTGCTTCAGGCAACGATCTCACGTCGTGCTTCAGGCAACGACTTTTCTCCCCTAATTATGATAAGATTGTTTCATTAAAATGATAATCATCAAAACATGCCTTAAAAATATCACTTGTTGAGGTTATGATGCAACATGTAAAACCATTTAAACCATTTTAAGTATGTGTATATGCAACATTATGTTTTAACATTAATTCCAATTAACATACAATATTCATCAAAAGCTTGAAATGTAAATTTACTAGCATTATCTAAATAAATTTTCCTAGTTATATAAATAATCAGGAAATTTTACTCAACCTGATTATTTAAGTATTAAGCCTAGCAAATACAACATTTCTAGTATAAAATAAACATACATATGACCATCTGGTTAATGCACAAGTAAAATTATATCTGGTCAATGCACAAGTAAAATCATAAAATACTTGAATAGACCACAATGTGGGTGTATTGGTCCACATACATCGTCCTGAATTCTTTCTTAGAAAGATGAACACTCAATAACAATCATTAAATGTGATCATTTGGTAATTAATTTACTTTGATAACATGCTAATCAGTAGCTAAAGAAATCTTCTAGTTATTTAAGGAATGTAAGTGGGAGTTTTCAATAATTCAACGTATCATTATTGATTCTAGATGATCATGCCAAAACATAAAAATATTTGGATCCGAACACTTCTGGTATATTGCACACTTCTAGTGTATTACAACATTTGTTTCAATTGTTCTCAATGTAGTATATTATAACTAGAGGAGAAAATAGACAGTTTTTCTAATATGAGCTTCTGGCCTGATACTATTGATGTAATATAAAGAAATTCTTCACTGTCTTCGTTATTGGTTTCAATATAATAACTATTATAATGTATATACTTAAAGCTGAGCAAATTTCTGCTTGTCTCAAAAGAATATAAAGAATCATTAATACAAAGTCTTGTGCCCTTTGACAACATTATAATCGCACTTCCAGAGACTTTAATTAAGTTTGATGAATAATCGCTCTTCCAGAGCCTTTAATTAAGTTTGATGAATGTTAGGGCGTGAATATTTGGGCTTGGCCATGGGGTAGCCCTATCTATGTAATGGGCCAGATTTAATGTTGGCCCATATATGTTTATTATGTATTTTATTGTAAGAGTCCTTATTAGAGAAGGATTGGGGTTTCCTTATTTGGTGGGATGGAGATATCTAACTCGGGAAGGAAGCAATTGCAGTTATGAGTGGATTTTGACTAGGACTCCTATTCCTAGTAGGGTTTGGACAGACAAGACTTCTACAAATAAGGCTACAAGCAAGGCATGAAGGGATTCATTATCAGATCACAGATCATGATACACAGGGCACAAGAGATACAACACAAATACACAACTTGTACTCCCAATATTATTATAGTGGATTACTCTCTCTCTCCGTGGTTTTTTCCCAATTGGGTTTCCACGTAATTCTTGTGTTCATGCTTTATATTTCTTTTGTTTATGTTTATGTGAGGGTATTTCGTGAGTTTGAATTCACAACGATACAATCAACCGTTGGCGCTGTTTTGGCCCGTCTTTTTGGGTGATTTCGTCGGGCGTACAAAATCAGGCGTTAACATTGGCGCCGTCTGTGGGAAACAAGACACTTGTTCTAGTGTCAAATTAAAATCACTGATTTACTAATACAAGGCAGATAAGTGGTTCCCTTTTATTAGTTTATGGAATCATCATGATTAACGATGCTGCTCTACTTGCGATATAAATTTCGTAATATGATGTTATGCTCATAAAGGATTGTGTAGTTTACTGTTGCCGTATGCATTGTTTATATAATTAAATTCCTTTATTCAAAGCAATACATTATACCCTGTGATCACTGTAGGGTAGCAGAAGCTTAATATGATTTCCAAGCATCTTATCTCACTTTGCTACTAAAATTACTTTTGCATAAAAGAGGTATTGGTGCAGTATCTTAAAAGGTCCTAATTAAATAAAGGCATTGGGTCATATAATATATATAGAAATTAGGCTCTTAGCCCCACGAATTTCTCATTGATTTTTTATGGGATGAGTGGCTTCGGGGCCACTTTGTTATATCACACCTATTTGCTTGAATCATTGAGTTATCACAAGGGTTTTAACTGTCTTGGTCCGGGTCTTTGAATAAATCCATCCGCAATTAGTAGTTTTTGGCTGTTGGATTTTTCTAGTTCCCTTTTCACTGTTTAAACTAGTCAGACGAAAAACCCAATTTGGGTTCTTGGTGGTTCTTCAGCTTTATTATACGCTTTAACAGATCCGCTCTAATGGGTATAAATTTGACAGAAACTTGGTGCCAGATGTCCAACATCAAAAGTTTCATAGCTCTTTCCGCAAGGCCATCAATCGAAAATTTTACTTTTTTAGAAACTGGACAACGGATTAAACCAAACCAGCTGCAACAGAACCAAGTCCGGCTACAAAATCATCTCACCAATCCCCCGACGTGGACCGAGTGCTTGGAAAAAAATAGAAAGTCGGAATGGAGCCAAGATGAAAACTGCACATACTGGAAAAGATTTTAAGCTGAATGATGGTGACGGAAATGGGAAAGTTTCCAAGAGCAAAACCAACCCTAAGAAGATGCAATTTTAGGACAACAAAAGCTTGCTCGATGATTCTAAAGAGACGCCAGATGATCGATCCAAAAGGAGGAAGCAATAGATCGGGAAAAGGGTTATGATACCGTCAGACCACCTCGGCGATTCTTTGTCGACAAACTTGGTTTCTTTGTTATGCTTTGTTGGACTTCGGTAGTTCAACCATGGTAGTCAAGACTTCGGCGGACCGAGTCATGACATCACTTTATTCTTTCTCTTCGGCCACAACAAATTATGGACATTTATAGAAAGGTTCGGCTTCGGCAAAGGTGTTTCGTGGGCAAGTTTGGGGCGACAGAGTTTTCAGAAACAGTGGAAGTAATGATTCGGGCAATTGGGGAGTCCCTTGAGGGGAAAAGATTATTGTGCAGACACAGAGAGCTTCACCAAATTCGTCACACATGAAGTTCCGGCGGCATGCGATACTATGGCAAAACCCAATTGACCGAGTTGGAATATAACAATCAGTCTTCTTTCTGGCCGTTCAGTGATCAACTTCACATTAATCTAGCCTATCTTTGTCTCAATAACTCAATCTGGAGCACATCCTACGACGCCTCCATAGGACCGGAAGAACGACACAATTTTGATATTGAAGTTGGCAGCGGCGCATAGTGGATTACTTCCAAAGGCATTTATTTCGTTGCAGCAGAACTAAATTCTTCAACAACCTGGCACTCAAGATAATTCTCCAGCAATGCAGTATACCAATATTCCACCTTCACCGCCATAGTAGGAGCGAGACCTCAAAGAAGAATGAGCGTAGTTATTCAATCTCAAGAAGGAGCTTCTAGTGGGTCAAGTGAGAAAAGAAGTGGGTCAAATAGGCAAATTCCAGACATCAAAAGGGATTCTTGTAGAACAGCGCCAAGTAAAGGAGGATGTATACACAGGTATCTCAGATAACTGTAACAAGGAAGCAGACTTAAAGCAGGTTGAAAAATGGGATCCTGAGTTCGAGGAGGAAAATCTTCTTCTTTGAGAAATAGGGACAACAGTTGTGATTGGATAGAGATCGGAAGAGCATCCTCTATAGCGGTATCAAACTCGAGCATTAAAGAGATTCTAGCATGGACAGCCCCTTAGGCGTTGATGATGATGGTTGTCAAAAAGATGAAATTGATGAAATTTCAGGGTGAAAAGATATAGTGGAAAGGCTGGCCCTTTTTGCCCAAAGAGGAGGGGTGTTCGGAGATAGTGGAAGCAATCTAACAGGGAGTTGACAAGGAGATCAAGATTACGCAAGCAGAGAGAGGCAGGGGATTTGAAGAGATGGAGACTAAAGGAGCCAACTGCCCGACCGAAAATACAACATCTGCCCAAACGAAAGAAAGGAGCCAGCGGCCCAATCGAGAAAGGGAAGTCTTCGGGGTCGAAGCAAAGAGGGAAGCCAGCCTTATGCCGAACCAACCCCCAACAGCAACACAAAAGACTGCCCAAACAGAGAACAGCCGAAAATAGAATAGATAAATTACACCAACACTAACAACAATACTCAGTACATAATACTACAAAGGCAGTTAAACACCTCATCTCATCGGCAGCCTAGTCCAAAGGATCAACAGCATGCAGAGGATACGAGGAGAACCGAGAGTAGGCTTCGGAGCCGCTCTCGTGATAGAAGCAGATCTGGAGACATCGGTTGCAGAGATCGAAGACAAGTCAGCCCCTGTGGGAAGAGGTCTCATCAGGAGGCCCAACCGTCAGTGCAGATCGATCGCAGAGATCGAAGACGAGTCAGCCCCCGTGGGAAGAGGTCTCATCAGGAGGCCCAATCGTCAATACAGAAGCTGAGGGGAAATCGTCAGGATAGCCCTCGGCGGAATCAGGACTTCGAGAAAGTTGGTCTGGATTTCACCGAAGTTAATGACTTCGGCATTCATTCAATACTTTGGTTTCGACACCAACCAATACAAGCTGCAGAATAAAAAGTGATCAGGACTTCAGATTAGTCAGTCGAGACTTCGGCATGGTCGCCATTAAAATGTTATAGCAGATTTGAAGGTTCGAGATGTCCACTCAGGGCACTTCGGGTAACAGGGTCCACTTCGGACGATAGCAATTTGTTTCAGAATGTATCATATCGGCTTCCTCATATTTTCACTTCGGCCGAATTTCGACGTGACTTCTTCTTCGGCATACTACTTCGGCAGGATTTCAGCATGACTTCGGACCACTTCGGCAATCCCTTCGGCGATTCCTCTTCGGACTACTTTTGCTGGGCAAGTCAACTTCGGCGTTTCCCTCAAGCTTCCTCGGTTAAGCTATTTTGCGGTGTTGTTCAGGAAAAGAGAATAAATATGCCCCACCACGTTTTGGAGACTGTTATCGGGATGGTGGTGTTATAGGAAATGGGGAATCTGCATGTGTAAGGAGGGATACGGGGCATGGACAGGAAGTGACAAAACACTAAAATCATATGAGGGAATTTATGGTTGCTAAATATAAAGTCATTAAAAGGAGATAGAAAACTTTGGATCACATCAGCACTATAGGCATCACAAGCATATCGACTAAATTTTGCTTAACACCCAAGTAACAGTGGCTCTTTCTTTCGGTGACTACTTCTATGGTCCTCGACAGTTCCTTGCAAGTCTTTAGTCACTATGTCCGAAGCGATCTTGTATATGCAACTTTCTCCGCATCAACGGCAACAGAGAGAGGAGGTTTCAGATTCAGGAATTTACTATGGGGGATATTCGATGGACTTGATGGAGATAGCAGTGGAGAAGATGACTCACGGTCTAAGGAGAAATATTTTTAGAATCAGTACAGTGGGTTTGATTGAACAATTTAGCGGGACTGTTGTTGATAGGCAGACAATTCAATGACTTTGAGAATGGAGTACACAGTGCGTCATGCAGCGGATACGAGGCGAACCGAGAGCAGGCTTCGGAGCAGCTCTCGTGACAGAAGTAGTTCTGGTGCAGGAGATTGGGGGTAAGCAGCACCTGGTCCCTAAAGGATGTGGAAACAAGGAGCCCGAACTTGGAAAATATTGATGTACGCTTTGGTAGTGGCCAGTCAGAGGCTTCGGCAATATTTCCAAGATCGGTTGGTGGTGGAATATACGGATCAACTTTTGAAGAAAGATCAGGGCCGGTCAGAGGTCTCTGGAAGACTAGCAGCATGGAGTTCTTTTATGATTGTCCATTCAACGGACCAAAACCTGCTTAAACCGATCAGCGGATCGGTCCTTGGTGCTATGGTGGAAGACCCTTCGTCTCTTTTGAGCGGAGTTTTTATTTTTCTCAGTATACCTTCGGCTCTCGGAGAGAAGGTCATTGGAGGATCCGCGGTGGAATTCCTTCGTCTCTTTGTAGCGAAGTGAAGGTTTATTCCTGATGTGCCTTCGGCTCTCGGAGAGAAGGTCATTGGTGGGGCTATGGAGGGCTTCGTGATAGAAGCAACTTTTCCTGGTGTACCCTCGGCTCTCGGAGAGAGGGTACATCGGAGTGTTTAAAGGTTGGGTTCCAGCGCCTCTTCGGAGCGTCTTGGAACATTCCTGATGTGCCTTCGGCTCTCGGAGAGAAGGTCATCGGTGGGGCTATGGAGGGCTTCATGTGTAAGCAATATTTTTCCTGGTGTGCCTTCGGCTCTCGGAGAGAAGGCACATCGGAGTGACTATGGTGGGCTTCTCTTAGAAGCAAATTTTCCCGGTATATCTTCGGCTCTCGGAGAGAGGGTACATCGGAGTGACTAAGGTGGGATTCCTTCGCCTCTTCGGAGCGATGTGAATATTTTTCATGATGTTCCTTCGGCTCTCGGAGAGAAGGACTTCAGAGGTTTAAGGTTGGATTCCTTCGTCTCCTCGTAGCGAAGTGAATATTTATTTAAGGGTGCACTTCCATTCATAAATGCATTCATTCATTCATTCATGCATTCATTAATTCATTCATTCATGCATTTATTCATTCATTCATGCATATATAACATATGCATCGACTCGAAGACGAAGGCTGGGCTCGGTCAGAGAGTCTCGGTTCTTGGATTTGCTGGGCTCGGTCAGAGAGTCTCAGCTCTTGGTCCGGTTGGGCTCGGTCAAAGATCGCCAAATTCTTAGCTGGTGGGCTGGACGTTTTGTGTTGCTGGGCTATACATTTTATGTACTCTTTCATCAAATGTTCCGTTTAATGAAAGACTGGGGGGCAATGTTGGGTTGTGATTATTCGGGTCTAGCCATGGTGCAGCCCAATCTATTTGTATACTCTCTTATTATAAGTTCCTTATAAATAAGAGACTGGGGGGCAATGTTAGGGCGTGAATATTTGGGCTTGGCCATGGGGTAGCCCTATCTATGTAATGGGCCAGATTTAATGTTGGCCCATATATGTTTATTATGTATTTTATTGTAAGAGTCCTTATTAGAGAAGGATTGGGGTTTCCTTATTTGGTGGGATGGAGATATCTAACTCGGGAAGGAAGCAATTGCAGTTATGAGTGGATTTTGACTAGGACTCCTATTCCTAGTAGGGTTTGGACAGACAAGACTTCTACAAATAAGGCTACAAGCAAGGCATGAAGGGATTCATTATCAGATCACAGATCATGATACACAGGGCACAAGAGATACAACACAAATACACAACTTGTACTCCCAATATTATTATAGTGGATTACTCTCTCTCTCCGTGGTTTTTTCCCAATTGGGTTTCCACGTAATTCTTGTGTTCATGCTTTATATTTCTTTTGTTTATGTTTATGTGAGGGTATTTCGTGAGTTTGAATTCACAACGATACAATCAACCGTTGGCGCTGTTTTGGCCCGTCTTTTTGGGTGATTTCGTCGGGCGTACAAAATCAGGCGTTAACAATGAATAATCGCTCTTCCAGAGCCTTTAATTAAGTTTGATGAGCTTCTGGCCCATACATCTTTACATATGCAAAAATATAAATTTAACTTTATTACTTGAAACATAAATAAAACATATAATAAAAAAACTTATTATAATGCCATAATACAATGAAATAAAAATAATTAATTGGTATGAACATTTCTATCAACATCATCAAGGAAATCATAGATATCAAAATTAGTTATATCTACTCCATTTGAAAAGTCAAAATAATTCATGTGATCTATAGGATCATTATGATCAATAAAGTTTATTTTAATTCCATTTTCTTTTCTTTTATGGAGTCTTGGTATAAATCTACCAAATATTTAGGAGTACGACATGTACATTCCCTTTTCTATATTGATTGTCCTTTTCACGCCCACTACCACTACCACAATCACAACCATAATTTTCTCTATGATTATCAAATGAGGTTCCATTCACTTCAGGGAATGTAGTAGAATCGGTTGGGCGAGATTGTTGGTTTTTCAGCAAAAACTCATTATTTTGTACAGCCACTAGAAGACATAATATCACTTCTGGGAACATAGTTTCCTTTATCGCTTCAATTCAGGGAATATTTTGTGAACTTACGCTCTCAATATAACTGTTGCAGAAGCATATTCGAGGCATTGAATTAGTAAATATTTTCTCTAACATGTCTTCGTTAGTGATTTTTTTTCTTCATGGAGATGATAACGAATAAAAATCATTGATTTTTGCATGATCCTATAGGGATGCATGATTGTCAATTTTAATTATCTCCAAGGTTCTTTGCCTTTATATGAATCTCAACATCAAGAGTACATGACAAGTAATTATTACCCGAAATATCAAGGGTAACAAATTTAAGTTTTATAAAATTTGACATCTATATAATATATATAATTATGTTAGAAATTAAATAATTAAATATAAAACATTTCTCAATCAGATTCACTACTTGGATAATTTGGCTATGAGCCTAGCAGAGTAGCCTCTTTTGAGCTGAACAAGTAGTTAATTTTTTTAATGTAACAGTAGTCAAGCTAGACACACTAACCAACATATTTTCTCATCTCCATTAGCCTCAATAAGTATCACCTTACCTTAATCGGAATTTTACAAAGAGACTTGTGATGTATATATATATATATATATATATATATATATATATATAATATAATTTTAATGAAATTGTACTTCATATACACAATCAAATTTAATTGTAATAAAATAATACTTACAGCATGAGTTGAGAGAACTCCTTTTCCAAAATTAGGTAGAGTGTCGTGTTGATAACGTGTTATGAAAGAATACTAATATTAAGAACAAAGATAATTAGGAGAAAAGAGAGAGCATTCTCATTATATTTTATGTGTATCATTCTCTTTATAATACATCTATTTATAGGTACATGAACATTAATATTTGGAGGTTTCAAAACTCAAAGGTCATGAGTTTCAAAACTTAAAGGACATGGGAGTTTCAAAGCTTAAATGGCATTACAATAAAGATGGGAGGAATGAATCTAGACATCTATATATATTATAATTTTATAACATTATTAATAATTTACATTCATGTATTAATAACTTACATATATATTAACTTACAAAAGTATTATAACTATTAGTTTGTTACATATATATTAATAATGTACATTCATTAAAAACTTACATTCATTAATTAATAGCTTACATATATATATATATATATATATATATATGTATATGTATATATAATTAAATATTTTTTATTTTTGGGCCAGACATTTGATTAAATCTCTTTAATTGTGTTTTTTTATGAATGTCAAATAATTTCAAATCCAAGTTTTAGTTATTTTATTGGTATAATTGTCTTCTTATGGCAAAAATTTTATTTTTTGATTTAAATTAGTGGATGCCTCGAAAACTTGAATCCCCAGATGCCTTGAAGAAGAAAGTTGTTGAGGCCCTGGATGTGCTTCGTTTAGCAACAATAACGGGTTCTGATCTTGGTGATCAGCTTGGTTCTCTGACTCTGAGTGAACGAACTTCAGTTAGTAAATTTGTTGCCCGAGGACCCAATTTTTGTAGGGTTGGTGAGCTGTGAACATGGCGTTTTCCTTCTTGGATTGTGTTTCATTTTGCAGTGGGTTTTCTCAGAAGTTGAGATAGAAATAAATTCTTTTAACTTAGTGTGGAAGGATTTCGAAGACCTGGATTTTATTTTAACTAGAGGATGTGTTATGTTAATATGTTTTGATTAAAGTTGACAATTATGCAAATAGAAAAATACTATAATCATAAAATAGAAAATTATATTAATAACAGTCAATATTTTCGGTAAACAAAAAAAATCTTAAAAATTGGAGAAATTTAAGTCATAACTTTTCTACAATAGGATTGGTAAGTACCGAGTAAGGATAAGAAAATTTAAAATTTAAAAGTTTTGAAACCTTTATGTTTCCAGTCTATACAGAAATTAAAAATTTAATAGGCTATTACCAGTCAAGAATTTTACGGCTTAAACAGGAAAAAACAGATAGATTAATAGATATGGCCATTAATGGACATAACCGAACATACAGAGAAATAACAGGAAAGTTTTATGACAGAAAAATAGCTAGAAAACAACAGAAGATTAAAAATCTAGAGGAACGACTAGCCAGACTAAGCATATAGCATGAATCAGGAAATTAGAATCTAGAAAGATATTAAACAGCTTAGGAAAAGAATAGACCAATTAGAAAACTTTAAATTCCACAGAATAAGAATTTATCAAAAATATCTCTAGCCTACAGACCAGGTAGAATATTATTACAACAGCGCAATAAATAATATGAAATCCATAATTAAGGATTTAAATACAGAATATGATGGATACTAAGTTTTTATCTCTTCACACCAGAAGAAAAGATTTACCATCTATAGAACTTATCCAGCAAGATATAAAAGAAAATAAACATCAAATTTTGGAATTAAAAACAATTAGAAAAACCAGATTTAAAATGTATAGAGATTTAGGAATAAACGTAACTCCAAGAATAATTGCTTTTGAAAGCCAGTTAATAAATGCCAGAATAAAAGCTAATTGGGAAATGAGCCAGTTAATCCAGGATATAACGAATAAGCAACAGTCATGAATCATATTCCTAACGCAGTAACCAGATATTCTAAAGAATTAAAAAGACATAATAAAATCATTAAAGACAATGAAAACCAGTATAAACAAAATATAATAAAATTAAAAGAAGCTTTAAACTAGAATTCAATAAGTTATGAATATTACTTAGAACAGCATACAGATTTACTCACAGAACATTAAGATATAGAAAGATATAACATATTTTTTGCTAATACATATTCTAGGCATTTAAGTAATTTAATAGCTTAAACAAGAATGAGTTGTCCAGAATTTGATAGACTAAAAGCTTTAGTAAAATAGAGAAGATGTGTTATCCAGAAATTAGAAACACATATATTAAATTATATAACTTATACACGGTTTCCAGGAAAAAACTAGTATATGCAAATAGAAAAATACTACAACCATAAAATAGAAAATTATATTAATAACAGAATACTTGAAGATAAAGAAATAATTAAACAGATAGAAAGAATTTTAAGTGTATAAATGAGGATAACTGTAATACCCGTAATAAATAAATAAATGACTTTTTAAAACTTTGTTTTAAATATTTTAATTGGACTCTTATTGTGTTTGGGTCAACTAATCATTTAATGTATGTGGGCTTTTCTTATGGTTGGGTAAAACATTGTATTAAATTTATGTGGACTATGACAAATAAGGAATTTCATTAATTTGGGCCTTTAAACTAATTGGATCAAATTTATATTTTTGTAATATTAAAATCCTAGTAAAATTTGGAGAGTTAATAAGATATATAAATAAATACCTAAAACCTAATTTCATCAACATTACGTCTAATACGAATTGACTGAGGAAAAAGAACGGAGAAAAAGGGCGACGGTAGTCCGATAACAAATTGTCTTCCGGTAAGTAATTTTATTGTGATTGATATAATTATGTGCTGCAACTGTATGATAACATTGGAAAATACATACACACTATAGAGAATAGTTGATAGCAACATGCTCACGTGGTGGAACTGTGGAAGTATAAAACTATCTTGCTATTTTGGGTATCCATTATAGATAAAGGCAATTGATACCATTCATGTACCTGTAAAGTGAATATGCAGACAAACTAATGAATCCTTTTTATTATATATGGTATTCTATCTAAGTATATATATATATTCATATAATATGTGTTGTCATCCTTTATAATACTAATGTAAGAAATTGATTTTTTTTTAAAATTAAATTATTTATTACGTATAAAACTTAGATGACTATCATTTATATCTTGGTAAAATATAAGCTTAAGCACCGACAAGTATAATGGTTATATAAAATTTGTAAAATTTTATAATGCTTTGTAATAAGAAGATCATGGATAGTTTTTTTTAAGACAAACAGTTTATATGCATTATTACTTATAGAATTGTATACTTATATTATTTATTAAATTGTTTAAACTAGATTGAACCGAAGGGGTTAACGAATTTAATTGAGATTATAATTTGGGTATTACATTGCTTAATCCAGGTACGGATTCCGTAACTCTTTCAGCGATACTCTTGTTAAATTTGATTTGTTCGTTTTGTTCCTTGTTTCGAATTTCGTTATTATTTCACATAATTATTTCTTGTGAAATTCATATAATAGTTTTATTTTGGGGCTAATTCATATGACTTGAATTTGTACTATTTGAATTAGGTTATCATGTTATTATTTATTTTGATAATTGTAGAGCGGTACATGTGTTACTTTTTTTTTTGAGACATTGTGATTATATTTCGATTTGGTTCAACATGTACATATAGAACCCTCTCTATTAATATTGTGTCGCATGTGTTGTGACATGATATTATTATTAGAATATACCGTAGGGTATACCTGAGCTATAACCACCTGTGGGGGTACCACAGGCATGTCGTCTTGGTACGAGAGGCATGACACCTTCCGTGGCGGTGTGATTAGTCCACGGGGTCTCCGTTTTGTGCTCCGGTGAGAGTTGGCCATTTGGTGTTTTGTTGTGGGAGGCGTATGGGTCGACCTTAGTTTTCTGTTCTGTTCTGTTCTGTGGAGTGGCGATGTTTGTGCCAAACACGCCTTCCGATTTTGCATGCATTGGATTCGCGGTCCAATGTGTGTGACTTGCCTGTGTGGCATTATTTGACTTGTCTGTGTGGCAAGGTATATTTCTGTTTTATTTTGAGCTCGGTATGAAATAACCCCAGCCATTTGATTCAGCCTATGATTTCGTTGTAATAGTTTGTTCGTTATAGTTCAGTTCATTTTATTGAGTTAGTTATTTCGTTTCATTATTCTTGTATTCTATATCTGTACTGGGCGTTTGGCTCATGCTGTGTTTTTCTTCCGGCAGGTAATCAGGGGGATCAAGGGCAAGTGTGATGAGAGCTCCATTCGATCCAATGGTCTAGGAATATTCTGTTTAGGCTGGATATATTAATTTCTTTAGAGTTGTAATAATTATTTCAGATTATGATTTGGTCCAGTTTGGCATTTATTCTGGTTTGACCTTGTTGATATTTATTAGTTTTAAATACTATTCTTTTGTGGTTTAGAGCTTTAGTATTATTTTATGTAGTTCTGTTGTGTTTTGAGTAACCCCCCTTTTCTATTTCGGGAAGGGGGTGTTACAGAGTTGGTATCAAAGCTTAGGTTCTTTCTTGTAGAAAACCTATTTAGGTTTGACCTGTGAGTTATGGGTAGAATTCTGGGTTAGGTTTTGTTCAGTTTGATTTTCTGTTCAGCTATATTCGAATCTGTCTTTAATCTGTTTTGCTTATATTCGTTCATCTCTTTCTTAGATGGCTCGTCGATCCGCTAGAGTTGCTGGGAGGAGAGGTAACAATAGGGGAAGAGGTGATGGTCAGCCCGATGAGCAACCTAATGACCGAATTAATGCTCAATTGGCTAACTTGGTGAATCAGGCGGTTAAGCAGGCTTTACCGCAGTTGGTGGCACAGGTGGTGCAGGTAATGCAACAGCCGCCAGAAATTCCTGAGCAGGGGAACTCGGGAAATAATGGTCCGCAGGCAAACGAAGAGGAAGGGAATGCGGATGGTCTTGATCAACAGGTGGTTCCAATGTACGTATGGTTGGAGAGGTTTCAGAAACAGAAGCCACAATCATTCAGTTCAGCTCCGACTCCAATTGATGCGGAGAATTGGATTGCACACCTAGAGAAGATTTTTGATGTATTGGGCTGCTCAGATAATCAGAGAGTGTTGCTTGCCGCTTACAAGCTGGAGGGGGATGCACAGAGGTGGTGGAAAGCGCTGAAAACAACCAAGGGTGATGGGTACGTGGAGACACTTCGTTGGGCAGAGTTTTGTGAGGCCTTTTATCAGCAGTACTTTCCAGCTGCTGATAAAGAGGCCTATGCTAGAGAGTATCTGTCTATTCGGCAGAAAGATGATGAGTCCCTCATAGATTTTATGACGAGGTTCACCAGATTAGCAGGCTTTGCGGGAACCTCTGCAGGGACTGCAGCGGAACAGGCGGAGAAGTTCAAGTGACGGATTCATTATAGGTATCGGCAACATCTCATTAACACCAAGTTTGCGGATATATCGGCTGTGGCTAATGCGGCCAAGAACATTGAGATGGAGCGGCAGGACTTTCTGTCTTCTAAACCGGAAGGGAATCGGAAGAGGGACAGAGATGACCAGCAGGGTCAAGCTTCGGGTCAGCATGGGAGAAATCAAGGTGGTCAGTGGAACAGAAATTGTGGTGTCCAGCAAGGGCAGTGGCGTGGTCAAAATTAGAATAGGGGTAATCAACAGATGCCTCAACAAGGACAGAATCGTCAGCTTCAGCTACCTTGGTATGGACAGAATCCTTAGCAAGGGCAGAATCGTCAGCAGGGACAGAATCAGGGTCGTTATCCGGGACCAGCTGGTGGGGGTAACCCAAATCTTATTCCAATAGTTCCTTGTGCCATGTGTGGGGCTAATCATCCGGGGAGACAGTGTCATAAAGTTACTGGTGCATGCTTCTTGTGTGGACAGATGGGTCATATGGCTAGAGATTGTACCGGGCCATGTGGTAATGGGGGAGGCGGTGGCAATGGTGGTCAGTGGCAATGGTGGTCAGTGTCAAGGTGGTCGAGTGTTTGCCTTGACACATAATCAGGCGGCAGGTGCGCCAGGTACTGTTTCTGGCACTCTTTTAGTTGGTAGTCGTGAGGCTTCTATTTTATTTGATACTGGTTCTACTCATTCTGTTGTGGCTCAGTCTTTTGTTCGGCACCTGGGTGTGCCATCTCAGTATTTAGATTCTATGTCTATTGCTACCCCGATGGGGACTTCTGTTATTATTTTTGAATTATATCGAGGGTGTCCGATCAGTTTTGGAGATAAGATTCGTAGTGCTAATCTTCTTCCAATGTGTATGCACGATTTTGATGTTATTCTTGGGATGGACTGGTTGGATAAGCACCAGGCCACTATTGACTGCCAGGCGAAGAAGGTTATATTTGGAGATGTGAAGTCTCCGGAATTCGTATTTCAGGGTTCACAGCCGAGTAGAGTGGTGAAATTGATTTCAGCCTTGAAGGCTAGGAAGTTAGTGGCAAAGGGTTGTGAGGGGTATTTGGCATTTGTGAAGGATACCTCTAAGGGCGAGTCTCGTATTGAGGATATTTCAGTGGTTCGTGACTTTCATGATGTGTTTCCTGAGGAGTTGTCAGGGTTACCACCGCAACGGGAAGTTGAGTTCACTATTGAGCTCGTTCCTGGGGCGGGACCTATTTCTAAAGCGCCGTATCGGATGGCACCATTGGAATTACAGGAGTTGAAGGAGTAGTTGCAAGAGCTGTTAGATCGTGGTCTGAGTCGGCCGAGTGTTTCGCCATGGGGTGCTCCGGTTTTATTTGAGAAAAAAAAAGATGGGTCTATGAGGTTGTGCATAGACTACAGGGAGTTGAACAAGATTACTATCAGGAATCGGTATCCATTGCCGAGGATTGAAGACTTGTTTGACCAACTTCAGGGGGCGAAGTATTTTTCAAAGATAGACTTGAGGTCGGGTTACCATCAGTTGAGGGTGAGAGATGAGTGTAAGACCCCAACTTTTATGAATAAAGAATTAATTTTCTTTATATTATTTCGAAATAGTAAGGTGTTGTTTGATAAATATGAAAGTTATGGGTGAAATGTGCAAACATTTTTTAAAATGAGCAAGTGGTTATAAAATATTCTTGTTGTCGGGGAATATTCGTACGACGGCGCAGCTATTTGTGGGCCCCCACAACGGAATAACTGTCGGATATAGAAAGCGACAGAAATAACTTTTTTACAAGATAACGGCGTAGTTGTTACCGTTGGTACTGTTGAAATACTCGGTGGTTAAAATACAGTGATACACGGTGTTGCATAGTAGCACACGGTATTGCACAGTATTTTAAATTATTGAGTCTTACGTGAGAAGCCATTACTCAATTATTGTTACAGTAATTACTGTTCAATATTTTATATTATTGACTCAATAATTGCTACGTTGATATTTTATATTATTGACTCAATAATTGTTACATTGATATTTTATTGACTCAATAATTGCTACGTTGCTATTTTATATGATTGATTCAATAATGGCTACTGTTGATATTTTGTAGTATTGATTCAATAATTGTCGTTGCACAGTATTTCACGTTATCAACTCAATAATTCATATTATTTGAATAATATTATTAGATAGCATTATTGACAATGTCTAAGGAAGTTCTGTCTAGGAGGGGTTATTTAATTGCGCGCCAGTAAGGAGAAGTCCTTATCGGAAGGCCCCCTCTGTCCTGGGAACGACCTGGTTGTTAATATTGTAGTTCTATAATATTATTTGTGAATAATTAATTATTGATTTATATGATAAGGAAATATTTATTTTGTGGATATTAAAGAAGGAATTGGCGCTGATGAGTTTTTATCAATATTTTGGTGTGAGAAATCATCTGTTTATGGATTTCGGATAATTTATGTTTGGAATTTGGAAAAACTTTCTTCTGCAAAGTTGTAGAGAATTAAATTTTCTATGAAAGGACATAGAATTTGTATTTTTCTGACAAAGGGGCTATTTGTTATGAATTATTGAAGTTTCGAAAAATAAATATTTTTTTAATAGGAGGTGGGCCCCACTTTTTGTTGAATGATTCCTTCCCACGAGGCGGCTGGAGAAATTTTTTTAAAATATATTATTTTATTATTTTAGTCTCCTTTAGCATCCTAAGCTTTTCCTATAAATAGGGTGCTTAGGTTATAATTGAAAATCACACCAGAATCAGAAGTTTTCTCTCTCTATAATATCGAGCGTATTTTTGTGAGTATTTCTATACTTTGAGTATTAGTATTTAGTGCAAGTTTCCTTCGATATTATATCCGATATTCCAGTCAGAGGTACTATCTTTTTGAGGTAAGGGATGTTATTTTCTTTCGTAAATGATGTTATTCTTTTCAATATCATTATACAGAAATATTGTCATGAATTTTATGTTGAAATTCTTACTTTTTCCGTCGGGGTTACTATTCACGTATACGGCACTATTCACGGAAAAATTAAATGTTCTTCTATTTGTCCAAATTGCTTGTTAAGGTTACTATCTTTGATTGTATCCAAGTTTTGAGCTCTATTCTTGAATTTTGCTCCATAATTGATTATTACAAGGTATTTTTGAATTGGATATACTAAAATACGAATCCTTAGTCTTTGTCTTTTATCTCACTGGATTCGTTTTTTTTAAATATTTTTCATCATTCTCAGTCCTAAAAGGTGATGTAACTGAATATCTTTGGCCTGTAGAGCAAAGATGAATGATTACTTGATGAATATCTTTGGCCTGTAGAGCAAAGATGAATGATTACCTGATGAATATCTTTGGCCTGTAGTGCAAAGATGACAGGTGTTGAGATGAATATGACCACTGATGATACAAATGAATATCTTTGGCCTGTAGTGCAAAGATGAATATTTGATTCGAGATGTATATTGATTGATGTTACAGGGATAAAATATTGATGATGGACTTTTAAATCATAGAAGATAGTAGACTTGATTCTCTGCTTAACTCTTCTAATGAATTGTTATTTCCGCTGCGAATATTGATCTAGAGTTGGTTGTCCATTATATTTTATCTGATTTATTGAAGGCTAACGATAATTTATTTTCCATTATCTTAGTCATAATATTCTTTACTGAGCTAGTTGAGCTCACCCTTTTCATCTGTTGTCCTCTTCAGGAAATGAGAATGTTGCGGGAACTAGTCGGGGGACAGAGTGATGGTCCGAGTTAGAGCAGTAGTAGTCCTCACTATTTCTGATAAATAGTGTGATAATAATTGTAATGAGGACTTAGTTTGAATCTTAATATTTTCTACATATTTGTATTGACACTCACAGTTGTGTGGTCGTATTTTGCACGACCGTATGATATAAAGTTTGTATTTGAATTCTGTACCATGTATTTGGCGACTCAGAATGGGTTGGGTTGAATGGACCTATTCTGGGGGGCGTCACAGTTGGTATCAGAGCTTAGGGATATGATCTCTGGCGGAGATCGGGGAATAGAACTAGGAGGGGAGAGACGAGTAAATCCTTCGCTAGTGTGTCCTACCTAAGCTTATGTGGTATTTAATTGGTCAGTCGGAGCATAGGGTTAATATGTGATATGTTGATTTGTTTAATTAACCCTTGTTTTATGGCAGTATTTGAGAATGGCAGCTGAGAATGTTAACAACGAAGTGAATGAGACTGTGGAGACACCTTTAATCGTTAACCAGGAGAACGTGCAACAAGAAGGCAATGTTCATCCTGAAAATAACGCTGGTCAGACGATAAACGATGAGATGTTTAGAAGTTTTTTGCAGTTTATGCAAAACCAGACGAGGGAGACTCGTGTGCAACATATAGGTGGCGATAATAACAACACGCGAGTTGTTACTGCCAAGCAGTTCAAAGAATTGGGACCACCAGAGTTTCTGGGAAAGCCAGATCCGATCAAGGCGGAGACGTGGATTAAACAAATTACCAAGATATTTGATGTCTTGGGATGCACGGAGGAACAGAAAGTTCCATTCGCCACGTTTATGTTCCGTGGAGAGGCAGATTACTGGTGGGAATCCGTGAAGCGTACCCAACCTGCCGCACTCCAGATGTCTTGGGAAGCGTTTCAGAAACTGTTCAATGACAAGTACTTTCCTGAAAGTATTCGTCATATGAAGGAAGTAGAATTTATTAGACTCGAACAAAATAACATGACGGTATCCCAGTACGAGGCTAAGTTCGCGGAGCTGTCCAGGTTTGCACCTCATTTGGTGGAGAATGAGGAACGTATGACGCGGATGTTTCTAAGAGGTTTGAAACCCGAAATACGTCAATACCTCATTTCTCATAAATTTTCTTTATATTCGGATGTAGTAAATAGGGCCCAGTTATTAGAACGAGATAATGATTATGTTCAACCGAGGGACCACAACCAAGGTCGTACCGGTGGCAGCAGTCATCGGAGCAATGACAACCAGCGAGGAGGAAAGTATGACAGAAGCGGTAACCACTCCGGTGGTTATCGTGGCCATGATAGTAGAAGAAGCGAATCGGGAGGAGATTTCAAAAAGAGAAGGTATAACAATGAGAACGTGAAGACGTCGACATCAGCACCAGCATCAACTGTTTCGAGGGGAGGAGAACGACCACCGGTCGTATGCTTTAAATGCGGGAAAGAGGGACATATCATCCCAAACTGCCCACAACAGTTCAAAGGATGCTATAACTGTGGAAAAGAAGGACATATAGCTCGAGATTGTCCTGTTACGAAACCAAGTTCAGCGGGGGTGGTGATTCCAAAAGCGGTTGCAGACAAGTCAAAGTCGGTGATTCCTGGAAGAGCGTTTGTCATGACAGCCCAAAACGCGAGGAATCCACACGAGGTGATTACGGGTAAGCTGATCATAAACTCTTGCGAAGTTTATACCTTGTTAGATACCGGTTCTACCCATTCCTTTATTTCACCTGCTTGTGCTCAACGTTTGAACTTGACTTCTGATAAATTAGACTTTGACTTATCTGTTGAAACTACGTTAGGAGAAACCTTTGTTACATCTACAGTTTATAAATCTTGCTTGATTCAGATTGGTACCCTTACCTTACCTGTTGATCTTATATCTTTGAAAATACTTGCATTTGACGTGATTTTAGGAATTGACTGGTTAACCACTTACCATGCCAAAATTGATTGTTTTCGTAAGGTTGTTAGTTTTCATATTCCTAATCAACCTGTTGTACGAATTCAAACCACCAAACCACTAAAATCAGTCAATATCATTTCAAATCCCAAGGCTATTCGTTTATTGAAAAATGGATGTCAAGCTTTCTTAGCTCATGTCACTGATCTAAATCAGAATACATCAGATTTGAATGATATTTCCGTTGTTAATGAGTTTCCTGATGTATTTCCCGAAGAACTTCCCGGTCTAACCCCAGAACGTGAAGTTGAATTCTTTATTGACCTTGAGCCCGGTACAAAGCCCATTTCTAAAACCCCATATCGAATGGCTCCTATTGAACTTCAGGAGTTAAAGGTTCAATTACAAGAATTGTTAGACATCGGTTTTATTAGTCCTAGTACGTCTCCTTGGGGTGCTCCTATTTTATTCGTAAAGAAGAAAGACGGGAGTATGCTACTTTGTATTGACTATCGGGAGTTGAACCATGTCACCATCAAGAATAGGTATCCATTACCTCGTATTGATGACCTGTTCGACCAGTTGCAAGGAGCGCAATTCTTTTCAAAGATCGATCTTCGTTCTGGATATCATCAGTTGAAGATTAAAACTGAGGATATTCCAAAGACTACTTTTAGAACACGGTACGGGCATTATGAGTTCTTAGTCATGTCTTTTGGATTGACTAATGCTCCTGCTGCTTTCATGGATATGATGAACCGTGTATTTAAGGAGTATTTAGATCAATTCGTTGTTGTCTTTATTGATGACATTCTCATCTATTCTAAAAGTCGTGAAGATCATGAACACCATTTGAAGTTAGTACTTCAAAAGCTTCGTGAGAACAAGCTATATGCTAAGCTGAAGAAATGCGAGTTCTGGCTTGAGGAAGTAGCATTCCTTGGGCACGTGGTATCGAAACGTGGAGTATCTATTGACCCGGCGAAGATTGAAGCAATACAAAGCTGTGAGCAACCTAAGTCGGTGACCGAAGTACGAAGCTTTCTGGGCTTAGCAGGTTATTATCGGAGGTTCGTAGAGGGATTTTCTCGAATCGCTACTCCATTAACTCAGTTGACTCGGAAAGATACAAAATTCGTTTGGAGCGAGGAATGCAAGAAGAGCTTCCGAGAGCTCAAGAGAAGACTTATTTCGGCACCTGTTCTGACAATACCATCTGGTTCGGATGGATTTGTTATCTACAGCGATGCTTCGGGCAAAGGGTTAGGATGTGTTCTCATGCAACATGGGAAAGTCATAGCCTATGCCTCGCGACAACTCAAAGAATATGAGAGGAATTATCCTACTCATGATCTAGAGTTGGCAGCAGTCGTTTTCGCGTTGAAGATCTGGAGACATTACTTGTACGGAGAGAAAGTGGAGATTTATACGGATCATAAGAGCCTTAAATATTTCTTCACTCAGAAGGAACTCAACATGCGGCAACGACGTTGGCTTGAGCTGTTGAAAGATTACGATCATACTATCCAATACCATCCTGGAAAAGCGAACGTGGTAGCTGACGCGTTGAGTAGAAGATCATATGTGGGAACGAGTGCGATGATGTCAAGTATACGCGTAGAACCAGCTTTGATTGATAAAGTTAAAGCTGCTCAAGCTACGGATGCGGAGCTGATGAAGATGAAGAAGAAGGTGCAAGAAGGTGCAATTTCAGAAGCGAGAATCGATGAAGATGGAATACTTCGAGTCAACTCCAGACTTTGTGTTCCTAACGATTTCGACTTGAAGTATAGAATCATGATGGAGGCACACAACACACCGTTTGCAATCCATCCTGGGAGTACTAAAATGTATCGTGATCTTCGACATACATTTTGGTGGGGCAATATGAAGAGAGAGATCGCGGAGTTCATCTCGAGATGTTTAACTTGTCAACGTGTAAAGGAGGAGCATCAAGTGCCGAAGGGTCCATTGCAACCACTGGAGATTCCGAAATGGAAGTGGGAACACATTACGATGGATTTCGTTACGGGTCTTCCCAAGGTTTCTCAAGGCTTAGATGCGATTTGGGTTATTGTTGATAGATTAACCAAGTCTGCTCATTTCTTGCCGATACGAGAGACTTATTCCCTTGAACGTCTTGCTCATATGTACGTGAATGAGATTGTGAGATTGCATGGCATGCCAGTATCCATAGTTTCGGATCGTGATCCCAGATTTACTTCATAATTTTGGATCAGTTTGCAGAAAGCTATGGGCACGGATTTACGATTCAGTTCGGCTTATCATCCTCAAACAGACGAACAATCGGAAAGGACTATCCAAACTCTTGAAGATCTATTGAGACTCTGTGTTCTAGACTTCAAAGGGAGTTGGGATAAGTACTTACCATTGGTGGAATTCTCCTACAACAACAGTTATCAGGCAAGTATAGGCGTAGCTCCATTCGAAGCGTTGTATGGGAGAAAGTGTCGCTCTCCGGTATGTTGGAACGAGGTGGGTGAAGCAACATTGTTGGGACCAGAGTTAGTACGTATGACTACAGAAAAAATTCAAATAATCCGACAACGTATACAAACAGCACAAGATCGACAAAAGAGTTATGCGGATCTTCATCGAAAGGATGTGGAATTTAACGTTGGGGACCATGTATTGTTACGTATTTCTCCGTGGAAAGGAGTTACAAGGTTTGGGAAGAGAGGAAAACTCAATCCACGATTCATTGGTCCATTTGAGATTCTTGACCGAATAGGAAATGTGGCTTATAGACTCGCTTTACCTCCAAGCATGTCTCGTGTTCATAACGTGTTTCACATATCCGTGTTACGTAAATATGTGAAGGATCCAAACCGCATTATTGAGTTAGAACCAGACGAGATAGCCGAAGATTTAACGTACGAGGAGGTACCTGTCAAAATCTTGGATAGGAAGGAGCATGTCTTACGCTCGAAAATTATACCTCAAGTTAAAGTTTTGTGGAGAAACCAGGCTATTGAGGAAATGACCTGGGAGTTAGAATCGGAAATGAAAGCGAGGTATCCTCACCTTTTCGACATACCAGGTACTTACGTCAATTTCGAAGAAGAAATTTCATAAGGAGGGGAGGTTGTAAGACCCCAACTTTTATGAATAAAGATTTAATTTTCTTTATATTATTTCGAAATAGTAAGGTGTTGTTTGATAAATATGAAAGTTATGGGTGAAATGTGCAAACATTTTTTAAAATGAGCAAGTGGTTATAAAATATTCTTGTTGTCGGGGAATATTCGTACGACGGCGCAGCTATTTGTGGGCCCCCACAACGGAATAACTGTCGGATATAGAAAGCGACAGAAATAACTTTTTTACAAGATAACGGCGTAGTTGTTACCGTTAGTACTGTTGAAATACCTGGTGGTTAAAATACAGTGATACACGGTGTTGCATAGTAGCACACGGTATTGCACAGTATTTTAAATTATTGAGTCTTACGTGAGAAGCCATTACTCAATTATTGTTACAATAATTACTGTTCAATATTTTATATTATTGACTCAATAATTGCTACGTTGATATTTTATATTATTGACTCAATAATTGTTACATTGATATTTTATTGACTCAATAATTGCTACGTTGCTATTTTATATGATTGATTCAATAATGGCTACTGTTGATATTTTGTAGTATTGATTCAATAATTGTCGTTGCACAGTATTTCACGTTATCAACTCAATAATTCATATTATTTGAATAATATTATTAGATAGCATTATTGACAATGTCTAAGGAAGTTCTGTCTAGGAGGGGCTATTTAATTGCGCGCCAGTAAGGAGAAGTCCTTATCGGAAGGCCCCCTCTGTCCTGGGAACGACCTGGTTGTTAATATTGTAGTTCTATAATATTATTTGTGAATAATTAATTATTGATTTATATGATAAGGAAATATTTATTTTGTGGATATTAAAGAAGGAATTGGCGCTGATGAGTTTTTATCAATATTTTGGTGTGAGAAATCATCTGTTTATGGATTTCGGATAATTTATGTTTGGAATTTGGAAAAACTTTCTTCTGCAAAGTTGTAGAGAATTAAATTTCCTATGGAAGGACATAGAATTTGTATTTTTCTGACAAAGGGGCTATTTCTTATGAATTATTGAAGTTTCAAAAAATAAATATTTTTTTAATAGGAGGTGGGCCCCACTTTTTGTTGAATGATTCCTTCCCACGAGGCGGCTGAAGAAATTTTTTTAAAATATATTATTTTATTATTTTAGTCTCTGGCATCCTAAGCTTTTCCTATAAATAGGGTGCTTAGGTTAGAATTGAAAATCACACCAGAATCAGAAGTTTTCTCTCTCTATAATATCGAGCGTATTTTTGTGAGTATTTCTATACTTTGAGTATTAGTATTTAGTGCAAGTTTCCTTCGATATTATATCCGATATTCCAGTCAGAGGTACTATCTTTTTGAGGTAAGGGATGTTATTTTCTTTCGTAAATGATGTTATTTTTTTCAATATCATTATACAGAAATATTGTCATGAATTTTATGTTGAAATTCTTACTTTTTCCGTCGGGATTACTATTCACGTATACGGCACTATTCACGTATACGGCACTATTCACGGAAAAATTAAATGTTCTTCTATTTGTCCAAATTGCTTGTTAAGGTTACTATCTTTGATTGTATCCAAGTTTTGAGCTCTATTCTTGAATTTTGCTCCATAATTGATTATTACGAGGTATTTTTGAATTGGATATACTAAAATACGAATCCTTAGTCTTTGTCTTTTATCTCACTGGATTCGTTTTTTTTAAATATTTTTCATCATTCTCAGTCCTAAAAGGTGATGTAACTGAATATCTTTGGCCTGTAGAGCAAAGATGAATGATTACTTGATGAATATCTTTGGCCTGTAGAGCAAAGATGAATGATTACCTGATGAATATCTTTGGCCTGTAGTGCAAAGATGACAGGTGTTGAGATGAATATGACCACTGATGATACAAATGAATATCTTTGGCCTGTAGTGCAAAGATGAATATTTGATTCGAGATGTATATTGATTGATGTTACAGGGATAAAATATTGATGATGGACTTTTAAATCATAGAAGATAGTAGACTTGATTCTCTGCTTAACTCTTCTAATGAATTGTTATTTCCGCTGCGAATATTGATCTAGAGTTGGTTGTCCATTATATTTTATCTGATTTATTGAATGCTAACGATAATTTATTTTTCATTATCTTAGTCATAATATTCTTTACTGAGCTAGTTGAGCTCACCCTTTTCATCTGTTGTCCTCTTCAGGAAATGAGAATGTTGCGGGAACTAGTCGGGGGACATAGTGATGGTCCGAGTTAGAGCAGTAGTAGTCCTCACTATTTCTGATAAATAGTGTGATAATAATTGTAATGAGGACTTAGTTTGAATCTTAATATTTTTTACATATTTGTATTGACACTCACAGTTGTGTGGTCGTATTTTGCACGACCGTATGATATAAAGTTTGTATTTGAATTCTGTACCATGTGTTTGGCGACTCAGAATGGGTTGGGTTGAATGAACCTATTCTGGGGGGCGTCACAATGAGGATGTCTCTAAGCAGCTTTTCGTACTCGCTATGGGCATTACGAGTTTCTAGTGATGCAATTTGGGTTGACTAACGCTCCGGCAGTGTTTATGGACTTGATGAACCGGGTGTTCAAGGAGTACTTGGACCAATATGTTATTGTCTTTATTGATGACATTTTGGTTTACTCCAAGTCTAGGGAGGAGCATGAAGAACATCGAACAGTGTTGGGAATTTTGCAGAAGGAGAAATTGTATGCTAAATTCTCTAAATGCGAGTTTTGGTTGGAGCAGATTGCATTTTTGGGCCACGTTGTTTCTGCTGAAGGCATTAAGGTGGATCCTGGAAAGGTTGAGGCTATCACTAAATGGCCGAGACCTACTACTGTGACAGAGATTAGAAGTTTCTTGGGTTTAGCAGGGTATTATAGGAGATTTGTGGAAGGATTCTCTTTGCTTGCTTTGCCATTAACTCAGTTGATGAAAAAGGGCACGAAGTTTGGGTGGAATGAGGAGCGCGAGAAGAGTTTTGAGGAGTTAAAGAAACGGCTTATGACAGCCCCTATACTTGCATTGCCGTCAGGGACTGGAGGTTTCCAGATTTATAGTGATGCTTCTAAGAAGGGCTTGGGGTGTGTTTTGATGCAACACGGTAAGGTGATTGCTTATGCTTCTAGGCAACTTAAACCTTACGAGGTGAATTACCCCACACATGATTTGGAGTTGGCAGCGGTGATCTTTGCTCTAAAGATTTGGAGGCACTATTTGTATGGAGAGACTTGTGATATCTTCACCGATCACAAAAGTCTTAAATACATTTTCACTCAAAAGGAGCTTAACATGAGGCAGAGGCGTTGGTTGGAGCTTCTAAAAGATTATGATGAGAGGATTCAGTATCACCCGGGGAAGGCAAATGTGGTTGCAGATGCTCTTAGCCGAAAAAGTTCAGGAAGTGTAGCAGCTCTTATTTCACAACCCCATCTTATTTCGGATATGGAGCGACTAGAGTTGGAGTTGTATGTCCAAGGTTCAGATGGGCATTTGGCAGGTATGAGAGTGGTGCCCTCTCTTATCTCGCGGGTTAAAGAAGCTCAAAAGGAAGATGGGGAATTGTGGAGTATGGCACAGAATATGGAGGAGGGCAAGCAGCCCGACTTTCGTATTGATGACCATGGTGTGATTTGGTTGGGTGAGCGGTTGTGTGTACCGTCTGATTCAATCATTCGGGAGGCGATTTTGGCGGAGGCTCATAGTTCGCCATTTTCTATTCATCCAGGTTCTACAAAAATGTATAGGAATTTGAAGAAAATTTTTTGGTGGAATGGGATGAAGCGAGATGTGGCTGAATATGTTGGGAAGTGTTTCACTTGTCAACAAGTGAAGATTGAACATCAACGAGCTAGTGGGTTGCTGCAACTGTTAGACATTCCATTGTGGAAGTGGGAGGATATCACGATGGATTTTGTGACTGGTTTGCCAAAGACTTTCAGGAAGAATGATGCCATTTGGGTTGTGGTGGACCGGTTGACTAAATCGGCACACTTTTTGGCGATCCACGAGGGTTACTCGGTGGATAGGTTGGCACAGATCTTTCAGCAAGAGATTGTTAGACTTCATGGTACTCCGGTGTCTATTATTTCGGATCGGGACCCACGATTCACTTCACGGTTCTGGAAAGGGTTTCAACGAGCTTGGGGTACTCGGCTCAACTTTAGTACTTCTTTTCATCCACAGACTGATGGGCAATCCGAACAGACCATTCAGACGTTGGAGGACATGTTGAGGTCTTGTGCACTTGAGTGGTCGGGTAATTGGGATGATTACTTGAGCCTAGTTGAGTTTGCTTATAACAACAGTTGGCATGCAAGTATTGGGATGGCTCCGTATGAGGCGTTGTATGGTAGGAAGTGTCGGGCACCAACTTGTTGGGATGAGGTTGGCGAGAGAGCCATAGAAGGGCCTGAGTTAGTTCAAATCACTACAGAGAAGGTAGCGGTGGCTAAGGAGAAATTGAAGTCGGCTCGATCACGGCAGAAGAGTTATGCTGATAAGCATAGGAGGACCTTAGAGTTTGAACCTGGTGAGCATGTGTTCCTAAAAGTTGCTCCTTGGAAGGGTATTCAGCGATTCGGTCTGAAAGGGAAGCTTAGTCCGCGTTATATTGGCCCATTCGAGATTCTGGAGAGGATTGGTGAGGTTGCATATCGGTTAGCTTTGCCTCCATAGGTAGCTGTGCACAATGTGTTCCATGTGTCGGTGTTGAGGAGTTATAAATATCATTCGTTGCATGTGGTGCAATATCCGTTCGATAAGATTAGTGATGATCTTACTTGTGTGGAGCAAGCCGAGGCGATTTTGAATCGTCAAGAGCGGGTTATGAGGAGGAAGACAATTCCGTTTGTTAAGGTTTTGTGGAAAAACCATTCGGAGCGATAAGCTACATGGGAGATGGAGGAGTCTATTCGAGTGGAGTATCCGCATCTTTTTGATAATTAGGTTCGTTCTTTTCTTTTGATTCCGGGGACGGAATCCTTTTAAGGGGTAGGTGATGTAATACCCGTAATAAATAAATAAATAAATAAATGACTTTTTAAAACTTTGTTTTAAATATTTTAATTGGACTCTTATTGTGTTTGGGTCAACTAATCATTTAATGTATGTGGGCTTTTTCTTATGGTTGGGTAAAACATTGTATTAAATTTATGTGGACTATGACAAATAAGGAATTTCATTAATTTGGGCCTTTAAACTAATTGGATCAAATTTATATTTTTGTAATATTAAAATCCTAGTAAAATTTGGAGAGTTAATAAGATATATAAATAAATACCTAAAACCTAATTTCATCAACATTACGTCTAATACGAATTGACTGAGGAAAAAGAACGGAGAAAAAGGGCGACGGTAGTCCGATAACAAATTGTCTTCCGGTAAGTAATTTTATTGTGATTGATATAATTATGTGCTGCAACTGTATGATAACATTGGAAAATACATACACACTATAGAGAATAGTTGATAGCAACATGCTCACGTGGTGGAACTGTGGAAGTATAAAACTATCTTGCTATTTTGGGTATCCATTATAGATAAAGGCAATTGATACCATTCATGTACCTGTAAAGTGAATATGCAGACAAACTAATGAATCCTTTTTATTATATATGGTATTCTATCTAAGTATATATATATATTCATATAATATGTGTTGTCATCCTTTATAATACTAATGTAAGAAATTGATTTTTTTTAAAAATTAAATTATTTATTACGTATAAAACTTAGATGACTATCATTTATATCTTGGTAAAATATAAGCTTAAGCACCGACAAGTATAATGGTTATATAAAATTTGTAAAATTTTATAATGCTTTGTAATAAGAAGATCATGGATAGTTTTTTTTAAGACAAACAGTTTATATGCATTATTACTTATAGAATTGTATACTTATATTATTTATTAAATTGTTTAAACTAGATTGAACCGAAGGGGTTAACGAATTTAATTGAGATTATAATTTGGGTATTACATTGCTTAATCCAGGTACGGATTCCGTACTCTTTCAGCGATACTCTTGTTAAATTTGATTTGTTCGTTTTGTTCCTTGTTTCGAATTTCGTTATTATTTCACATAATTATTTCTTGTGAAATTCATATAATAGTTTTATTTTGGGGCTAATTCATATGACTTGAATTTGTACTATTTGAATTAGGTTATCATGTTATTATTTATTTTGATAATTGTAGAGCGGTACATGTGTTACTTTTTTTTTTGAGACATTGTGATTATATTTCGATTTGGTTCAACATGTACATATAGAACCCTCTCTATTAATATTGTGTCGCATGTGTTGTGACATGATATTATTATTAGAATATACCGTAGAGTATACCTGAGCTATAACCACCTGTGGGGGTACCACAGGCATGTCGTCTTGGCACGACAGGCATGACACCTTCCGTGGCGGTGTGATTAGTCCACGGCGTCTCCGTTTTGTGCTCCGGTGGGAGTTGGCCATTTGATGTTTTGTTGTGGGAGGCGTATGGGTCGACCCTAGTTTTCTGTTCTGTTCTGTTCTGCGGAGTGGCGATGTTTGTGCCAAACACGCCTTCCGATTTTGCATGCATTGGATTCGCGGTCCAATGTGTGTGACTTGCCTGTGTGACATTATTTGACTTGTCTGTGTGGCAAGGTATATTTCTGTTTTATTTTGAGCTCGGTATGAAATAACCTCAGCCATTTGATTCAGCCTATGATTTCGTTGTAATAGTTTGTTCGTTACAGTTCAGTTCATTTTATTGAGTTAGTTATTTCGTTTCATTATTCTTGTATTCTATATCTGTACTGGGCGTTTGGCTCATGCTGTGTTTTTCTTCCGGCAGGTAATCAGGGGGATCAAGGGCAAGTGTGATGAGAGCTCCATTCGATCCAATGGTCTAGGAATATTCTGTTTAGGCTGGATATATTAATTTCTTTAGAGTTGTAATAATTATTTCAGATTATGATTTGGTCAAGTTTGGCATTTATTCTGGTTTGACCTTGTTGATATTTATTAGTTTTAAATACTATTCTTTTGTGGTTTAGAGCTTTAGTATTATTTTATGTAGTTCTGTTGTGTTTTGAGTAACCCACCTTTCTATTTCGGGAAGGGGGTGTTACAATAACAAAGACTCAAACCACTAAATTAGCTAGAAAACTTTATAAAATAAATAAAGATATTAAAGATTACATAGATTCTATAACATAAGTAACTAATATATCACAGAAATTCTTAGCTTATACAAAGTCCCTCACGAGAGAAAATCAGAAAAGAATAGATTTCTACAATTATTTTAAAGTTTTAGATATAATTAGACAATTTGAAAAATTAGTAGAAATAGAATCATTAAGAACCAGATATATTAGAGAAGATTTAAACAATTATATTTATTAAAATATCTATCAGCAATTTAATAAGTATGCATAGAAGTCCAATAAAAATAATTAGATTAAAAACACAACATAAATGAAAATATTTAGTATCCTAAATTCAATACTATGACTAAAATATACCAGATATACTACTATAATACCATGATGGAATATAGAATAGTTAAGCAGAATCTAGAACAACTAGAATCCAGGGAAAAAATATATTTTCAAAAGACTAGCAAAAATAAAGAAAACCAGCATGAATGCATATTTAGAAATCCTAGACAGAATTAGAGATGTCAAAGAAAATTTAGCAGAACTACACTTAAAAGCATTAAGTGACAGAAAAATTAGAAGCATACATTTGCTAAAACATTATGAATCTCGCAGAAGCTCACATAAGATATTTAGAATATATAAATCTGCATAGAGAAGAGATCTTAGAATTTGAGAAAACATTCAAAAATACTATGACTATAACTAAAAAATACCAGGTAGAATTTTACAGAAGTAGTAAAGAATACATAGAAACCAGACATGAATTATTAAGCATACGAAAAGAACTAAAACAGATGACACAGAATATGAGTACAGAAAAACTAGTATCATATATCAAGTATAAAATAAAGTAGAATCCATTGAATTATTAGAAAACTATCTAAAAGGTTACATATTACCAGATTTAAGATCAGATTTAAACCATTTACATAGATCAATATGCTGAATCAAGACTTTGAAGAAAAACTGAAACAAATTATTAGTCAGATCCAGGAACCTCTAGCTAAACCACCTACAGAAAAAGAATTAACGACAATTGGATTTAAAATTATCAAATATATAAGGTATGGGATAGGCAATCCAGAAAAAATAAGAACATACTTAAAAGATATTTAGAATCCAGTAAACATACTACTAAAGAAGAAATTCTTATTAACAGATCTTTATTTTATCATCCAGATACATTAAAACAAGATTGTTTAAAGTTAATACAAGAAAAGCTATTAGAACCTTACCAATATATAGAAGTAATAAATGATAAATTATTCTTAAAAATAAATAAAGATTTATTACATAAAACATTTCAACAGAAAGAACCAAAAAACTAGAAAGAAATATTAGAACGAAGTCTCACTATTACTAAACAATCAGAAGATTGTATACAACAGACAGTCACAAAAATACCAGAAATAATTCTAAAATTAGAAGCAGAATTATTAAAATTAGTAGATGAACATATACTCAATAAACTAAATAATACAGAGAAAAATAAAACAATAGAAGAAGTATATTCCAACCAGATTCCTAAAGATTCATAGTAAAACCAAATTGTGAAAACAAATAAACAAGACACAGTAATGAACAATTTTGACCAGAAAAAATTATCAGAAATAATAGTTTACCAACCATGCTTTATGTATAGTATAATAAATAAGTTTTTAAAAGACTATTCTAAATAAATTGCCAGATTCTTAGAATTCTTAAAACAGAATTTCTATCAGAAAACATATTCAAATCATGATATTATTTCATGGTCGGTATAGTCACCAATTTCATTTATAAACCAGTTATTATCAAAAATTCAATCTCAACAGATTAACCTATTATTATCAGTAATAAGCAAAAATACTGCCATGCGGTCAAACCAAAACGACATTCTAAACTCATAGCATAATTACTATGCTACAACAATGGAGCTGGGCAAAAATCCAACTCTTTATCTATCTTCTGCATGTAATTATTAAAATCCGAAAACAAATAATTAATTTAATTATATTTCAACTTGCAACATGCATGCATGCTATGCTGTGTACGTCGTCGTATAGGTTTTGGTTAGTAAACTACAAATTGTATGGCGTGTGGTTGCGACATATACAACTATGCTACTATCACATAAAAAATAGTCACATATACACACATACATATTTTCAGGTCACCCCTGACATATGGAACCCACAATATGCATGTATGTGTATGAAGCTTTATGTGATCTTTTTTTATGTGATAGTAGTATTATTTTCACATATATCTGTGTCTACCAAAAACTAATAATAACAATAATGCATGCATAATGGTACGTACAGAGGCTAATTTCTTATGAAACAATGATATCTATTCTGCCGTCCAAATTTGATTAAAACTCTGAATCTACCAATATATATATATATATATATATATATATATATATATATATATATATATATATATATATTCTCATTTTACTATTTCTCGTGACAGAAGACGATCATGATTAATTGATGCATATGTGAGTTTAATTTTCCACGTACGTACATAGCTAGGGTTAGGCTGCAGTTAGTTTTCAGCTGATCTCTAACATAATAACTAACTAGCTAGCTAGGTTTAACTATGCATGCATGCATCAACACTAAAAGCCATTGTCATTCTTTTGTCGCATACTTGAAAGTACTGCACCAAAATAACATGCATATATGCATGGGTGATCAATGGGAGATTTGGTGCATGCCAGGTTTAATTATGATACTGTCATACTGATCACTATATATATTGAAATTAAGACACTTCAATTACGTACCATCACTTGGGCCAGTAGTTTATATAGAATAAACATTATGCTTTTATATATATTGGTCGAAAATATGGAATTTCGCTTTTTGGTCAAATAGAATATATATATATATATATATATATATATATATATATATATATATATATATATATATATATCAGCTAGCGGATAGTAGATATAGCTAGCTAGCTAGCTAGCTAGCAATCAGGATCATTTAAAGAATATATAAAGCTACTTAATTATTAGTACTAGATAGTAGTGCAAAATGTGAGAAATGCCCATGTCTTTGGGTTTGATATACAAGCATGGCAATCATATGCATGAAGCATGTAATGATCGATGAAAAAAGAATGATGGTCCTGATGGATAATAGATTTAAAAAGGTGGTCAAGTATGTATGTATGTATGTATAAGCGGTACTGTTATAATTGGGATCGAAATTAACCTAAGGTGTAGTGATATATATACGACAGTTGTTATAGCTAGGCCGGTTGTTGTCGTTTTGTCCAAATGAGAATGATCTGTTTGAATTGAATGGCAGTATTATTAGACTTAGACCACTTTAGCTTAATTACTATTCTAAACTCAGACCAAAAGTTAAAAACTAACCCTTTTAAACCCAGTATCACAGGTAATATTTACCAACAGTCTGACATTTCAAACAAATATTATATTCCAGCAAATATCTTTAATAAAAATATAATTACCAATATTCGTAAAAAGTTAATAAGAACTTTAAGAAGAAAATCAATAATTAAGAAAGATTTCCTAAGCATCAAATCCAGAAAGACTAACAAATTTAAAATCAAACAAAGTTCAAAACAAACATATATCACTAAGGATAATAAACCAGACAAAAAGAATTTTCTTAAATATTTAAAAAAGAAACGTACACAGATCCTAGGATCAAAAAACAGGAAATTTTTTTATCAGAAAATCTTTAGATATTTTCTAGAAGAAAAAGAAGCTGTTATAAATATACAGCTTTGTGATCCAGGTCTTGTGACGCCCCCAAATCTGGATCCCTTCGATTACCTCGGATCCGGTGCAATCACGGTACAACCATCATCAAACTATTACATCTTTTATTCATTACTTAAAGAATATAACTTTGCTTTATTACAATGTAGAATATAATTCTTTTCATTATCAGGATCTCGTATACTGACCCCAAACTTTTATAAGTTACAATCTTGGTCATTTACCATTCCTGTCTTATATCATATTCGATATTATAAAAATGCGGAATAATTTAAACTTTTTCAATCTTCTTTGAATAAAATCTTTTATTGATTTCATAACTTGAATCAATTATATATCCTTGAATCAAATATATTATGATTCATTCTATTCGTATTACTGTATACGATTTTACATCTTGATTCGATATCTTCTATGTACCACATAGTACAACTTTACAACACGATGAGTATAATACATCATATAAAACTTAGACATTGTTCAAGATCATATCATTAGATAACTACATCGATCTCCTTGCGACACTACGGAACTCTATCAGTCAAGTAGCGTAATACTTTAATCATGAGTCCTTAACCTGCAAAAATGGTTATTTGCAAGAGTGAGCTCGACAGCTCAGCAATTCTAACAGTTTTTATGTATCATCTAGCATATAATATCATACTCAGTTCATACATTCATAATCAATTAATATTTCCTACGCATGTTACTTCTCACATAACAGGCATAGAGATTCACTTCACAAGTATATCATCAAAGGTCAACTTTCAATCTCATACATATCTCATATACATTTCATATATATACATCAACATTCTCATAACATAATATAACTCAATTAACAGTTATATAATTCATATATCAAATAAGAACTGAAAGACTTGTCTGATTCGTAGTTTATCAACTACGACTTAACTGCCTAAAGCTTATATGCACTGCGTGTATTCCTACACAGTTATATAATCATGGATTCATACCCATCAGTCATACATTTCATACGCTCTTAATATAAGAACAAATATTATTTCCTAACTTGGTTTCATTTTTACTTGAACTTAGGATAACCATGAGACTAGCTCATTCTACTATCATATTTATCTAAACAATCTTGTTTCATATCTTATAGTCCTTAAGGACAACATATAATCATAACTTAAGACCATGCAGTTAACAAACTGCTCTTGGTCACTCTGCAGAATGGCGCGGCCGCGCTGCATTTAAGCTTGGGAGTGGCGCGGCCGCGCTACTCCCTGCCAGAACCAGACTTAGGCTTTTTATTGCCCAATATAATTTCTAGTATAACATGTATTCTGATACGTACTGTAAACATACATCAAGTAGGTTGTGATCTATTTTCAAGTTCATATTCAAACTACTTAGCTCCATAATGATTTATTTCAATTAATAAGGCTTAACAACTTTCTTTAACAAAATTCAATGTTATAAGCTTTTAAACCATATATTGGTACTAATAAGCCTCTAATAGCATGCTCACATGTATCTATAGACATAACATAGGTCATTATTTGAAAACTTATTTTAAACCACACTTGAAAGGTCCAATTCATGCTTAGCTAGATGATGAACATATTCGTCATGTCTAGAGGCATAAGGAGTCTTAGTATGCATGCTAGAAAGGTCAGAGTATACTTTTCAAAATATTTGAAACTATTAGTTCTCAAAACTTCCGAGTTTTCTTTCAAAACATTTTAAACCAAGCTATATCAATCTAGTATATGCAAGTTAGCTTTAAAACTATATTTCATGCACGTTGATATGCGTACATAGGGTCCAAGGTCATAACTGAAAGGACACTAAATTCATCAACTTCCGTTTCTCAAAAACATAAAGTTTTCTTTTAGAAAATCATTATGAGTAAGATAATCCTAGTTATATGTTATGTCTATTATCATGCATATATGTGTCAAACTAACATGCTTGGACTTATCATGTTTCAACAGGAATTGAAATTTCTTTCTGGTGCACGGCGCAGCTGCGTTGTGCTGAACTGTGGGAGCGGCGCAGCTGCGCTGCCTCAGACCAGTTCCAGAAATAGCATCCGGCGCAGCTGCGCTGGAATGAACTATAGAATGGGCGCAGCTGTGCCCTTAAGGAACAACTCCAGAAGGGTCTCTGCTTCTGCAGAACTTATAACCCATGCAAGAATTCCTACATGTATCATACTGAAACTAACCACATTGCTTCCATACATGCATCTAATATTCAAATAACATACTATCATCATTATATAATTCAATCATCAATTCATTCATGATAATTCTAAGATTTCCTTGAAATCAAAATTTAAAGAACATAGTTAAGGATTATACCTCTGCTAAAGCTAATTACTGAGCTTGCTGTTAATTGATTCCCCAATTTCAGACTTCCCACCATCTCAGTACACTCACTCTCTATTCTAACTTAATAGAAAATCTCAGCAATTCAATTGGAGAATAGAGGAGCTTTATTTATAGAGGAACTCTTACCCATTTCATGGTTTTGCCCAACTAATTAAACCAAAGGAATGAAGAGAAGTTCGTTGGGCAAACAAGAGTTGTTGGAAATTCACTATTGAACCCACTCCCCCCATTATGATTGCATAGACATCATCAACCTCTTGTTAGCCTTTCATAATATCACAGCAAAATGAAATAGGATATGCCAAAGGCCTACTCACGTGAATCAGAAAAGATGGGACTCTCAAAATGGGTCAAGAGTTTAATAAACTCAGCAACTAGGCAAAATAAATACAACACTTAGGTTATATTATATGTACATCTTATATACACTTAGGTGTTAATTTTATTTAGAGTCACAATGTAGTTAGTTTAATCTATACGTAATATAATCCATGTACATTTCATAATACCACATATAATCTAATTGGGTATTGTCACACCACTATATTGACCCATCTTTATTATTTCAATTATATTAAACTATTGAAATAATCATTAAATAACAATTGTTTATCTAGTGTAATTTATTATTCCATACATACACCTTAATGTATCCATTCGTCACATATTGTCACATAAACATCATTTATGTAACTTATATCATTCCTTCAATCTTACTATATAGTTATTATATAATATAGTTACCTTGAAGTGTTACTCCTCATATCATATTGATGTAGTTATAACATATAATTACATATCATTGCCTATAGAAATTAATTCTCATAATAATATTAATTAATCCCTTTAATTATTCATTCATTAACTTATTTAATAAATATTTATTCCACCACTTTGCCACACTAGGCATACCCCACAAGCTCAATATTAAGCTTATTATCATTTCCACCACATTTCAATATTCCTTTAATATAAAGTTTGTGTGACACATGCACTTTAATGCTAAGCTACCTTAACTAATTATACACTTATACTATGCATAACCTTTACGCTTAGAATAATTAAGATTTACTCTATTAATTATTTAAATTATAAAATCTACGATAAAATAATAACTTAAGTTATTTAATACATTAAAATAACTTAGTTTTCTTTTATAGATTTAACCCTCTTGGGGATACATTACTATTATAAGAATTATGTATTCCACCATAACATGACATAAAACATTTTTATTATGTTTTCTTCAAATAGAGGCATTAATTATAATAAACAATTCACTCATTATCTCAAGATATTATTCTTAATATAATATCTATATCTCATTAAAATAATTACATGTACGTCACATTATATATAGAAAATAAATTTATTTTCTATTATGATAAATCGTTTCCATATAGCAAATATATTTACCATATTACTTAATCATACATGTTACCTCATACAAGGCTATATAAGGTAACATCATCATATAAAATATTATTCTCCTTTTATTAAAATAATTCAAGGCTAGAACTTATTTTAATATCCCTTATTAGAAATATAATGATTTCTCTTTCCTTTCTATCAATTGTCCCCAAAATAATTTCTTTAAATTTATACATTTAACCATATCTCAAATATTAATAAATTCTCTAATCAATATTGATTTAAAGATATATTGGTTTAACAACGTGTATATATATATATATATATATATATATATTATTAACGTCGTTCGCACATTCACATAATACCATGCCAAGTAATATATAAATGTACTTACTATAATCACATACTCCACACACGTATTAACTCACTATTTACTTAAGTGATTCTTAAACCCCTTACTATATCACCATAGTTAATTAAGGCTTTAATATTCAAATTATATTATTTCATAACATAACTTTCAATTTAAATTAACTAATATTTATCCTTGTTAGTTAATTCCCATAATTAACTAATTCTTGCTTTGCTATCACAATCCTTCCATGGACAACTTAAGCACTAATTATATCTCATATTACATCATACTAGACACTAGAATTTATATACTCAAGAAGATGGTGATTATTCATTAAAGATATTTAACGTCACCAACTTACTATGATAAAATAATTCTATAAATTATTTAATATCGATAGATAAGTCTTATCCATCTCTTTTTCTCCAAACAAAATCGCCTCCTCGATAAATAACAAATATATAATAATAATAATATACTTATTAAACACGAAAAATCACATATCGCATAGTTCATATCCTCTTATACAACACAATACCACATACTTCCTAATGCATATCGCTACAAGAAAAAGCTATAGTTCCGACGGAATTTTCCCTCGGAGATAGTCCTATTCCGTCGAACATAACCTATTCCCGACGGAATATTCTGTCGGACATGCCGTCGTATATATACGCATCGAAAATAAGTCTGTCGTAAATTCTGTCGAAAATTACATATCTTCGACGGGTTTATTTCTGACCACATTCCGTCGGACCTACACTATCTTCGACGGATGATCTACGACGGACATAAACCGTTGAGGATAACATCTATTATTTCCAACGAAAAATTCTCTGAGGCATAGACCATTTATGATGGAAAAATAATTTATTAAAACTGTAATTACTTTTTAATTTCGATGGATATGTCCTTAGAAATAGCTTACTTCCGACGAAAAAGTAAAATTATTAAATAACTACGAAATTAATCTGGTTTTATAATTCTGACGGAATATCCGTCGGAAATAGCCTATTCCGTCGAAGTTAAGCAATTTTTTTTGAAAATGCAATATCCAGGTATTTAAACCCATATCTGTACCTATAACTTGTTTTATCCCAATATAGCCAGACAACAATATATTTCACATTCAACAACAAATGTAATTCAAAAAACCTGTACCAATTCACAACAACAAACGTAATTCTAAAAACCTGTACCAATTCGCAACAACGTAATCGACTAACTGATCATCATCAATATCACAAACTAACAATAACAAATATAAGCTAATGTATCATCAGAGGCCCAACTAAATTTATACAAATATTCTACAAATGAATGAATACAACGTAATCTCATTATACAAACACAACTATATAAACTATACATACAAATGAACTAGAATGAATAACATATAAAAATGAACTATAATCTAGTAGTATCATCATCAGGCGGAGGTGGACGACGCATGTCTGGTGTATGAAAATCTCTGTCGTCCTCCTCGTCGTCGTCGTCAAACCGCTCGTCATCGCCGCCAGCCCGCTCGCCATCGCCACCCTGTTGAAAAAATTATAAATAAAAATCATTAGTCCGTATATATGTGAGAATTAACAAGCTAGCTTTAAATGAAAATAACATAAACAATAAGAATACCTGAGAAGGCGGGGGAGGACGAAAAGCCTCCTCCAAGAGAGTAATCACCACCCGAAGCATCTCGCTGCTAAAAGCGCCAAACTGCTCTCGTGGTAATCCTATACTCTCTGCGGAGGCCCCTGCTATAACCTCCTGAGCAACCTGGTGAAGACGAGAACTGGAAGGCAACTGCTAACGGCGAAAGGCCGGATCGGTTACGGAACCTATCCGACACGGCCCCTATCAGCCTTTGGAAGATCTCGTCATCCAAGCCAGCACCCGTATGAGATGGTCCGACATGTGCTCTGGGACGCTGGCGCTGGCTGGAGTCTACAAGAAGAGACAAATTCCATTACTAATAATAATTTGTGTAATGTGATAAATTCTGATAAATTCGTGAAATATAAAAAATATTATTACCTCTAGGGAGTGTATATGCGGGTATCCTCGGCAAACCCAACACTCGATATCTGCCGGTACTGCTAGTAGGGGGATCCTGAGACCCGACCCATAGTCTTAGCTCCTCATCCCGATCTAATACAATATCGGGAAGGGGAGTGGCGGAGTCTGACGGCTCAGAACCCCTCCTAATAGCATCTAGCTCAGCTATACGATCGTCCCGAAGCCTCTGAAATCGGTCCTGTAATTTATTTTTTATAAGTGTGTTAATTATATCATTTTATTTACGATTGAATATTACTAAAAGATAAATAGTAAGATGAGTTTTACCCGTATAGCCACAGCTGCCTGAGACAAAACACGCTCGTCCTTGGGCGTGTGGGCCCTATCCCAAAACTCTAGAATGGTGGGATCTCGGCCCAAGGACCTACTCAAGGCCTAATAAAAATATTCATAAAACATGTATTAAGTATTTGTGTAAGAACTTGATAACTAAACAACAAAATACAGCGCACTTACCGTCTTCGCCTCCTCGAACGACTGAGAACCTGTGGTGTGTACTATGCGGAGCTGACCACGGTTCTTCTTCGCCTGCTCAGACTTCTTCTTGAAGTCATCAGCATCCCAGTGCGCGCACATAGCCTCCCAGGCTAAATCAGAGACTATGCGAGGCTGATGAGATCTGATGGTGGTCCCGGGCTGGTCCTCAATTGCCCGGGCTGCCCTATGTCGCATCTCATACAGCCAGCCAGAGTAATTCTAGCTGTCTGAGAGATACTCGGGCCAAATCTATAATAAACCTATAACAAAAGTTTAAAAATTAGAAATAATTGATTTCGTCATCCTAATACAACTATGTACTAATTAATATAATATGTTTAACTTACGTGAAACTCCCGCAAGACAGTCTGCATAAAAGTGGGATCGAACCGCGCATACTGGCTGAACCGCATGCACCCAGTCGGGTGGTGCGTCAAACAGATGGCGTGTAGGGTGTGCTTAGCCACCGGATCTAGTATACTACATAAAAAATTGTATTTTGCAATAATATGTGTTATGTGAATTTTTTTTTGCAATAACTAACAGAAATATTAACAATATATTAACACTTACTGTCCAGAAGCAACATCCACCGGTACAATATGTGGAACTGTTGGCGAACGACCTAAGAGCCCGAGGTTCGTCCCTCGGTGTCGTCGACGAGGTACATCTGTAATAATTGTATTTAACTGAGTCAATAAACATAAACTAATGCAGTTTGAGATATATTTAAATCCTAGTTAAGATAACTTACTAGCTCCTGAAGACGAGCCATCAGCATGGCTATCGTCTTCTGTACCGGATCGCCCACCACCTCGGTGACCTCCACCGCTATGTCTAGCCATGAATATCCTACTGCAATATCCAAAGTGGTAAATTATGAATATGTAAGGTTTAACAATGTGATATTTACTAATATGAATGCTAATTTTCAATTACTTACGCCATCAAACCCATTAGAATCAACATGTATATCAGTCACGGATTCAGTATCTTCCTCATCCTCAGTTTCGAGATCAGTTTCGTCATCATTATCATCATCGACGACTACATAATCACTCACGATGACGTTTTCCTCGACATCCTCATCGTCAGGTACGTCAATGACATCAGTATCCATTACATCTTCAACATTGAACACTACGGCCAAAGGGTTGCTAACATCTTCTTGCAACGCCTCATCTATACCAAACATGTTCTCAACATCAAATGAACGTGTTTTAGTTGTGACTACTGTGTACCAGGGGCTTCGAGTATTTACGACATTAGGAGCGTAATACACTTGAGTCGCTTGACTTGCTAACACGAACACGTCATCAGACTTTAACACCGACTTGATATCTATAGTTGTGATTCTATTACGATCAACTTTAACCCCCTTTTTAGTATCAAACCAACTACACTTAAATGTAACTACCTTTTTACCCCTGTGATAATTGAGCACAACCACATCCTATAAACGTCCATAGTAATTTGACTCAGAATCTTGGTAGCAACTTCCCAATACCACAACCCCAGAATTGACTGATGTGAGTTCATTCAAGTCATCGACCCTAAATCTGAACCCATTCACGATGCATCCGGGAAAAGAACTAACAACTTTGTACGGTCCTCGGATGACATCTATAAAACGCTCAGAATTGTTCTCTTCTTCAACCCGTTGCTTAAACCACTGTTGGAAATTAACATTAGTGAATGTTTCCAACTCTGCTGCAGTAAAAGCTGGGTTAGAAGCATACGCTTCCTCTTCGAATGAACTGCGTAAATAGTAAAATATCTTTAACATATAGATGACTACACTTATAAATTGCACTAAATATCGCAAATAATTATTCATACCTGATGTATCTAGATACTTCGGGCATATTTAGAAGCACGTATGTAGATACAATCTTCAACTCTTTGTCGCTTAAGAAAGTCTGTGTCTCATAGCCAAAAGGCTTAGCCGAATATATGAATACAGCTAACTCATCATCAGTATGAGACAATGGACCAACGACCTCATTTCTACTTAAATGATTGTGCTTCGTTGAGACAACATCGTCAAAATACAATGAACAGAAGTTGACAAGTTCTTCCTCCGTATAGCGTTCAGCAATAGAACCCTCTACACGAGCTTTGTTCTTCACCTTTTGTTTTAATCGGCGCATATACCTAAGACAAATACGTATGAGTATTATTTGTATGATGAGCAACATAAAGAAAATTATAATTTATATTACCTCTCAAAAGGATACATCCACCGATATTGCACCGGTCCTCCAAGTTTGAGTTCATACGGTAGATGAATAGGCAGATGTTCCATCGAGCCAAAGAATCCTAGAGGAAAGATCATTTCGAGCTTGCAAATGGTACTAAAAATATTTTTCTCCATCTGCTCCATATCATTGTACTTAATTACAGTTGAGCAAAGATCTCGAAAGAAATTTGAAAGTTCGGTCAATGCATCCAAAACTTTTCTGGGTAACATCTCACGAAATGCAATTGGGATCAACTTTTGCATGAATACATGACAATCATGACTCTTGAATCCAAAAATTTTCAATTGCTCGACCTTATAACAACGTGTTATGTTCGACGTGTATCCATCTGGAAGCTTCAACCCACTAACCCACTTACACACGTCTTCAACTTGTTGCTTAGTAAGACAATATGGAGCTTTAGGTTTCGTATTGTTAGGGCGAAGCCACAATTCTGGCCTAATGTTCAATGCCTCCAAATCTTTTTGAGCGTTGTCACTGTCTTTGGTTTTACCACTCGCATCTAGCACAGTGTAAAACAAGTTCTCGAAAACATTCTTTTCGGTATGCATGACATCTATACAATGACGAACTGAAAGTGTGCCCCAATACGGTAACTCAAACCATATGGGCGAGTGTGTCCAATTATGAGTCTTCCAGTACCCGACTGCTCTCAATTTACTGTGCTCTTTCCCCGACAAAGGAAAATCAAGTTGGTTCAACCATCCCAAGACCTCACTGCCCGACAGTCGACCAACAACACCCTTTTTCTCTGTCTTTCTGTTGAACTGTGCAGACATCTTTCTATAATTATGATCAAGAGGCAAGAATCTACGAGCAGTTCCAAAGAAAGTACATTTTCGCCCATGCTGCAACTGATTACCTTATACATCCCCCATACACACTGGACATGACAGCTTCCCGTGGGTTGACCAACCACTAACCATCCCAAGAGCCGGAAAGTCAGTGATAGTCCATAACAGGGCTGCCTTCATCACAAAATTCTCGCTTTTTGATTTATCATAAGTCTGGACCCCCGTCTCCCACAACATCTTTAGTTCATCTACTAACGGTCGAAGGTACACGTTAATGTCTTTTGTAGGACTTTTATCCCCTGGTATGAGTAAAGTCAAGAACAAGTACGGATCCCTCATGCACATCGACGGTGGAAGATTATAAGCGACCATAATCACTGGCCAAACTGAGTACGGCTGACTAAAATTATTGAAAGGACAAAAACCATCAGTAGCCATGCCAAGCCTAACATTTCTGACTTCTTCCGCAAACTTAGGATAATTTGCATCAAATCTCTTCCATTCATCTCCATCCGCTGGGTGAGTCAGCTGACCAGGCACGACATCCCTTATTCGATGCCAACTCATATGTTGAGCCGTATGAGACGACATGAACAGCCGCTGAAGCCTCGGCGCAAGAGGAAAGTACCGTAAGATCTTCCTGGGAACATGTTTCTCCTTCCCCCCCACGTTTTGTCACCTTATAGAGCGAAAAGCTGCATATGTCACACTGTCCCTTATCTCTGTCCTCCCCATAATATAATATGCAATCCTGCTCACAAGCATTAATTTTCTGATACCCCATATTTAACCCTTTGACCATCTTCTTCACTTCGTAATAATTTGCAGGAAGAGTATGATCCTTGGGTAAGAACTTTCCAACAATGGCAAACAAATCGTTGAAACCTCTCTCACTACAGTCGTGCTCATTCTTGTAGTGTAAAAGCATCATCACTGCAGAAAGCTTGGTGTCCGTATCATTTCCCGGATACAACGAGACCCCAGATTCAGATAGCAACTTGTAAAAGGCAGCAACTGTATCATTTGGCACTTGCTTAGCACTGCTTGAAGACGGCTCATTTTTAGCCCAGTCAATATTAGTAGGGCCATAAGCATCGACCAACATCTCTACCGGATCATAGTTTTCGGCGTATGAATCCCGTAGGATATCTATCCACTCAGCTGATTCCCCGTGATGAGTCCATACGAAGTACCCATCCACAAATCCACGGGAAAATAAGTCGAATTTAATCTCGTCAAGTTTCTTCCAGATCAAATTTTTACACTTGACACACGGGCAGCGCATCTTTCCGTTCGAATCATCAACATGATCTATTGCTTTGTTCAAGAAATCTGACACCCCATCACGATAAGCTGATACTAATCCCCTCCCATCACTGCGTATCCTACGGTACATCCAACTCCGGTCGGCTGACATTTTTAACTGCACAGACCACGGATTCAGTATAGGGATGTTCATGTATGACGTCCATTCATGAATGAATGTCAAGCGGGTTTTATTACAGGGATGATCATGCATGTGGTCCATACATGAATTAGAGTATTTTCCTATTACGACAGCTCTATAGGAAAGAGGTAATTCATGCTTCTATCCCGTTCCTGGATGCGTCTCTTCACTAGTGCCAACACGTTATGCACGTTTCTACTGTTTTAAGAAAATTTTGACAGCACCTCCCCATGGTCTCCAAGTACACGAAATAGATTAAGATAACTTAATCTAAGTATGTACTCGAAGAACATGTAGAGATAACAACCGAAAAGTCCTCAAAACAATAAAAACGTGTCGTTTTCGTATTGGTACCGACCTAAGTGAAAGACATAACATCCAGTAACAGTCCGAAACTGGGGACTATTCGACATTCACTCCTACTGAGTGAATGTCAAATGGGTTTCTAAGTTGACACCTCCACAAGCATGTATCAGATCGAAAAGACTCAAGATTTTATCCTTTATAAACTAAGTATAACATTTACTTAGTTTGAACGATATAATCTGGTTCCCATATTATTATGGGAGCCAAGATCATATCATTCAAACCAAACAAATGCTACTTAGTTTATTTTGCCAATGAAAAACTAAGTAAGTGCTACTTAGTTTATTGAATATTGCATCCCAACTAAGTAAATGCTACTTAGTTTATTTTGCTAATGAAAAACTAAGTAAGTGCTACTTAGTTTATTATTTATTATTTATTTATTATTATATATCTATTTATTATTTAATATTTAATATTTATTTATTATTTATTATTTAGTATTTAGTAGTACGAAAATAAGTAAATACTACTTAGTTTATTATTTATTTATTGTTTATTGTTTATTGTTTATTGTTTATTATTTATTTATCTCATTTATTTATTTATTATTTATTATTTATTATTTATTTATCTCATTTATTTATTATTTATTTATCTCATTTATTTATCTCATTTATTTATTTATTTATCTCATTTATTTATTTATTATTTATTATTTATCTTATTTATTATTTATTATTTATTATTTAGTATTTAGTATTTAGTAGTAAGAAACTAAGTAAATACTACTTAATTAGTTTATTATTTATTTATTGTTTATTATTTATTATTTATTAATTATTTAGTTATTATTTATTATTTATTATATATCTTATTTATTATTTATTATTTAGTATTTAGTAGTAAGAAACTAAGTAAATACTACTTAGTTTATTATTTATTATTTATTATTTATTTATTTATTTTTTATTTATCTCATTTATTTATTTATCTTATTTATTATTTATTATTTATTATTTAGTATTTAGTAGTAAGAAACTAAGTAAATACTACTTAATTAGTTTATGATTTATGATTTATGATTTATTAATTATTTAGTTATTATTTATTAGTTATTATTTATTATATATCTTATATCTTATATCTTATTTATTTATTATTTAGTATTTAGTATTTAGTAGTAAGAAACTAAGTAAATACTACTTAATTTATTATTTATTTATCTTATCTTATCTTATTTATTTATTTATTATTTATTATTTATTTATTTATTATTTAGTATTTAGTAGTAAGAAACTAAGTAAATACTACTTAATTAGTTTATTATTTATTTATTATTTATTATTTATTATATATGAATTATTTATTATTTATTATTTATTATATATCTTATTTATTATTTATTATTTAGTATTTAGTAGTAAGAAACTAAGTAAATACTACTTAGTTTATTATTTATTTATTTATTATTTATTAATTATTTAGTTATTATTTAGAAGTAAGAAACTAAGTAAATACTACTTAGTTTTTTATTTATTATTTATTTATAATTTATAATTTATCTTATTTATAATTTATAATTTATTTATTTATTATTATTTATTATTTAATAATATACTTGTAGGGCCCACAAATTTTGCAATTGCACAATTCTGACAGAAATTCCGTCGGGAATTCCATCGAAAATAACAAATATCACATTTTCTAAAACTACATTCACAGTATGCCCAATTTCAATTCACAGTATGCCCAATTCATTAACAGTATGCCCAATTCACAATTTCAGAATAATGAACATATGTACTTCAAACAAATTCAACACAATATTCAAACAAATTCAACATAATTTTCAAACAAATTCAATTCACATTAAACCCTAATGATACAATATCAAAATTAACCAAACACTATAACAAACCCTAAATTAAACACAAATTTCAGCATACAATTCATCATACAATATAGTAAATTATTGAAAAACCCTAAATAGAACCTGTAGAACAGAAGAGAAGATGGCTGGCGGCAGGAGGTGGTGGCTGGTGGTGGCAGCAGGAGGTGGGGAAGGAGGCTGCTGGTGGAGAGGTGGTGGCTGCTGGTGGAGAGGTGGTGGCTGCTGGCTGAGGGGTGGTGGCTTCTGGTGGAGGAAGGGAATGAGGTTGGTGGTGACAAGAGGGGGTAGCTGCTGGCGGCCGGAGGTGGCGGCAGCTGGCGGCAGGAATAGGCGGCAGGAGGTGGTTCCAGCAGGCGGTGGCGGTAGGAGGTGGAGGTGGTCGTGAGGGAGAGAGAGAGAAATGAAAATGAGAGTGAGGGAGGCGGCTGGAGAAGAAGACGGTGAAATAAGTTTTAAGACATATTTCCAACAGAATTTTCATCGGAATTAATTCCCTCTGAAATATGGTATCTACGACGGATTATTCCCTCGAAGGTAACCTTATTTCGTCGAAGTTCACTTTCGCGCTGGCGGAAAAATTGGCGCCACGAGGGATTAATTATCCTCGACGAATTTTCGTCGTAATTAGCTTATATTCAAGGGACTTACTTGCGACGGATTTCTTCCGTCGGAAATACCTTACTTTCGACTGAATTATTTCCGTCGAGATTAATTCCGTCGGAATTAGACTTATTTCTTGTAGTGTATATATCCTTATTTGAACCCAACACATGCCTTAAGAATTTTATTTACTAAATTCTTACTTTATAATTTCTGAAAATTTGGGTTCTTACAGATCTAACAGATAAATTTACTCTTTCTTCTATCATACCAACCTTAGAAGATATTCCAACAACCAAACCACCTCCAAAACCTAATATATAGAGAATAATATGGCAGAAGAGGTCTCCAATAGTAGTCCTGATAGTAAAAATCTATTTACAAAACCAGGTTGTCTACAAGTTTATTAACTTAATAATTGCATTACAGATGTTAAATCCTCTAAGGCATTCTACGCCAAGGAAGAACAACATGCATCAAGGTTTGCCGCCTAAAGGCTCAGCACTAATGCCAGTTTATGCCAAAACACACGACTCACAGCATGCATCTCATAACATGCATATTGCACAATCATCCCAACATAACTTTCATCCAACAGTTAGAAAGGATTTTAAAATTCTTTCAATAGGGAACCAACAGCTTTACTTATATCCAGCCACAGAAAAATTTGTATTCAAACCTTTGCAAGAATATGGCTCACCAAAGAACAGAAATGTGTCATTGATAATCTTTGGATATCACGTGACAAAAACCAAAAACAGTTTTTAGCATCTTTAAATGCTTGTGCCAATCTATTCCAGTCAAAACGGTTCAAATTCTATGTATTGATAGCAGGTTATGTTTAGGGTATTTTCCACTCTTGGATAGATGTTTGCTCTCAAATCCAGAATTATCCAAAACCTATATTTAAAGGTTTTGAATCCTTAGAAATAGCACATCAGTTTTCCAGAAACAAAATAGGACCATCTTATTATGTTGCCCTAACACTCAAAAATTACAGAGATCCAGTGGATTATTCAGTCTTAAAAGACCCTAATCCAAACCAGCCATTGTTTTGCACACAATGTGAAACCATAGTATCCAGTTTCTCGAAGATTAATAAACAGAAAGGTGAACTTCTCACAGAAAATACCAAATTGAGACAACAAAATTAAGATTTACAACAACAGGTATATTACCTTAGTTCACAGTCAGCTACCCAAAATTTGGGACAGATGAGTTCAACATATTCCTCTCTGAAGAGCACAGAGGATATCACAAGATCCCAAATAATTATGATAGATAGTAAGTCATCCGCAATGATCTTACCTGCTCCACTTCAAACGGCAAGTGGTAAAGAGATATCAAGTTCGTTGATGGGTGTGGCTTTCCCCAAAATCCAATCAGAATTAAGTCAGATTAATTTTAGTCCCACAAAGACTTTAATTAATCAAATTAATTCTCTCAGAATACCAGACTCCAGTAATCAGATTAAACCTGATACAATCCTCAGCTCTATGACCCCCTGCAAAGCTAAAGAAATTATTCAGCTTCAAAAGCCAGTTCTAGAACTCAAAGATAGCTTTGTCACAATCACTAGAAAGAAAAATGCCAGTGCTAAATGGAAGCTCATTATTGGAAGCTCCAGAACCAGAAGCACAATTAATGATACTCAAGCAACCTTACACAGTTTTCTCACTCAGCTTGGATGTCTAAAAGAAAAACCAATTCAGCATCCACCACCATTATCTCCACAAGGAAACAGTTCTAAAGAGAAAGTGGAAGACAAAGTGAAGGACTCCCCATCTCACTCTCCAGCATTTTAAGATTCCCTAATTGGGTCACCAGGAAGTGATAGCGGGACCAGCCTTGACAGCATTGCCAGACATAATTTGGACACATGAAGATGTGACTCCAATTTAAAACAGGCTGTCCAGAACAATAATGGACTCACTTAATCCATTATTGATAACATTTAATTATGTAAATTACTTTTATCCTGTAAAGTAGTATTTTTACTTTATTAAAGCAACTTTATTAAAGGAAATTAGGTACGCGACCTTTTCAGAATAACTTCAAATAAAATGATTAAAGTTGACATGAATGGGGCCCAATGTGTACCCGAACTTTATCTTTTACTCAATTCTAATTTGATTCCATTTTGAAGTTCGAAGTGACAGGTAGCTCAAGAGGCATATAAATAGGTCCTTTTGTAACCATTAGAGGCAGGCTGAAGTTCAGGCTAAGCCAAAGTCTCTACTATCCCTCTCTCTCCTGTATTATCCCTCTCTTTCTTTGTAAATTCTCTAGCAATAATAACAGTTAATATTTCCAGTATAGCTTTGACTTCCATGCTCCATCCTTGCTCCCTCTGAGGATTTCCAGAAAGGGAAAACCATTCCAGTAGTTAGAGGTATGACTTAATCCCCACAAAAACATTTATGCATGTATATAATTTTAAATATTTATTAAATTAAATAAATATTTCAGTTGATTTATTTATTGAGTTAAATAATCATTTGATAGAATTGTTATAGATTAATTTAATTAAGTGTGGTATGTTAATTAAGTTAATGTGAGATAATTTTATAGTGTGAAGTTTTAATTTAATTTTGTTAATTAAATTAAATGAGTTGTTTAATATTTATAATGTGTTCCAATTTAATTTAATAATTAAATTAGATATTTAATGATTTGTTTAATAAATTATAATTTATAATGGGAATTATAATTATGTGATAATTTATTTTATTGTGTTAATGTTAATGTTAACTTTAATTTAATTAAATTTGAATATTAGAATTTAATTAAATAGAGTGTGACAATTAAACTATATCGTAAATGAGTTATTAAAATAAATTAAAAGAGATTTAATTTAGTTTTACCAAACAAAGCCTGAAGGCTTTTGAATTCTTATTTTAATCTAGTTTTGCCAAACAAGCCTTTGTGGCTTTTGAATTTTAAAAAAATATAACTGACAAAGAATTTAAAGGTTATTATGTTTGTCAGTTTATATGACGTAATAATATATAATATATGTATATACCAATTTTATAAGTTACGTATAGTATAGAGAGAGGGAAGAAGAAAAAAAAACAGAGAAAGAAAAGAGAAAGCTAGGGAGAAGGTGAGAAGTCTGTGATTTGGAAGGAAGGAATTTCAGAAATCAAAGAAGCTAGCTAATCATCTTTGTTGGTTAAATAAGAACTTGAAGGTAGCAATTTAACTTTAAATTATTAGTTTATGTTCTTCATTGTTCTTCTTTAAAAATTGATTTTTAGGAGTAATTTGTTGAAGATATGGTTTGTATATGTTAATTTGTACATATAATTTATTTTATGTGGCTTATATATGATTTAGAGTTGATTAATCCATGAAAACATAATAAATATGAAGAAATCATGTTTACAGTGAGTTTACAGTGAAGTATATTTATATATGGCTTATTTGATACTAAAATTAGTGTTCAATTCGTATTATAATGTGTAAATTAATTATTGATTATGTAAATAAGTGAAGAAACAAAAAGAATATAATTTGAACGGATTAATTTGGTTAAGAAACGAATATACAGTGATTGAATTCGCTAAGGATGTCTACAAATGGAGTTTTTACAAAAACATTGAATTTAAGAGTTTAAATTTGATTGTTTATGTTGTTTTGTTGGTTACAATAGTGCTCTACATGCTTAGTGATGATTCTGTGAAGTCCATATAGTTTTGGTATACATAAATTGTTGTTTGAGCGAAGTTTATGGCATTGTATGGCCTAAACTGTGTTCTTCGCGAGCTGTGTCTGCGTCCGTTTGTGTCGCGGCGCCGCAGCGCCTGTTCTGTGAAGAAACAGACTGCTGTAATGCCCTAGTATTTCCTGTCGCAGTGTCAAGGCGTCGCAGCGTCTGATCTGTGAGTAAACAGGTGCGCTGCACCGCTGAGGCCGAGCTGTAGTGCCTGTTCCACGCTCATTTCTCGCGCCGCAGCGCCTTGCTTGAGCTGCAGCGCCGGTTGTAGTTCATTAAGCAGCGCTGCAGTGCCACTTAGCAGTTTGGCCCAGAAATGTGACTTTTTTTTATATACAGTTTAGTAAATGCTAATGTAACTTGATCTTATGAATATACAAGATGATTAATCATATTATATGTTGTTAAAACAGGTTGTAATTAATCACCTCGTAATGTTAAGTTGATAGTTTTAAAATGGTAATTGAACTAGTTGTTAATCATTGGAATTCGATGATAAGAATTGGAAGAAATTAATTTGTGCTATGTGAATGGTGTGATTATACTCAGAGTTAATATTGTAAGTAAATAATTAGTTACAACTAATTTGTGTTGTGATCTTTAATAACATGTCCGTAGGATATTTGGGAATCAAGTTAAAATTGTATAAGTTACGCACGAGGAAAGTTCCTAAACCTTACTTTTACATTTTGCAAGTTTCCTATCCTTGTCTTGTTATCTTACGCATGTTCCTTAACTTTTAAATGAGAAATCCTAATTCTTTGAAAGCATTACCTCGCATGTACAATGACCTTTCTATTGTACATTGTTGTTATTCAATTTTTGTTCATGAATGTCATTGTTTAATTCTCCAATGTTGTATAGAACTCTTATATGGCTAGTAACCTTTATTGACTCAACTAGTCCATAGTTGATGAAGCGTTCTAAAACTCTAGAACTGTTTTAGAAGTTAATCCAAACCAAACTTTCTTTGGTGTGGACTCGAATATCAAAACTAAGATGAAGAACCTTATTATAGGGAATTATTTACGCGTTAGCGTTAAGATGTTTGTGCACAATACATGGTACAAAGGGCTGATCCCCCTGAGTACGAGTCATATGATTGTTAAAGATTCAAAGTAGAGATACTTAACAACTTATGACCCACAGACATACTTTTGAACTTGTATTCCATTTTTGATTCAAAAGTTGAGTTTTTATTGAGCTTTCTATCATTATTTATCATTGACAGGAAATATTTAATTATCCAGCAGATATTATACATTACTGTTGTTCATGATTCTTCCAGTGAGCTTTGTTTTGCTCACTCTTGCATATAATAACATTTCAGCTAAGGTCGAGAAAGTCGACGAGCCATCCACGAGTAAGGGCAAGGGCAAGATGAACAAGTGTTGAAGTCTTATTTTTGTTAATTGACTTAATTATGTAATGAAACTATTTTGTTTATTCCGCACTTGAATGATGGTTTTAAGGTTAGACTACCTGGGATTGAGTTCAAGAAGTTGTAAACCTTTAATGGGAAAGATTATCATTTAAGTTTATCAAGGTTTATATTTTAATGTTATTCTTTATTGTGGGTAGTTAGAATGTGATATTTAAACAGTGAAGACCAAGTCACGTGGGAATGAAGTGCCAGGATTTGGGGGTGTCACAAGTTGGTATCAAAGCCTTAGGTTATGAACCTTAGGTGGGGAACCTTAGGTACTATCCTTTTAGGAGATTGAAAACATAGTGGTGATAAACTCTTATCGAGTTCTAAGGAATGAATTAAGGAATTCATTGAAGATTAATAATAAAAGACTTATGTGATTATATGTTATAACCTATGTGCTCGCGAGTGGAATTGTAATAATTAAAACTTAAACTTTTGTTGTCAGGATGACGATTGTTGGAGAATCCAATCAGGCTAGAGAGGTGATACCTCAGGTGCATATAGATGAGGAGCCCCGAGACATCCATGTTATCTGGGAGCAGTTGGCACAGAGGGAGCCGTCTCCATTGATCATTGTTGTGGGTCAGGAGTATGAGCTTGTACTTGACCAGGAGGATGAGGAAGAGATAGAGGAAGAGAAGGATCCCGAAGAGTTTCCACCTAACTCTGTCAGTGCTGAGATGTACGAGGAGGTATATGACCGCAATATAGAGTTGCAAGATAGAGTTGGGGAGTTAGAAGAGCTAGCAGATGTGCGTCAGACTGCTATAGAGCAGAATGATGAGACGATTCAAGATCTTGATGAATTTCTGGGAAACGTGGAGTGGAAGTTGGTTCACACAAAGAGTCACAATGAATAATTAGAGGCTGAGGTTGAGAAATTGAAAGGTGATCTAAAAAAGGAGTTGTCGAAGAGCGTTAGGGCATAGGATGCTTGGATGAAGGCTACCCAGCGTGCGGATCGTTCTGAAGATAAGGTTCAGCCAAAGAAGGCCAGGATGAATGAGATGGACTATTCTTTTCATTCAACCATTGATAGGGCCCATGATCGAGTCTTTTATTACCCAGCTCAGTTCGAAGATTTACCATGGTATATGGTGGATCGTAGAACAGTGTTCCGTGTCATGGAAGAGGAGCGTATAGAGGTTATGCGACGTCTTAATATGCCTAGATAGGAGAATAATAAGATATGTGGTTATTTATGTGTTAAATAAACGTAAATCCTAGATTTTGAGATAAATAATGGGATAGGATGATGATGTAGTCCTGAAACTTTTTCTAGTTCAGGAAAGTTGATGTGAATAGTAGAAATGCTATCCTTTTTCCTATGTTTTGAGATTATGAATGAATAAAATGTCTGAGTTTCTTGGAACTATTATGTGTGAAGTGTTGATCTTGAAATGTGTGAGTGAAGTCTTAAATAATTAAGGAATTAAGTGGGGATCTAATAAGTGTATGTCTTAATAGAAAGATGCCTCTTAGAAGAAGACTAGTGTCGACGTCGGGAAAAAATTCGCGGGTTGGGTCACAACTTGAATCTTTCTCTCTTCCTAAGTTATGTCTACCCTTACTCTTTTTATTTGCGAAAAAAGGTTTTAAAGGGTTTTTTAGGAAAAGGCAAACATGTACCATGTCGACGATTGAACGTTTTACAGAGTCGCCAATTGGTAGATTTGAAATGGTTGTACCAACTCAATCGAGTTTTGTTTGAAAGAGGCCCAATTGCTGGACACTATCAAAACTTGATCTTTGAAAACAAAGTTTTGAGTTCGGGGGCTTGGTTAAGTGTGGGAAAGGTGTTATGCACCCCACAACTCCCTTGTAAACACGGTACCACATCTTTTCAATATTTTCCTTTTAAATATGCAATGTGTGTGTGAATGCTGGATGAAATTGGGCCTATGCTTTGATTGGAAAGTATGTTTATGCATCGTTGAACCTATATACGAAGGGTTTGATTTGATTTGCAAAAAAGTGTTTGATTTGATTTGCAAAAGCTTTTTTTCCCGATAAGATTTGAAATGATGTTTTGAAAGAAGGTTTTCAAACCCTTACGCTAACATAGGAATTGAAGTACATCGATACTTTAATTTTATCTTTTCAGCCTTAAGGCTCAATTTGAATGGTGATTATCGGGCTGCAAAGCATCCTCGACCACAAAAATAAATACAAGTGTCGGTCCTCTCATGGGCATGACAGCCATCGGAGTGACTCTGACACGACAATCCATATTTTTTCACTATGTTGAGACCTTAAATCCGGATAACTGTTTTAAGGTCTTTTGTATGTACATATTTTATAGAAAAACTGGCAGGGTACATTTGTAAAGTGGAGTTTGTCCATCGTGGGAATCAGATTCTGATCTGTTTGATCATGAATTCCACGATTTCTAGGCTCACATAGGGAGGCTAATAAACCTGCACAGCTCAAATTTGTACAGATATATATATATATATATATATATGTATATATATATATGTATATATATATATATATCCAAACATCGCCAGAACCAAGGATTCATTCAGTAAATCCTAGTTTGCACATGGCCGAAGCGTCTCGTTCCCACTAGATAGCGATCTAAGGGCCGTGATGTTGCTTTCATAACTGAAACTAGAAAAATACTAGATTTAAATAAATCTCAGCCATTCTAGCTTCCCAGTTCTGTCTGAACCTATTTTGAACTGTTTGAAAGCTAGAGTTGGCGAGATTTAAAGAAATCTAGTTCGCCCGCAGAAATGTCAATTCTGATTCATATCAAATGAATATTTAAAGCAATAATTTAATAAAAATGAGTAAAATAATATATATATAATTATATATATAAGAAAGTTGTAAGGAGCGATGGGTTTTCACTTGCAAGCCCGTACTGGAATTGAAATATATATATATATATATATATATATATATATTTATAAAAGCTGTAAATAGCCATGGAATGATCCAGGCTTTGATAGGAATGAAATATATATATATAAAAGCTGTAAAAAGAGCGATGAGTTTTCACGCCTGTGCCCGGACTGGAAAGTAAATATATATATATATATATATATATATATATATATTTATAAAAAGCTGTAAGAGCCATGGAATGATCCAGGTTGGACAGAATTGAAATATACATATAAAAAAAAGTAAAGGGCGGTGGGTTTTCACTCCAAGACCCGGACTAGAATGAAAATATTTGTATATTCATAAAAGCAGTAAAATGGCCACAGAATGATCTAGGCCAAACTGAAATGTATATATATATATATATATATAGACAGAAAAGTAGTCAACCAGGACTGGGAAGATAACCCAGTATGGTGAATGTTGTATATATATATATATATATATATATATATATATATATATATATATATGCAGAAAAGTAGTCAACCAAGACTGGAAAAATAACCCAGTGTGGTGAATGTTGCTTATATATGCATATATATATATATAAGAAGTAAACTACATCGTATTTGACATCCGAGTGTGACAGAATTGAAAAGTTAGTATATATACAGTTAAATATATACAAAAAAAGCCAAACCCGGACTGGAAAGATAACCCAGTCCAGCGAAGTTGCTCAATACGAAGATGCAAGTATATAAAAGCTGCTGGAAGCAACGGATCGTTAATTCGAGTTGTAGAAATGCCAAAAAATGCGTTTAGGTACTAAAATGTACCAAACATTAACAAAAACGGCCACGGAACTGAGTTCCGGGCATATTTAGAAAACAAAACTTGATATGCAAGTGTATAAAAGTGCGAAAAAGTAATAATAACTTTCTGATCGTAAAAATACTCACAATGGACTGTTACACGGGCTTTTTGCCAAATCGTAGGCTTTAAACGTCCAAATCTATCGGTTATTTTCTGATATGTGGTAGTATGTGGGTATATCTACGTGTTAGAGTGAAAATTTTTTGGTTTGGAAGAAAAAAAAATAGCTGGAAAACCAAACGGGTAGGGGTTCAGAGCGTTTCTTCCTTCTTTAAATGAGCTGGGGGTGAGCTCATATATATAGACCTAGGAGCCTCCACTCTACCTGCTGTTGCCATAGGTAGAGGTGCGGCTTCACGTGGCAGGGCCCATGTGGTGGGTCCTGTTGCATCAAAGTACGTGCACTCCAAGCAATGCGTGTCAAGTTCGTAACTTTTTAACTTTTGATCGAAGCGTCCGTTTGAGGCGTGCTGTACCTTTTCGGAAAGCCCTCGCCTAGAGTTTCACCATGACATGGGATAAAACATTTTTTGGGTCCAAGAAAATGGGTTCATAACCAGGTCTTCGATTCCCTATAATTTATCCGTTGAGCTGTCTTGCGCTGTTTGCACTCGAGATCATTGTTATGGTTCGTTTTGACCTTGGTGGCATCAATTTGGCTTAAGTTTGACCGAATTGACTTTAATTTAATAAAATAACCATTTTGCCCCTCCCGGGGTTGCCTTCAGTGTTGGCATGGCCTTCGGCTGACTTCCTGGGGTTATTTCCAAGGTTTGGATCCCATTCGAGTTTGTTCGTCCTCAATGTTGTCTCCGAGGCTGACTTGGTCATTCCAGATTTTCCTCTGGAGATGTTGTGATGCTTTAGGATTGTTTTTGAAGTTGATCTGACCTCCCGGGATGAGACTGGGGCTGACCTGTACATCCCGGGTTAAGAGTGGGGCTGACCTGTACCTCCCGGGTTGAGATAGGGGCTGACCTGTACTTCTTGGGTTGAGATCGGGGCTGACCTGTACCTCCCGGGTGGAGACCGGGGCTAACCTATACCTCCCAGGTTGAGACCAGGGCTGAGTTGTACCTCCCAGGTTAACACCGGGGCTGACCTATACCACACGGGTTGAGACCGGAGATGACCTGTACCTCCCGGGTTGAGACCGGGGCTGAACTGATGGCCCGATATTGAGACCAAGGTTAAACTGATGGCCTGGTATTGAGACCTGGGCTTAACTGAAGGCCCTGTATTGAGACCGGGGTTGACCTAATGGCCTGGTATTGAGACCGGGGTTGACCTGATGGCCCGATATTGAGATCGGGGTTGAAATAATGGCCCGGTATTAAGACCGGGGTTGATTTGATTGCCCGGTATTGAGACCGGGGTTGAACTAATGGCCCAGTATTGATACCGTGGTTGATTTGATCAGACAGTTTTGCCCTCCTATAGTGTTAGTAACAGGGAAACAAATTTTGAGTGTCTATAGATGCCCCTCTTTATCATGTTCATGCAATGCAATGAAATGAACATGATATAGATTAGTAGACACGGGAAATTCAAATGCAAAAGGGAGGCAATGCATGATAGGGTATGTCATGAATGTTAGATACCTTCGAGGGGGTAGGGATATCACTAATTAATTACGCTAGCTTTTGCTAAGGATAATGTTATTCATGATATCCCTTGGGGCGGCACTATCAGACCATTACTGGTAGGATAACCACTGATAGGTTATCAGAGTTAATCTATCATAGATTGTTCTCGTCTCGTTCTACCGGGGATGACGTTATCCGTAATGAACCTACCAACTCTGATGAAGATGATATTATTGATGCTACATTAGTTTGAGACTAATGGTTTCCCACACCGGTCGATACTCTCCATGGGGCATTTTTCCGTCTGGTTGATGCCATTGTACCTTTCTGTCAATTTCTCCACTAGGGATACATCTTGGTTACCGAGTTACCTCAGTGCTTCCGACGCCTATCTTGATGATAACTTACACCGGTAGTTTGAAACAGGGGGTTTGAATCACCAATCCTTCTCGGTGCTCCCTTTGAGGATGTGTATAACAGACTCCATCATTGGGAATGGATTATTATATTGCTTCCATACCAAATCACTTCCGATGCTTTGTGGGGGTTATGCCAACAGCTGAGACATCGCTGGGGTTTAGCCAACGACTGATACTTCGTTGGGGTTGAGCCAACAGCTGAACTGTCCTCGGCTTGTACCCGACTCTTCGTTGGGGTTGAGCCAACGGCTGAACTGTCACCGGTCTGTACACGACTCTTCGTTAGGGTTGAGCCAACAGCTGAACTGTCACTGGTCTGTACCCGACGCTTTGCTGAGGTTATGCCAACGATTGAACTGTTATCGGTCGGTACCCGACTCTTCGCTGGGGTTGTGCCAATGGCTGAACTGTCACCGGTCTGTTCCCGATGCTTCGCTGGGGTTGTGCCAACAGCTGAACTATCATCGGTCTGTACCCGACGCTTCGCTGGGGTTTGAGCCAACTGCTAAACTATCACTGGTCTATACCCGATGCTTCACTGGGGTTGTGCCAACGGCTGAATTGTCACCGGTCTGTACCCGACGCTTCGCTGGGGTTGTGCCAACAGCTGAACTATCACCGGTCTGTACCTGACGCTTTGTTGGGGTTGTCCCAATGGCTGAACTGTCACCGGTTTGTACTTCATGCTTCGCTGGGGTTGTGCCAACGGCTGAACTGTCATCGATCTGTACCCGACGCTTCGCTGAGGTTAAGCCAATGGCTGAACTGTCACCGGTCTGTACCCGACGCTTCGCTAGGGTTGTGCCAACGGCTGAACTGTCACCGGTCTGTACCCGACGCTTCGCTGGGGTTGAGCCAATAGCTGAACTGTCACCGATCTGTACCCGACGCTTAGCTGGGGTTTGAGCCAACTACTGAACTGTCACCGGTCTGTACCTGACGCTTCGCTAGGGTTGTGCCAACGGCTAAACTGTCACCGGTCTGTACCCGACGCTTCGCTTAGGTTGTGCCAACGGCTGAACTGTCACCATCTGTACCTGACGTGTCGTTGGGGTTGTCCCAATGGCTGAACTATCATCGGTCTATACTCGACGCTTCGCTGGCGTTATGCCAACGGCTGAACTGTTACTGATCTGTACCCGACGCTTCGCTGGGGTTGTGCCAACAGCTGAACTGTCATCGATCTGTACCCGACACTTCGCTGAGGTTGTGCCAATGGCTGAACTGTCACCGTTCTGTACCCGACGCTTCACTGGGGTTTAGCCAACGGCTGAAATGTCATCGGTCTGTACCCGACGCTTCGCTGGGGTTGAGCCAACGGCGGAACTGTCACCGGTCTGTACCTGACGCTTTGAAAGTAGCAATTTTTGGCAGTTTTGCGCAGTTTTTCAGTAGTTTTTTTAGCTTTCTTCATCATTGATCACCGGACATGACTTCGGGATGAATACCAAGGGTTTTCAGGGAGTTCCTCTTTCTGTCAGGATTTAGCTGCTTAAACGCATGATTTCAGGACAAATCGCTTAATCGGGTAGCGATTTTTCTTCCGATTTGACTTGGCAGCTCATATGAACTCCGTTTTAACTCGAACTGAACTGAGCCAGAGGGAGCGGGGCCCACCTTGGGGAGTTACAGGCAGAGGTGCGACAGTCATAGTTGGGCCCGCTTCTACCTGTGGCTTTATATTGGCTGCAGGAGTTCATTTGAAATCAGTTTCATTTCGAGTTTCAAACGGAATCTGATTTTCTTTTTCAGATTAATGGAGTTCAGGCAGCCTTTTTCAGATTCCGTCATGTTCCCATGCTTTCATCGCATCGCAGGTAACGTTTTACATCCTTTTTTTGCAAGATTTAACCGTTAAAAGCATGTAAACCACGTAGGGTGGTTTCAGACGCAATGTATGAAAAATGTATGCCTATATGACCTGCTAAAAATTTTCTAACTTCATATGTATGCATATTTTACTGTAATGCACGTTTTAATGTAAAAAATTCAGATTCTGAGACAGTTATATTTTGCTCTTTTTGATCAGTCTACTCATCCTTTTTGAGGTCTAGTGAGCCTGGATTTTTAACTAAAAAATGTCCATAGTAATTTGGCTACTATGTGAAGTTTAATTTTGATTTTATTTTATAAATATGAACTGTTCCTATTTTTGGAAAGGTGTGCTACTGAATGGCCACCTAGACATGCCTATGTGCATGCGGACAGTCCATTTTGCAAAAGAGACTCTGGCGAAATTTTTTCAAAAGCCCAACCATCTAATAAACATTTAATTTGGACTCTACTGGGGATTTTTGACTGACGCGTGCATGTTTTAGGACTTAGAAATGCATAAAATACTGATTTAAATTAATAAGCATAGGTTTTAGGCTTACCACACCCTTTCTGAGGTGATTTAGAGCCTTTGTCCAGGTGATGGACTGAGACAGACCTGGCAGTGCTAGCAGGGTAGTTTCAGACGTTAGACGGAGGCGAGCTTCTAATGTTACTCAGCCACGTCCAGCTCGGCCGCCTCATAGATTAGCAGAGTCGGTGATTCGTCCAGCCCAGGACGAGCATCCGATTGATATTGATGATGAGCAGGCTCCTTTTGCTGCTCCTGCCCCGGCTCAGACCCCACGTACGGAGCTTCTGGGCATTGTTGTGCCAACCCAGGAGTTACTGGGAGACTTGAGTCGTCATCCATCGCAATTTCTTCATGCCAATGAGGTGACTTAAAGTTTTCTTCTCTCTGGATTCTCTTTCTTTCTTTTGCCATTATCGGGGCATAGGTTTCTTGATATGGGTTGGTTTTTGATGCAGGTTCCTGGCTTTATGCAGCCCAAAGGGAACTGGTTCAAGTGCACTCCCTCTACCATACTTTGCACCAAGAGTACAAGGATATCATTGACGGCTAGGGGTTTCAGGCCTTCTTCTCTATTCTTCTCCGCCGTTTCCCCTGGGGTTATATGAGGGCTTTGTCTGAGCGCTGGTTCCACCAGACTCAGTCTCTTCATTTGTTGGACTGCGAGGTGATGATGACGCCTATGGATTGGAGGTTCATCACCGGCATTGAGTTCGAGGGTGAGCCAGTGCCTGTCGTGGCTAACATCACACCCATTGCCGTTCGATCCCTGTTGAGAATTCCTGCGATGGCGATCAAAGGTCGAACGGTCTGATCGGGTCCCTTGAGTATATATGCCTAGAGTGGGGCTTTACTTGAGCCTCTACCTGATGATCAGAGGGTTAGGGATCGCATTTTGAGGCGATTGTTTCTGGTTATCATCAGGGGTTATTTTGTGATGGACAACTCATCGACTGTGTCCTTTGCCCTGGTCAGTGCTACCAGACATGTAAAGCTCCTCAGTGACTTTGATTGGGGTTCCTATACCTTTGCCTATTTTCTTCGGGGCATGCGCATGCTTTTGGAGGGTTTGACGGAGGCTTGGTTAGGGTTCTACCCATTTCTGCTGGTGAGTACATCTTTCTTGTACCTTTTTTTTGCATTATATTTGTCAGTCTTCGACACTGAGGACTTTTGATATTTACATGGCCAGTTCTGGGCGTATGAGAGGCTTCTTTGCCTACGGCCTACCACTGCTTTAGGCCTGGAGACTTATCCCTGGGGACGGCGTTGGCACCACTCCACTCTGACGGAGGTCCCTGTTGCTGAGGGTTTTACTCATTCCCGCCTGTAGTTGGAGCTTTTGACAGCCGGAGTGATCTCGTGGATCCCATATACCTCCGAGTTTTTGACTGTTGGATTTGAGGGAGGCTTCCCCACTGGTCGAGAGTTTGCATTGTTGACCCGCAGAGTCCCATTTTTAACAGAAGGAGGCTGGGAGCTCTATCTAAGAGAGCATGCTATTAGGAGTATTACAGGGCAGATCTGTATTCCCATTATTCCTCTTGCTTGGCATCATTGGCCGTTGATCCAGCCACTGACAGTTATCCCTATGGAGGGCGTAGACGGCTTTACCCTATCAGAGGGCCCTTACAGCCAGGAAGCATTCAGCAGTAGGTAGAGTCCTCGAACGATTGGAGCTCAAACTCATGCTACCCAGTTTATGGAAGACATGGTGCCTGGGTTTGTGATGATGACAGACTAGATAACTTGCCTCAGGGAGCCGACTCATTTGAACCAGATCACAGGGCTGACCCAGCAGTTAGAGAAAGCTCATTTATTCATCAGGCATCTTGGCAGAGATCCGTCAGAGGCATCTTCTTTTGACCCTTCTAGCTCAGGAGCGGGCCCCTCATCAGGTCCATTTTCCAATAATTTTGTAGGGGCTGATCCTCCCTTGTACCTCCCAGACATGCCAGATGACCGTGGCTTTGTGTCCACGGAGGAGATGGAGCAGATTAACCACCTGAGTGTAGATGTTTTGGATCTTTTTGGATAGCTATTGTAGCTATATCTTTTGGTCGGCCACTGTTTTGGCTGTTTGGACGGCTGTGCCCCATTTTGATAGACCACTATTAGTAGTTGGGTGGTGGTGCCCCAAATTCCTGTACTTTTTATTTTTTTTTGTATTTATCAGATAGGGATGATGCTTGTAGTAGATAGTTTATTGTAGATATGCATGATATTTCCTATCTATCGCATCATGTTTATCATTGTCATTATGTATGTATTATGCCATGTGTATGCATTTAGACAGATGAGTTCAAATTTGACCCTTAGATGGTCTTATAATACGGTGATACAGATGGCGTCATCTACCGTCAGTCGTATTGAGCACTTACCACCATCTGTGGTGGCATCATCCTTGAGATCGTGGTATGAGAGCCTGCCTTTCCCAGCCAGAGGGACAGTGGATCAGATGCTGGGGCATTCGTTGGCCCTTGTAGACTTTTAGGTTCCATATTGGTTCATAGATGGCATCTTATCCTGTTGGATACCCGATAGATAGGTCTTTTGCTTTGGGCATTATGAGCTGACTTTGACCCTTGAGGAGTATCAGCGGTTTACTAGCTTAGCTTTAGAGGTGCCATATGCTCGTATGATGATCAATGATATGAGGAGACCATTTATACGGATGTCAGGTCTTCGCCAGAGCGTAGTTATGGATGAGATCATCTCTAGACGCGTGATCTCCATAGACTTTTTGATTGATCGGTTTGGTGAGCTTGAAAGTTACGATCAACATGCCGGGGATTTTATTGTATCGGCAGAGGCGTGATGTTTGGCCAGGAGAGACATTTTATTGATGTGCATCGTAGCCTACGTCTATATGCCGCTACGTTTGGACCATTTGGATGTGGGATTGATAGTTGTGGTTCGGGCCCTTAGGCAGGGTAGCACCATTATACCGATGATATTGGCTGAGACGCTGAGAGCAGCCACCTACTGAAGTACCCACCCGGAGGGGTTTTTCAGAGGCAGTTCGGTCTTATTGTATGTATGGCTCATGTCCCATCTACGACCGATTGGATTTTTTAGACACCAGGGGTATTGTTTCACCCATGAGATAGCCATGTCACTCTCCTTCCAGCATGCGAAGTGTACTGACGCCAAGACATGGTCATCATTTCTGTCTAATATTGTGCATTCGTTCTCGATTCTGCCATGCGTAGGACTAGTCTCTCCCTATAGCTTTATCACCCATGCATTTGGCATGGACTATTTGCCCTTAACGGGATTGAGGGGAGTGACTACTTACCATTTTCTGGCTATTATAAGTCAGTTCGATCAGTTTCAGAGCCTGCATCAGTTTGAGGGGGCTGTTGATCAGAGGATGTCAGCTTCGTCTATGTCATCTATCTATTTGATCCGAGTGTATAAGTGTTGGACTCATAGGGAAAGGGTTGATTTATCCAATAGCCATCCGGACCGTTCTCCAGAGTACTCAGCATGGTTAGAGGCAGATATCGCATCAGCTGCATTCATTCAGTCAGCTCCGATAGTGGACTCAGAAGAGGAGGAGCCTATGGAGGATCTTGAGTCTCCTACTGAGAATGAGTTGTTCATGGGTATGACAGCAGCACTAGTTAGTGACCCGCCGATCATTCCTGCAGAGACCGATCCAACTTTGGCAAACTCACTAGCTAGGATAACTTTTGAGAGAGATCAGGCTAGAGCCCTGTTGTTGACTGCCATGTCTGGCAGAGACATAGCTTTTTCTAAGAGGGATGTGGCTCGAGCCACTCAGGATATAACATTGATTGAGAGAGACGAGGCTCGATCTTCTCGCAACGCTGCCTTTGTCGATATTGAGGAGACTTTGATCGCCAGAGACGTAGCTTTTTCGAAGAGGGATGAGATTCGGTCTGCCAGAGATGCAGCCTTTGAGGAGATTGATGAGGTTTTGATTGCCAGGGATGCTGCTTTTGTGGAGAGGGATGAGGCCATAGCTTCCCGGGATTTCCACATTGCTGATAGTACTGCTCTCCGATCTTATACTCATGGTCTGGTTACCGAGATGAGTGCATACATTGATGATCACAGTGCCACACTACAGATAATTGTAGATGTTTTGGCCCGCATGGAGGCTGGGGGTATTGCACTTGCAGCTACTCCTCCGTCTTCAGAGAGAGATGCCATATTGGCATTGCTGTCTTGCTTATCCATGGGTCCATAGACTAGCTTTATTTTTCCTGCACATACTAGATCAGCCATTTTTGTCATGTATGGGACACTATGTATATATCAAATAGTATTATATATCAGAGAAATATATTTTGATTCACTTCCCTGTTTGGATGTGTATTATCATTGCTGAGTAATTACCACTTCTTTCATGACTTGCTATTGTTGATGTATCTTAAGCTTCTCCTTGATGGACTGACAGTGAGATGTCAGAGAGTATCTCAGATAGTCCTACTGACCAAGGAGGCTTGATAGTTTTTAGGTTTTATATGGCTTCGGTGTTTTGGAACTGGTCTTTATTGGTTTTTTTTCTTGAAGGTCAAACCACATCGTAAATGGCTGCCTACGTACTCCTGGGTGTAGGGAGATCAGGTAATTCTTAGTTTAATTTTTTGTGTGAGAGAGGTTTGAAAAGTATTTGTCTTGTGTTTTGAGTTTGGTTTGATGAGTTTTTGAATTTTTTGTTTAGTTTGACAGCACCAGAAATGGCTGCCTACGTACTCCTGGGTGGAGGGAGATCATGTCATTCGTAGTTCCGACTTCTAGTGAAAAAAACAAACCTGATTTGATTTATAGGACCAGGATGCGGGTATTCATGCGTTTCAGACATAGTACCTTTTTATGGTGTTTGAGTTGATGAGTTGGGGAAATTCGGTTCCATCCATCTCTTATAATCTGATAGCTCCTCCTGTCAACACCTCTTTGACAATGAAAGGACCTTCCCAATTAAGGGCGAACTCTTCTTTGGCTTCGTCTTGATTGGCCAAAACTTTCTTCAGCACCAAGTCGTTTTCTTTGAATTGCCGTATTTGAACTTTCTTGTTGTAGGATCGAGCAATCTTTGCTGATATAACTTCCCGTGGAAAATGGTTGTAGCCCTCTTTTCATCTATCAGGGATAGTTGGTGGTATCGGTCTTGCAACCATTGAACTTCGTCCATCTGAGCATCAATTAACACTGGCAAGGACTCCATCTCTACTTCTATGGGAAGGACTGCTTGCCATAGACCAATAAATAGGGGGTAGCCCCAGTAGAGGTACGCATTGATGTCCTGTATGCTAACAGGGTTAGACGCAGTAGGTCAGGCCATTCTTTGTGATTGGTGGACATTTTCTGCATGATCTTTTTGATGTTCTTGTTGGCTGCTTCGACAATACCATTCATCTTGGGCCGATAGATGACAAAATTGAGATGCTTAATGTGGAACTTGGTACATAGCTCTTTCATCATTTAATTGTTCAGGTTCTTGGCATTGTCTGATACGATCACCTCCGGTTGTCCATATCGACAGATGACGTTATTTTTGATGAAACCAATGATGACCTCTTTGGTGACTTTGGGAAAAGAGGCAGCTTCAACCCACTTGGTAAAGTGATCGATCACGGTGAAGATGAATCGATAACCATTGCTGGCTTTGGGTTTTATTGGCAGGTCACATCAATTCCCCACATGGAGAAAGGTAATGGTGAACTTATGTTGTGTAGCTCATTTGGAGGAGCGTGCATGACATTTCCATATACTTGGCATTGAAAGCATCTCCTGACATGATCATCATAGTCAGCTTTGAGAGAGAGCCAATAATACCCTGTTCTTAATATCTTCTTGGCCAGCAGATGACCGCTCATATGTGGACCACAGACTCCACCGTGGACTTCATCCATCAATCTCTAAGCTTGCTCTTTATTAAGGCATCTTAAGAGGCCTATCCCAGTATCCCTTTTGTACAATGCATCTCCGCTCAGATAGAACTTCATAGCGATTTTGTGAATCCGCTTTCGTTCGAATTGGCTTGCCCCCAGCGGGTGTAGATCCATCTTGGAGATATTTCTTGATGTCTTGATACTAAGGCTGTTTGATAGGAAGTATTTCATCTGATATGTCTCCAATATAATTCTAGTATATTGGGGCCTTCTGACTTATGAATTTGATGCAGGGAACCCCACTCCTATCGGATATGTAGATCAAGAAAGCTAACGTCGCCAATTCATCAGCGAAATCATTCCTACCCCGAGGAATATGGATGAAGGTTATGTCGTGAAAATCTAAAGATATGTTAATGACCTACCGGTGATAGGGCAGCAAATGCAGTTCTTTGGTGTGATATGCCCCAGTGGTTTGTCTGATGACCAATTTAGAGTCTCCGAAGACTGGTAAATGTTTGATACCCATGGATTGGGCTAACTTTAACCCCATTATGCAGCCTTCATACTCGGCTATGTTGTTGGTATTGCTAAATTATAGTTTGATAGCCACAGGATATTGTTCTCCTGTACCAGAGATAAGGACTGCCCTAGCTCCGACACCCTCTATGTTTACTGCTCCATCAAAATATATTTTCCATGGTTGGACTGTATTCTCTTGTTGAAGTTGTTGAATTGTCATGATCCCATCATCCGGGAAATAAGTCTCCAGTCCCCCCTGATGGTGCTTCGCCTAATTGATCTACAATGCCTTGACCTCTGATGGACTTCTGAGTCACGTAGACAATGTCGAACTGTTGTAGGATCAACTGCTATTTGGATAGTCGACAATTCAACATTGGCTTGTTGAATACGTACTTCAGTGGATCCATGCGGGATATGAGGTAGGTCGTGTGCTCATGGAGGTAATGTTGTAACCTCGTGGCAGCCCATGCTAAGGCACAACAGGTTTTCTAGATCAAGGTGTACTTTTGTTCCCCACTGCTGAACCTTTTGCTGATGTAGTAGATGGCTCTCTCCTTGCTACTATCATCTTTCTGTCCCAGCATACAGCCCATTGCATTGTCATTGACGGACAAGTACATAAATAGGGGAACTCTGTCCTTTGGGGGTACCAAGGCTGGTACCTCGATCAGCTGCTTCTTGATGGCGAGGAAGGCTTTCTGACAATCCTCATGAAATTTGGTGGAGGAATTCTTCCTTAGTAGCTTGAATATGGGTTCACAGGTTACTGTGAGTTGGGAAATGAACCTGCTTATGAAATTGATCCTTCCTAGGAACGTGCGTATCTCCTTCTCTGTTTGAGGTACTGGCACTTCAGTGATGGCTTTGATCTTGGCAGGGTCTAGCTCGATGCCTCGATTGCTCACTAGGAATCCTAACAACTTGCCTGATTTAACGCCAAAAGCACATTTAGCTGGATTTAGCTTGAGGTTGTACTTACGTAACCTGTTAAACAGCTTCCTGAGATGGTCTATGTGATCATCTTCCCTCTAGGATTTGATGATGATGTCATCCACATATACCTCTATCTCCTTATGCATCATGTCATGAAATACGACCATCATGGCTAGCTGATATATGGCTCCGGCATTAATGAGGCCGAAGGATAGTCATCTATAGCAGAAGGTTCCCCAGAGAGTGATAAAAGTTGTTTTCTCCCTGTCTTCTTCAGCAACCATGATTTGATGGTAACCAGCAAAGCAATCCACGAAAGAATACATGCCATACTGCGCCGTATTATCAATCAGGATGTAGATGAAAGGTACTGGGAAATTGTCCTTGAGGCAGGCTTTGTTCAAATCCTGGTAATCCACACACATTCGTACCTTCCCTTCGGGTTTAGGTACGAGAACTATGTTTAACAGCCACTTTGGGTATGCTGATACCATGATGATGCTGGCTTTGAATTGTTTAACGACCTTTTCTTTGACTTTTAGACTCCATTCAGGTTTCAATTGCCTGAGCTTCTGTTTGACTGGCTTGAATCCATCTTTGATGGGCATTCGATGGATGACAATATCAATAGATAAGCCAATCATGTCTTCATGGGACCATGCAAACACATCCTGGAACTGTGTTAGGAGTTCGATCAGGTCGATTTTTTGATTTGGTGTGAGGTCTATGCCTATCTGGATTTCTTTGATGTTTTCGGAGGTTCCTATGTTGATAGTGGTGGTTTGGTCGAGGTTTGGTTTGGGTTTGTCTTCGACCCATTCTTTGATCTCCTCGAGCACCTCATAGTCATATTCCTCCTCTTGATCAATATCCATCAAGTCAAAGTTCAGTTCTACATCAAAGTTGTAGTCACTGTGACAGGTTGGCATCTCATCAGCAGTGACAAACAAATCCAACTCTGGAGTCCTGAAAACAAAAAATGCTTTCACTTTAATATATGCAACTGCTTAAATATACAAAGCATTTGGCAAAGCATGAAAAAAGTTACTGCTATAGCTGTGCAATCAAAAGTAAGCAGTAAATGAACGCATGTTACATGGCAGATGGACTCTCTGCCCTTTTACCCTTTTTGACTGAGGCACGGGACGCTGCTCCAGTTATCCAGGGTTAGATCCTCATGAACAGGGAGGATCAGGGAATTGTACTCATCTGCTTCGTCTCGGATAATGACTGAGACATCCTTTACAATAGGGCCGAGATTTTTCTTTGAACTACCCCCTTTTCCCTTCTTGATTGGAGGAATTTGAATCTGATCCTTGTCGTCACTGTCTGGGATCTCATCATTCATACCCTCGCAGTTTATGATAACCCGCATGTTAGCAAATGGGTCTCGTCCTTCGTACATGATCTTTTCTTTTCCTTTTTTTCTATCACCTTCAGGCTTTGGGGTCTTTCTTTCACATACCAGTATGATTGGAGGAAATAACATGGTTGATATCATAGTGGGGATCTTCCTCATTGGCTTTATGAAACCAGCATCAGTGAGGTTCGGCAGTAGTATGGTGCAAGCATGAGCCTTAGGGTGCTTATGTGGATTTCGATGGCTTGACCCAGATGAATAACCCAATCCGGCTCTCCCTGACTAGCTCGGGATTTGGACTGGACTTCTGATACCTTGCTAATTTTTTCCTAATCCTTCTCCAGGTTGAAAACCCAACGATACCATCTCCTGGCCTACTGTCATTACTTCAAGGGAGACCTTTGGCTTTAGGGCTGGTGCTCCGATAGGTTGATACTGAGTATCACTCACCTCTAGGGCTTGAAAACTTGTAGGTTCAATCCCTGCATCCAGGCTGACCGGCATGTCTCCCTGTATGTAGACAGGGTATTTCGATTCTGTATTCACTGTGATTAGGTTGCCATTGATAATATATTTAAGTTGTTGATGGAGGGTGGATTGCACTGCCTCTGCCATGTGGATCCATGGCCTACCCAGCAACAAGTTGTATCCAGTGGCGATGTGGAGCACCTGGAAAGACACATATAAAGTGTGCGGACCGATCTCTAGTGGAAGCTCTATTTATCCCATAGCTTATCGACGAGATCCATCAAAAGCCCGGATGACCATATGACTGGTTTTGATTTGGTTCGGGTTAATCTTCATTATTTCCAAAGTATCGTAGGGACAGATGTTGAGGGATGATCCTTCGTCTATGAGCACACCTCCGATCACATACCTGGAAGATATCACTGCTATGTGTAATGACTTGCGATGACCCGTCCCCTCTGCAGGTATATCATCGTCAGTGAAAGATATCACATTGCTGTTGAAAATGTGTTCTACCACGTGACGGAATTTCTCGGCATCCACTGTCTGTGGCAGGTGGGCTTCTTCCTGTACTTTCACCAGAATGTTGCGATGATCCACTTAGGATAAGACCAAATCTAAGATGGACATTTGTTTGGGTGCGTCTTTCAGGTTTTGCACCACTTTGATTTCATAGTGTCCCATTTTGTTGAAGAACTCTTCGATCTTCTCTTCAGACACCTTTTCTTTGTCTTTGATGACTGGTTTGATCACCCTCTGAGGCAGGTACAATGGATTATCCTTTGGTACAATGGCAATATTGTTTGAGGTGAAACCTTCGTCATTCCCGTAGTTCCATGGGATCCTCTTCAGACTGATAACTGGATACTGAGGTCTGAAGGATAAGATTAAAGGCACGGGTGCGACCACCTTCACAGGATTTTGTGTTTCTTGAACCCCTTTCCCTGGCAGTACTAAGGGTGTGAGGGTTGGTTCATTGTCACAAGACACAACAGCCATTGTATCATGATTCCACACAGTGGGAATAAAGAGAGTGTCTTCATCTGGGAGGCCATAATCCTGATTCCCTTTTATCAATTCACCACTTTCAATCATGTTCCGAATCAGGTTACGAAGTTCCCAGCAACCCTCAGTATCATGGCCGGGTGCATTGGAGTGGTACTGTCAGATTTGGTTAGGCTTGAATTTCTTGGATCGAGGGTTCAATGGAGGTAATAAATCTGCAACCAGTCCCTCGTTAATTAACATCTGGAGGATTTCCTTCATTGGCTGGTTCAGGTTAGTAAAATTCCTTTGAAAGGCGAATTTCCTACCAGCTTGGAAATTCTCCTCTTTGGCCATCTTGTCGGTCCAGGATTCATGCTCATGAGACCGTTAGTGATCCCTCATGGGAATGGGACTGATTTTCGGTGTGGGAGGATTTGCATCAGATTGGTTGGTCTTATTCATCATCTGTCTGGTGATCTGATGTTGATATATAACCAGCTCTGCTAACTGTTCTATTTGTTCCTTGATAGACTTTATCTCCTGCTCTATCAGGAATCGCCTTTTCGAAACTTCCCAACTGTCCGGGCTGTTGTTGCTAGATGGAGTTGACTCTCCCACATAACGGAGGTATTTGGATCCTTCTCCATTTCCTGTGCTGATCATGTTGACATTCTCCTCTTTCGCCTTCTAACATAATCTTCAAAGAAATAAGCTCAGAAAATATCCTTTCATCTTTGTATTAGACCATGAAACAACCATGTAAATTACCAAAATCAAGAAAAGATAAAAATTAGAACACCCACTTCTAATAAACGTGATTGACTCAATTCTGTTTGCATTTCGCCTTCTAGTTCTAGCAAATTGTGGTAGTAAGGAACTGGTTTACACACGTTAGTAATTCTAATTAGTGCTCCAATAGAAAGTATTTTCGAAATACTGTCCGAAATCCGCATGAGGGAGAGGAATGATTCATTGAAAATCGGGGTGGATATCATCATTAACTGTCTGATCATTAAAGGATGTGTGAAATGCAACATAATTCCATTTACCCTTCTAATGATCTTCTAAACCTTTCCCACTTTGAAGCTTCAACTCATTATCTGTAACACCCCAGTCCCACATCAAAAGATATGAGAAAAATTTATCTGTACTTAAAGAAATTTGTCTATTAGCTTGTTTCATATATATCATGGTTGAATGACACTTTTACTGCTCCAAGTTGTCACTCACTTTTAAAGTCTTCCCTAAAGTTCATTTTTCGTCAATTAGGTACTTAAAGTGACATTTTTTGTCGATTACATTCCTTTTACCCGATTTGACTAAAACCCGACCCATTTGTCTTTACTCGATTTGAAATCTTTGCACTTCTGTCCTTCTAAGTTATCCGATTTAATTTTCTTTATTTTTAGAAATTAAGGGAAATTTTATTTTTAAAAAATAAGTAAAGTTTCATAAAGTATAGATTCAAAAAAAATAAAACTTTATTTTCAGAATAAAAATATTTTTTTTAAATGAATAAATTTTTATAAAATATAAATTCAAAAAATAAAACTTTACTTTTAGAAAAAATAGAAATTTTTAGTTTTTTAAAAATGAGTAAAGTTTCGTAAAATATAGATTAAAAAAAATCTTTATTTTCATAAAACAAAATTAGAAATTTTTTATTTTTTAAAAGTATAAATTTTCATAAAAATAATTAAAAATTAAAAGTTTTAAACTTTAATTTTTTTTGAATCCATATATAATGAAACTTTACTCAATTTTTTTTTTAAAAAAATTCTAATTTTTTTCCTAAAAATAATAATAATTTTTTAAAAATTTTAATTTCTTTTTATAAAAAAATTGAATCAATTTTTTATTTATCCTTTACTGTTTTTTGTATTTTTATTTCTATTCTTTTCTAAAAATAAAGTATTATTTTATTTTTTTTGAATCTATATTTTTATGAAACTTTACTCATTTTTTTAAAAAAATCAATTTTTTTTTCTGAAAATAAAGTGTTATTTTTCATGTTTTAGCTTTTTTGAATCTATATTTTATGAAACTTACTCATTTTTAAAAAATAACAATTTTCTACTTTTTTAAAAAATAATTTTTTCTTTTTTTGTTTCATTTTTTGAATCTATATTTTATGAAAATTTACACATCTTTTAAAAAATAAAATGTCCATAATTTTGTTTTATGAAAATAAATTATTTTTATTTACTTTTTTTGAATCTATATTTTAAGAAACTTTACTCATTTTAAAAAATAAATTCTATTTTTTTCTAAAAATAAAGTTTTTTCTTGAAAATAAAAAAAATAAAATCAGATAACTTGGAGGGACAGAAGTGCAAAAAATGTCAACTCCGGTAAAGACAAATGGGTCGGTTTGGGACGAATTTCAATCAAATCGGGTAAAAGGAATATAATCGCCAAAAAATGTTACTTTAAGGACTTAATTGACGAAAAATAAACTTTAAGGACGACTTTAAAAGTGGATAACAATTTGGAGGGACAGAAGTGTCATTCAGCCTATATATTAATAATTTATATTCATTAATATTTAATTTTATATATATATATAAATTACGTATTTATATTAGCTTACAAAAGTATAGCTATTAGCATGTTATGTATATAATAATAACTTACAGTCATTAATTAATAACTTACATACACATACATACATACATATATATATATATATATATATATATATATATATATGTGTGTGTGTGTGTGTGTGTGTGTGTGTGTGTGTGTGTGTGTGTGTGTGTGTGTGTGTGTGTGTGTGTGTGTTTGTGGTCTCCATCTATGGCAACCAATTGCCACAAACACTATTTCAGTAACCATGATCCTAGTAGTTGATCGTCATAATAAAATGTCCATATTAAAAGCAATTTACTGCTTGGATATTCCTTCTTGCGGCAACAAAAATTACTAAAAAATCCCCCCAATCCAACTTATATGTCGCTACAAGCTATAGCGGCAATGTGGAAATATATATATACAATCACTTCATTCTATGACTTTAAATATAAGCTCTTGTTGGTTTTTTAAGAAATGTCCCGTCCCATAACACTAGTCACTTGTGATTAATCAACCACTCTCACTTCCCATAACACTAGTTCATGAATCAGCACTACACTTAATGAAAATAATTTAGTAAATTAATTAATAGAATCTTAGTTTTTATTTTTTATTTTTTGAAAAATATTTTGATGACAAGGACCACCATCTCATGTAATTAAGTCAGCAACATATCGAGTGCATTTATTGGGTAAATTTTTTTATTTACAATCATATTTTTTTTTGTCACATCTCATATATTAATATAAGATATTTTTATTTAATCATAAAATTAAATAAAAGAATAAATAATATATAATATGGTCTCATGTATATATCATTGGCAAATATCCTAAATTAAAGTACATGATATTTGCCCCAAGCCAGTCTTATACATTCATCTTTTCTATTTGTAAACACTCGAAATTTCGCATTCCTGTTACTAACCATGTAGGAGGGCAAGACCGTCTTTTACCTTCCAAAGACAACCCTAGAAGTCTAAATCATCAGACCAGACCCCTGGAGACAGCCCTGGGAAATCATCAAATCAATATCCCCGGAGACAGCCCTGAGAATCATCAAATCAACTTCAGAGACAGCCCTGAAGACAGACGAAAGTCAACAGCAGTCAAACCCCGGAGATAACCTTGAGGGAAGACAGCTGCAGCCACGTCAAAATTCACACAGAGCCATCACAGCAATTGAGAGTGAAAACTGAGCCATACAGCTCAACGGACGGACTGCGAAAACTCAAAGATCTAGTCATGGACCCATCTTCCTAGATTTGGAAAAGGTCAAGCCCCATGACATGGCATAGCTCTCGGAAAGGGCTTTCCGAAAAGGTATAGCACGCCTCCATCGGATTCCCGGATTGCAAGTTATGAAGCTTCAAGCGAACAGTGCGTTGGTCGGAGTGCACATACTTTGAGACAGCAGGGCCCACCAGGCCCAGCCACAGGTAGACCTGTGGCTACCGCGGGTGGGGCCTCGCCTAATCGGGACTATATATATGGCCTCCCCCTTTAGCTTATAGAAAAAGAGAGAGAGAAAGAAAGAGCCGCGACAAGACAAATAGAGGCTAGGAGAGTCAAACGGAGCTTCTATCATACTCCAATTTGCATAAAACTTCTTTGTAAACGTTCATATACATATATACTACAACATATACGTGGGAAGCGATTTTCGAGGAGCCAAAAGCCGTTCAAGAGCTGTTCTAGTGAAATACTGTAAGATTTCGCTAGATCTGTCTTCTCCGCTTACTCTAATACGTATATAAGTGTTATATACATATATTTAGTAGCTTATATTCGTTAAATCTAAAGTTTTAACTGTTCATTTCTTGTAAATAGTCAATATTTGAGTTGTATTGACTAGATATGTACTATATCTAGCCAGATCTAGCTTTTAACCGGTTCAAAAGTTGTAAAACTTGAACCTGGAAGCTAGAATGGCTAATATATGTACAGATCTAGTTTTCTTTCTAGTTTTTGTAAGTATATAGCAACCACGTGACCCTAGATTTGTATCTAGAGGAAATTGGAAGCTATGAGCTACTCTATGGAGATTTGACTGATGAATCTTTCGTTTAGCGATGTCTAGTATAGTTTTATGTTTTATTGCAGTATATTCATTATGCAGGCTGTTTATTTGATTTTCTGTGAGGCTAGGAGCTACAGGATCTACAATTCAACCAATGGATCTAGATCTGGTTCCCATGATGGACCTGGTTGAGTTGTACAGCCAGCTTGCAAATTTTGTACTTGTAAATATAGAACCTTAAAACGGTTATCCGGATTTAAGGTTCCGAAATAAAGAAAATCATATATGTGGTGTCTGGGCATACTTTGATGGCTTTCATGCTCATACGGAGCCCGACACTTATATATATATATATATATATATATTATTTTATCGAAGATGCTTCACATCTCAAGAATAAAATGAAAACGAGCCGAAGATGGAAAAAATGGAAGTATCAAAGGGCTTCAATTCCTATGCCAGCGAAAGGGTTTGAAAACCACTTTTCAAAACATCACTTTCATATTGTTATCTAAAAATGGACTTTTCAATAAATCAAACCCTTCGTATATAGGTCCAACGAAGCACAACACTACTTTCAAATAAAGCACTTATGCCCAATTAATTGTAACACACACACACACATAATGATTAGGGATTGAAAATATGTGGTAACCGTGTTTTATGGAAGTCGGGGGGTGCCTAACACATTCCCCCCGCTTAAGCAAGCCCCCGAACTCTATGAATCTCGGTTTCCAAGACCAATTAAACAGAGTCCAATATTGGGCCATATAGCAATATCGTTCAAAACTAGGTCAAATTGGAACAACCATTTAACTCATACCAACTGGCGGCTCTGTCTAATTCGGACCAATAAAATCAATCTTTTCAAATTATCGACATTTTATATCAGTCTCTTCCTAAAATATCACCCTTAAAGCAAGATTAAACCAAATAGAAAACATAAAGGGTAAGAACCAAACACCTAGGAAGATGGATTAATTTTTTTTCGGGTCGACAGGTGGCGACTCTGCTGGGGACAGTAGAGGGCTTAAGCCGTATTTTCAAAACTTTTCAATTCTCTTCTTTGTGCCTGTGTGTGAAATGACGTCTTTACATTGAATGGATGTGAATGAATGTCTCTTTACCATGCTTTATCTATGATTCCTCCATGCCGAAAAGCCCATGAGAGTAAACCTAAGATAGGTCAGCCTCTGATAAACCAAACGCGAAGGGAAGGCTCTTCATACCTTTCCCTTTCAATTCCATGTCAAAATATCAAATGTTGTAAATATCAGTCCCTATCAAATATCAAATATTAAAGTGTAAATTCTTTCGAATTCATTGTCAAATATCAAATCCTGTCATGATATCATGTCATCAAAATAACTGACATCTGTTTTACAGGAAAATATTAAAAATCCCCTAAACCTGACACATTGGATAGTATGCATATTGTTTGGGTCTATCAAGACTAAACTAGCTACTTTTATTGTAGGCAAGATTGGTACCACTACCAGATCCAAATCTAAGAAGGCAAAAAGCCTACCCACTAACATGGAAAAAAGTACCCAATAGAGGTTAGGCTTCGTGTCTCGAGAATAATTTGAGGGACTCAGAAATTCGATAGCAGAATTAGCTATCTTCTTGAAAGAACAGAGCAAAAGTACTCAGGGTCAACAGATACCCACCCAAATAGAGTCCGCCGAACAAGGTGGCGGTCAGGGTACTGATAAGAAAAAGGAAGCTCAGATACCTGAGCCTCGAAACAATGAAAAAAACTAATAAAACCCCTGAAATCATCAATCTCAAAGAAGATCGAGAAACTGGGGATATCCGAAAGAAAGCCCAGTAAATAGAAGAAACTATCCGGTCAATCAAAGGGACTGGAGCCTACGGGAGTGTCAACTACTCAAACCTTTGCATATTTCCAAGGGCCCGTTATCTAGATAAATTCCAGATCCTGGATTTTGAAAAATATGACTGATTAAGAGATCCTTAAACCCATTTGAAAGTATTCATTGGAGAACTCGAATCCTATGCAGAGGACGAGAAGCTCAGAATGCAATTATTTCAGAAAAGTCTGACCGGAGAGGCCAGAGCCTGGTATGCTCGACTGAACAATTCCAAAATCCATGCTGGGAAGAGCTAGCCTATGCCTTCCTAAATTAATACAGCTTCCAGTCACAAATGGCTCCAGACAGATATCAGATTACCAAGGTTAAAAATCAGAACAGTGAGTCATTTAAAGAATATGCCCAAAGATGGAGACGTTTGGCTGCTTCAGTCATTCCATCAATGACAGAAATAGAGATAGTAATGACATTCATCGACATATAAGAAGCTTCATTCTATGAAAGGGTCCTAGCAGGCATAGGAAAATCATTCTCAGAGATGATCAAACACAGAGAATTGGCTGAGATGGGACTGAAGTCTAGAAAGATTAAAGACCTTACTGATTTAGAAGTCATGGCTGAACACATTCAGGCCAAAAATTATGGGAATAATCCTCGGAGAGTTCATAAGAATAAAGAAGAGGATGTATCCTTGGTACTACAAGGTCAAATTCAAAAAGGCAACCAAAACCTGCCCATTCAAAGGAAAAATTATTCCCCTTTCCAAACATTTGTACAACCTTCAAATCCTACGTTCTAAATAACTGGAGAGGCTAAACGTCGAAGGAAATTTACACCCTTAGGGGACTCACTTGAGAATATACTTAAGCTTCTGACAGCAAAGAAGCAAATTGCTCATCTCCTTCCACCATCCAATCCAAGTGGGAAGAATTTTGGCCCAAGCAAGAAATGTTCTTACCATTCTGAGGCTCCAGGCCATGACACCCAAGAATGTTGGTCTCTAAAGCACAAGATCCAAGACCTGATAGACAGTGGTGAGATCGTGGTAACAAAACCAGAGCAACCACATGTTCAAGATAACCCTTTGCCTCAACACAATGAGGAGGGAGTCAACATGATCAGTATGGGGAATGGAAAAGCTTCCAAATACGTCAAATACGTAGGGGATTCTCCCCAAACAATCAAGGATAACTCTGACAAATGGGGATATTAAGAAAGTTAATTTTTCATAGAACAAGAAATGAAATCTATCAAGGAACAGATTGGTCAACTGGAAAAACTAACGGTTTATCAACACCAAATAACTCGACAGTTGATAACTCAAGTCAGCCAGCGAAGAGCAAATCCCCCCACATCCAAAATTCTTCCAATTGCAAAGAAGGATCACTATCGGTTCCATGAATATGAAACCTAGGCAGAAAAGTTTCCAGGGAAGAAAGTATCTGAGCTTATAAAGAGTTTGCTTTCAAAAGGAAGTTCACTTCTTTGAATCAGCCTATGGAAATTCTCCAGATGTTGATCAATGAGGAAAAAGTCACACAGCTGTTACCCCCAGTGGACCCTTGATCAAGGAAGCTCAATCCTTCCAAAATATGTCAATATCATTCCAACACCCTTGGTCATGATACAGAAGAATGTTGGGGACTTCGTCACCAAATTCAGAACCTGATTGAAAGTGGCGAACTACTAAAAATAAGTCCAGACAATGGCTTTCCTGGTGAAGAAGTAATATTTCCTCCTCCGGCATGGAGTTTGAAAGATATTATAGCAGTCATTTCCTGTGAAAAAGATGCAGTCGCAGTACCTCTGACCATTCAAGCAAAGGGGGATAAAGGAAGAAAGAACCCTATGAAAGTGGCTGCACCAGAACCACTGATGTTGCCATTCAGACTGCAGTATCTCTTGATCAACTTGAAAAGAGTCCCATGGAACTATGGGGAAAATGAGGGATCAACATCAAATCACACTGCTACTATATTAAAGGAAAACCCATTGTATCTACCTCAGCGAGTAATAAAGCCAATCACTAAAACCAAGGGTAGAGTGCCCGAGGAAAAATTGAAGAATTCCTCAGCAAAATGGGGCATAATAAAGCCAAGGTGGTGCAAAGATTAAAAGAGGCACCCCGATAGATATCTATTCTGGATTTATTTTTTTCTTCGGAAGATCATCGCAAAATCTTAATACAAGTGCTGGAAGAAGCGCATCTGCCTAAGGTAGTGGACAAAGAAAAGCTTCATCACTTGATAGAGCACATCTTCAACAGCAATGTGATATTTTTCACTAATGATAACATACCAGTGGAAGGGACTGGTCATTGCAAGTCATTGCATATAGCAGTGATGTCCTCTGGATATGTGATAGGAGGCGTGTTGATAGATGGAGGGTCTTCCTTGAACATCTGTCCCTATGACCCTTTGGAAAGAATGAAGATCAGTCCAAATCGAATCTGGAGCAGCCATATAGTCATAAGAGCCTTCGATGGGTCTCGACGAAATGTTGTAGGAGAAATTAAACTCCCTGTGGAGATTTGTCCACATACATTCTACACATCCTTCCAAGTGTTGAACATCACCACGGGATATAACTTACTGTTGGGAAGACAGTGGATTCATATGGCAGGAACAGTCCCATCCACCCTTCATTAACAGGTCAAGTACATCATCAATGGAAATTTGATCACTGTTAATGCCGAACCAAAATATCCTGTCTATGTACAAGGTAATATGCCTATGATCAGCCTCAACGAAGGAGTTGAACCAGCCAATTTTTAAGCCTTCGATTTGAGCAACACTCGCTATCGACCCATCGGGACCCCATCCTTGAAACCAAGAATCTCTTCCGAAGTGATGTCTGTCGGTAAAGAAATGATATCTTTGGATTTTTGTCCTGGCAAAGGGCTAGAAAAAAATCAACAAGGGATCAAACATCCAGTCCAGATACTTATTCAAACAGGGAAGGCTGGATTAGGCTATTCCTATGGATCAAATCATAAGAACCCGCACAAGCATCAGCAGGTTCAGGCATCCACCATTCTGCTACCAGATCTCACAGATGCTGAATTTGTGGAACTAATGAGGAAAGTCCTTGCTTCTGTGTCAGGCATGCTGATTCCTAAGGTTAAACCGGCCAGTAAGAAAGAAATTCAGATTCCTATCAAGGAAAACAAGGAAAGGAATGAGAGGTTCCTACAAGAAGTGCAAGATCGATTGACAAAGATGTATTTTTTGGCACATACTGAGGGTATGAAAGATGATATCCCAGATGATGACTATTCAGAAGATGAAATCATGATCCTTCGCATAAATAGTGACAAAGAGAACAGTCCAAAGAAAAGCACTGACCCTGATGTGAATTCAGTCATAGTCATCATCAAAAGAGGAGAAGGATAACAACAACCCCTTCATCATCTCAGTCAACAAGGACTTGACCCTGGAAAACTGGAGCAGCACTCCTTGCATCAGTCGTAAAGGGTAAAAGGGCAAAGAGTCCATCTACCCTGAAGTGTAGATATTATTTACTGCTTACTTTTGTTGCGTAATACTAGCAGTTACTTTTGTCATGCTTTCATTGATGCTTTGTATGATTAAACAGTTTCATATATTAAGTGAAAGCATTTTATTTTTAGGACTCCAAATTTGGATGTGTCTAGCCTTGCTGATGAATTGCCAAGTCTCAACAGTGACTACAACTTTGATGTAGAGCTAGACTTTGACTTGATGGGGATTAATCAAGAAGAGATAGATGATTATGAGGTGCTTGAGGAGATTAAGGAATGGGTCAAAGACAAACCCAAACTAAATCTCGTTCAAACCACCACAGTCAATATCAAAACCTCAGAAAATCCTAAAGAAATCCAAATAGGCAACGACCTTACCCCAAACCAAATGACAGACCTGATTGAACTCCTAACTCAGTTCCAGGATGTGTTTGCATGGTCACATGAAGACATGGTCGGCCTGTCTACTGATATTGTCATTCATTGACTCCCCATCAAAGAGGGATTCCAGCCAGTCAAACAGAAACTCAAGAGACTAAAGCCTAAGTAGAGCCTGAAGGTCAAAGAAGAAGTTGTTAAGTAATTCAAAGCAGACATTATCATGGTATCAACCACGCTGAATGGTTGTCCAATATAGTTCCTGTGCCAAAGCCCGAAGGGAAAGTACGAGTATACGTGGATTACCGGGATTTGAACAAAGTTTGTCTCAAAGATAACTTCCCAGTACCTTTCATCCATATACTGATAGACAACACGACACAGTATGGCATGTACTCGTTTGTCAACTACTTCACTGGATATCACCAAATCATGGTTACCGAAGAAGATAGGGAGAAAATAGCCTTTATTACCCCCTTGGGAACCTTTTGCTATAGGCGATTGTCTTTCAGAATTATTAATGCTGGTGCTACATATCAGCGAGTTATGATGCCCTTTTCAATGACATGATGCACAATGAGATAGAGGTTTATGTGGATGACATCATCGTTAAATCTCAAAGAGAAGATGACCACATCGACCATCTCAGAAAGCTATTCAACCGGCTTCGCAAATACGACTTGTAGCTAAATTCAGCCAAGTGTGCTTTTGGTGTCAAGTCCAGCAAATTATTAGAATTTCTAGTAAGCAACAGAGGTATTGAGCTGGATCCCGCCAAGATTAAGGCCATCACTGAGATGCCTGTACCCCAAATAGAAAAGGTGATATGGGGATTTCTTGGGATAATTAATTTCATAAGCAGATTCATCTCTTAACTCACTGTAACTTGTGAGCCTATCTTCAAGCTGTTGAGGAAAAATTCCCCCAAAAAATGGAATGAAGATTGTCAAAAGCCTTCCTTTCCATCAAGAACTAGTTGATTGAAGCTCCTATTTTGGTACCACCAAGGGACAAGGTTCCCTTGTTCATGTACATATCAGTTAATGCCAACGCTATGGGCTGCATGCTGGGGCAGAAAGATGATAGAGGTAAAGAAAGAGCTATCTATTACCTCAGCAAGAGATTCAGTAGGGTGAACAAAAATACTCCTTGATCGAAAAGACATGTTGTGCTTTAGCATGGGCCACCATGAGATTACAACATTATCTTCATGGGCACACAACATATCTCATATCCCGCATGGATCCTTTAAAATACATATTCAGCAAGCCCATATTAAATTGTCGATTGTCCAAATGGTAATTGATCCTCTAGCAATTCGATATCATCTATGTGACTCAAAAGTCCATCAAAGGTCAAGGAATTGTAGATCAATTGGCAGAAGCACCATCAGGGAATTTCAAACCCTTGGAAACTTATTTCCCAGATGATGGAATAATGATAATTCAGCAAAACCCTCGAGAAGATACCGACCAATTCTGGAAACTATACTTCGATGGGGCTATAAACATAGAAGGTGCAGGGGCAGTTCTTGTATCTATTACAGGATAATAGTATCCCATGGTCATCAAGCTACAGTTTGTCAACACTAACAACACAGCCAAGTACGAAGGTTGTATAATGGGATTAAAACTGGCCCACTCCATGGGTATCAAACATTTAGCTGTCTTTGGAGATTCCGAGTTGGTCATAAAATAAACCACCGAGGCATATCACACCAAAGAGTTGCATTTGCTGCCTTATCATCGGTAGGTCATCAAAATGGCTACAGAATTTAAAGAAATAACCTTCATCCATATCCCTTAAAATAGAAATGATTTCGCGGATGCATTAGCAATACTGGCTTCCTTGATCCATATATTCGATAAGAGAGGAATCCCTGATATTAAATTTACAAGCCAGAAGGCACCAGTCTATGGAAATTACATTGGAGAAGTATCAGATGAACTGCCTCCCATCAAAAAGCCTTGATATTAGAACATCAAAGAATATCTTCGAGATGGATATACGCCCACTGGGGCAAGTCAAGCTGAAATAAAGCGAATCCCTAAAATTTCCATGAAGTTCTATTTAAGCGGAGATGCACTCTACAAAAGAGATGCTAAAATAGGCTTGCTAAGGTGCCTAGACAAAGATCAAGCCCAGAGACTTACGGATGAAGTCCACAGTGGAGTATGTGGTCCACACATGAGCGGTCCTTTACTTGCTAAGAAGATATTAAGAACAGGGCATTACTAGATTTCCCTCAAAGCCGACTGTGACGATCACGTTAGAAGGTGTTATCAATGCCAAGTCCATGGGAATTCCATCCGCGCTCCATTGAGTGAACTACACAATATGAGTTCACCATGGCCCTTATCCATGTAGGTGATGGACGTGATCGGGCCAGTAGAGCCCAAAGCCAGCAATGGTCATCGGTTTATCTTAACCATAATCGACTACTTCACTAAATGGGTCGACGCTGCCTCTTTTTCTAAAGTCACTAAGGAGGTAATCATTGGTTTCATTAGAAATAATGTAATCTGTCGATACGGACAACCGGAGGTGATCGTATCAGACAATGCTAAGAATCTGAACAACCAGATGATGAAGGAATTATGCAAAAAATTCCACATCAAATATCTTAATTTCGTCATCTATCATCCCAAGATAAATACTGATGTCAAAGCAGCCAACAAGAATATCAAGAAGATTATGCAAAAGATGTCTGCCAACCACAAAGAATGGCCTGACTTATTGCCTCTGACTCTGTTAGCCTACAGAACGTCAATGCGCACTTCTACTAGGACTACTCCTTACTCATTGGTCTATGGCATGGAAGCAGTACTCCCATAGAAGTAGAAATGGAATCATTAAGAGTATTGATAGATGCTCGGATGGAAGAGGATCAATGGATACAAGAGCGATACCACCACTTATCTCTGATAGACGAGAAAAGGGCGGCAACCATCTTCCATAGGTAGTTATACCAGCAAAGGATTGCTCGGTCCTATAACAAGAAAGTTTGATTTAGGCAATTTAAGGAAAATGATTTGGTGCTAAAGAAGATCCTCGCCAATCAAGACAAAGCCAAAGGAAAATTCGCCCCAAACTGGGAAGGCCTTTTCATCGTCAAGGAAGTGTTGACATGAGGAGCACTCAGATTGCAAGAAATGGACGGGGAAGAATTTCCCCATTATATCAATTCAGACACCGTGAATAAATACTATGTCTGAGTTACCTGTAAACCACCATCTTGGTCATGAAAAAAAGGAAAAAAAAAAAAGAAAAAAAAATAAATCAAATCAATTCAGGTCTTTACTACTAGGCCTGAACTACGAAAGACATGATCTCCCCCATTCTCGGGAGTACGTAGGCAGCCTTATATGGTGCGGTCTAACCTTCAAGAAAAAACCCAAAACTTTACCTACACACTCATATATCCAATTAAATACCAGTTGTAGACACTCAAAATTTTGCATTCCTGTTACTAACCCTGTAGGAGGGCAAAACTGTCTTTAACCTTTCGGAGACAACCCAGGAAGTTTAAACCAAAGTCAACAGCCCCAACGACAACACCGGGAGATCCAACTTAACCCCGACAACAACACCGGGTTGTCAAATCAAGCCCCAGCTACAACCCGTGAGGTACAACAATCCCGATGACAAAATCGGGAGAACAAATTTAATCCCGACGACAACACCGGGATGCCAAGTCATGCTCCGGCCACAACCCGAGAGGTATAGCAGCCCCGACGACAACACAGGGAGATCTAACTCAACCCCGGTGACAACACCAGGATGTCAAGTCAAGCTCCGGCTATAACTAGGTACAGCAACCCCGGCAACAACATCGGGAGATCCAATTCAACTCCGGTGATAACACCGGGATGTCAAGTCAAGCCTCGACTACAACCCCGGAGGTACAGCAATCTCGGCGATAATACCGGGAGATCCAACTCAATCCCGACGACAACACCGGGATGTCAAGACAAGCCCCGGCTACAACTCGGGAGGTATAGTAACCCTAGAGATAACTCTGGGAAGCCAAATCAACTTCAGAGACCACCCCGAAGCATCAGATAATCCCCAGAGACAACCCTAGGAAACCAAGTCAACCTCAGAGACAACCCTGAGGACGAACAGAGTCGGCTGGCATCAAACCTTGGAGACAACCCCGAGAGAACAGTCGAAGACTGTGCTTGAACAGGAGACAACCCCTGGAGGGCTAAAATGGTCATTTTACCAACTTGAAGCCAATTCAGTCAAAATCATGCCAAATTAATGCAATGAAGGTCAGAAAGAGCCATAACAGCAATCCCCAGTGAAAACAGCACAAAACAGCTCAACGGATAAACTGTGAAAAAAAGAAGATCTAGTTATAAACCCATCTTTCCGGATTCAAAAAAGGTTAAGTACCATGTCATTTTGATGCTCTCGGAAAGGGCTTTCCGGAAAGGTATAGCACACCTCAAACGGACGCTCTGATTAAAAGTTAGGAATGTTCGAACCTGATATTGCTTTGTTAGGAGTGCACGTACTTCGAGACAACAGGACCTACGAGAGTGGGCACCACTTAGGGAGCCGCTAGTAGACCCGTTGCTGCCACGGGTGCACATGTATCCATCGCGTCTATAAATATAAGACCCCCCTTGCCAAAGAAAGAAGAAAAAATAAAAAAACGCTCTAAAACTCCGCCCGTTTCGTCCCTTAGCCCTACTTCTTATACTCCAAACTTTGATTTTATTCTTCTAACACATTTTTATACGTATATTCTACGACATATCAAAAATTAACCAGTGGAAACGTCCATTTGATGCCTACTAAGTGGCAAAAAGCCCGTGTAGCAGTCCATTGTAAGTATTTTTATGATCAGAACTCGTTTTCTACTTTATTACGTATATGTGAACGTGCATATCAAGTTTTATCTTCTAATTTTTCCCAGAACTCAGTTTCGTGGCCGTTTTAGCTAACTTTTTAGTATATTTTAGTATATATATATATATACGTTTTTCTTCATTTGCACAGCCTGGATTGCTGATTCGTGGCCTTTTCAGCTTTATTATATATATAACTGACTATATATATACTGTTTTTCCATTCTGTTGGGCCTGGATTGCAAATTCGTGGCCCTCCTACTGATTATATATATATATATATATATATAATTTTTCTGACTTCGTTTAGCCTAGATTGCTAATTCGTGGCCTTTTCGCTTTAATATATATATATATATATATATATATATATATATATATACATTTTGTCGAGCTTGGAGTAATTCGTGGCTCTTTTACAGCTTTCATAAATATATATATATATATATATATATATTTAAATTCCAGTCAAGCCTGTATCAATTCGTGGCTCTTTACGGCTTACATATATATATATATATATATTTATATTTTTGTCCGGGCCTGGGATTGGAAATTCGTTGCCCTTTACAGTTTTATATATATATATATATATATTTATATTTCTGTCTATGCCTGGGATTGGAAATCAGTCGCCCTTTACAGCTTTCGTATATATATATATATATATATATATATATATATATATTCTTTATTCATTACAATTAACTACTTGCTTTCATTACTCATTTTCTATGCATTTGTGATAATGTAAATTTTGCGGTTTCAGATTTATCTAAATCTAGCCCTTTCTAACTTTCAAACGGTTTAAAATAGGTCCAACCAGAACCGGGAAGCTAGAATGACTAAGATTTATTTAAATCTAGCTTTCTTTCTAGTTTTATTAAATTTTAAAGCGACCTCACGACCCTTAGATCTTTATCTAGTGGGAACGAGAAGCTTTGGCTACTCGCATGCAAGGATTTAACTGATGAATCCTTTGTTTTGCGGCGTCTAGATGTAAATATATATTCTTTGTGAATATCTGTGTTGTGCAGGTTTTCTTGGCTATTTCTCTGTGAGCCTATGAATCGTGGGATTCATGATCAAACTGATCAGAATTTGACTCCCACGATGGACAACTTCACATTACAAATGTATCCTGCTAGTTTTTCTGTAAAAATGTTCATCCGAAGGACCTTAAAACGGTTATTCAGGTTTAAGGTCTCAAACATAATGAAATATGGTTTATCGTGCTAGAGTCACTCCGATGGCTGTCATGCCCATGAGAAGACCGACACTTGTATATAAAGTTTGTAGTCGAGGATGCTTCGCAGCCCGACAATCACCATTCCAATCGAGCAAAAGGCTAAAAATAATAAAAATAGAAGTATCAACATGCTTCAATTCCTATGTAAGCGTAAGGGTTTGAAAACCTCCTTTCAAAACATCATTTCCATATCTTGTCTAACAATGGACTTTTGCAAATCAAATAAAACCCTTCGTATATAGGTTCAACGAAGCAAGGCACTACTTTCAAATCAAACAAACATAAGTTCAATTACTTCCAACATACACACACACATTGCAATTTAAAAGGGAAATATTGAAAAGATGCGGTACTGTATTTCACGGGAGTCCCTACCTAACACCTTCCCCCCACTTAACCAAGCCCCCGAACTTTAAGAATCTCAGTTTCAAGATCAAGTTTTGACAGTGTCCAGTAATTGGGCCTACTTGCAAATTCAAACAAAATTCAATTGAGTCGGTACAACCATTTCAAAATCTACCAACTGGCGACTCTGTAAACCGTTCAAAATCGTCGACATGATACATGTTGGCCTTTTCCTAAAAACTTCTTCACCCTTCATAAAACAGATAAGACAAATAAGGGTAGAAAACAACAAAACTTAGGAAGAGAGAAAGATCATGTCCAAAGCAACAAGATTTTTTCCCGACGTCGACAGGTGGCGACTCTGCTGGGGATTATAGAGGGCTTAAGCCGCGTTCAAATCTTTTCAAAATTTCCATTTTCTATCTGCGTATATGTGAATGTTGCATTTTACATTGAATGGATGTGAATGAATGCTTTACTGCTTTATATTAGTTCTTCACACAATGTCATCATTTCATACGGTGAGACACGATGTATGTGAATGTATGCTGTGTGATTCCTCCACCAGGAGGCAAACACATCGGTGTTTGACTACTGGACTCAAAGCAGACTAATCCTGCGAGGCTCAGGAAAAGCACCACTCAGATCCACTCCAATTGAAAGATCAAATTAATTTCTCCTCTAGTAGATTGCGAAGATCTGGAGACCTTCATGCCGAAAAGCAGCGAGAGTAGCCTAAGATAGGTCAGCCTCTGACTAACCAGTACCGAAAGGAAGCTTCTTCATGCCTTCCTCTTTCAATTCAATGGAAATTTTCCAATTTTATAATGTAAATATATATTCCATATAGTGTAAATACTATCATGTTATCCTATCATTAAATCCCCTGAGCTTTGTTTTACAAGATAAGATTAAAAAACCTTAAAAATAAACACATTGCATCTCATGCACCCTGTTGATATATATATATATATATACGTCGGAATTAACACACCTATGTTTATTGTAGGTAAAAATTGGTCCCGTTACCAGGTCAAAATCTAAGAAAGCACTAAGTCCATCTCCAGACATGGCTTCAAGTGCTCAACCAGAATCTACCCCTGTCTCTAGGGAATAGTTTGAAGGATTAAAGAACCAGATAGCAGAATTGGCTATTTTCTTGAAAGAACAAAGTAAAGGCCTTCAAGGGAAATAAGCACCCCGTCATACAGAATCATCTACACCCGGCGGCAGCCTATACCCTGGAAAGAAAGACACTCAGATTCCTAAACCCCAGAACTAGAACATGACCAACAAAACCCCTGAAACCACCAACTTCAACAAAAAGCAGGAAGCTGGTGATATTCTGAAGAAAATACAACAAATGGAAGAAACCATCTGGTTCATCAAAGGGACTGGGGCATTTGGAAGCACAAATTATTCAGATTTATGTATCTTCCCAGGGGCTCGTTATCCCAAAAAATTTTAAGTCCCTGATTTTGAGAAATATGATGGATTAAGAGATCCCTACACCCATTTGAAGGTATTCATCGGAGAACTCGGATCCTATGTAGAGGACGAGAAACTCAAAATACAATTATTCCAGAAGAGTCTGACCGGAGAGGCTAGAGCCTAGTATGCCCGTCTGGATAATTCCAAAATTCACAGCTGGGAAGAGCTGGCACATGTCTTCCTCAATCAATACAACTTTCAGTTTTAGATGGCTCCAGACAGATATCAAATCACCAAAAGCAAGAAGCAAAGCGCTGAGTCATTCAGAGAGTATGCCCAACGATGGAGACGAATGGCGGCACAAGTCACCCCACCTATGACTGAATCTGAAATAGTCATGACCTTCATTAACATTCAAGAAGCTCCGTATTACGAAAGGGTCCTAGCATGCATAGGAAAACCATTCTCAGAGATGATCAAACATGGAGAGATGGCTGAAATGGGGCTAAAGTCTGGGAAGATAAAAGAACTGACCGCCTTGGAAGTTATTGTAGAGCATATCCAATCCGGGAGTTATGGGAGTACTCTCCAGAGAGTACACAAGAAGAAAGAAGAAGAAGTATCCTTAGTACTGCATGGACAAGATCAAAGAGGCTGTTCAAGAAGCATGCCTATTCAAAGGAAAAACTATTCCCCTTTTCAAGCTCCAGCACAACCTTCAAATCCTCCATTTCAGAAAACTATGGAGGCCAGACGTCAAAGAACGTTCACCCCCTTAGGGGATTCATTAGAAAATGTGCTAAAACTGTTGACCGCACAAAAGAAGATTGTTCAACTTCTTCCACCAACCAGTACCGGCAGACAGAATTTCGACCCAAGTAAAAAGTGTGCATACCAATCTGGATCTCCGGGCCACGATACACAGGAATGTTTGTCTCTCAAGCATAAAATACAAGACTTGATAGACAACGGAAAGATTGTGGTAACCAAACCAGAGCAACTGTATGTACAAGACAATCCCCTCCCTCAGCACAATGAGGAGAGTGTCAATATGATTAGCACGAGGAGTGGAGACGGATCCAAATACCTCCGGTATATCAGAGAGTCAACTCAATCAAGCACCAATAGCCCAGACAGTTGGGAGTTCTCAGAAAAGATATTCCTGATAGAACAGGAAATCAAGTCCATCAAGGCGCAGATTGGATAATTAGCGGATCTGGTAGTGTATCAACATCCAGGCAGCTGATCAATCAGACCAACCAACATGAAGCAGGTCCTCCTACACCAGAGATTAGTCCCATTTCTATGAGGAACCATTACCGGTTTCATGAACGTGAACCCTGGGCCGACAAGGTGGCTGATAAGTGGCCTTTATGACTACTTATTCAGATCCTTTCTAACTCATTCTGTTACTTAAACTCAAGTAATCATGTGCGTTTAATGTGTTTCTCCTTTGTTTTGTGTTTTTTAGGGTTAGGAACTCTCTTGGCGTTTATTGAGCGTTAAAGGATGAAAGATAGCCTAAATGGGGCTAAGCACTGGAAGTGGCTTAAAGCTTAAGGAAGGCATTATGGCATAGCAAAGGAGCAAGGAAATGTGATGCTATAATGCTGCAAGAAAGCAAGAAGGCAAGCACGAAGATGGCAGCCAAGTGCAGCAGTAGAAGCAAGCCAACAACAAAGTCTGCAAGGCCGCGCGACCGCGCCCTCTCCAAGGCATTTTGGCGCGCGGCCGCGCCAGTCTATTTCTCAGCCAGCTTTGACTTTTTGCTTGGACAGACGGGAGAGGAAGCAAGGATAAAAGGGGGACTCGGTTTTAGTAGAGGACATAACACATTTTGGGCCTTAAGCCCTAGCCCTAGCTCTCTTCCTTTTCCTTTACATTTCTTGTATAGCTTAGGAGTAGATTAAGTCTAGATTAGGGTTTAATTTAGTTAGTTAGTTTCTAGAGTTAGATTAGGTTTGAAGATTGAAGCAAGTGGATTCCATTGGAGATTCAACAAGGAGCTTAAGCACTCAGATTTGCTATTTTCTATCTTTTGAATCTCTTTGCTTCCTATTTGTAATCCTATGATGTATATTCAACTTGTGGATGATATGTTTGAGTTATTTATGACTTAGACCTTATTTTGAGATTCCAATGGAACCTAATGAGTAGTTTAATTTAATTTTCTTCCATGTTGGTTCTTATTTGATTGCTATGTGATTGTCTACTGCGATTTATGCTTTTATTGCTTAATTGAGTCATGACCAATTACTGTGATAACCTATGTGGACTTGAAAGACGAAGTGCAGGTTTAGATCTAATTGCGATAGCGGGCGTTTGTATGTTCACATGACGTTGGATGTATGATTTGTGCTTAGAATAGACATATACCGAAGCGTTGCTCGTAGTCAATAGAGAACTTGACCTTAAACCCTATTTATTTGTAAATCACATAGACATATAGTGGTTTAGGTAATGTGGGTGCTCACATGCGTCTATCATCTGTGGATTGCACGTGATATGGATTCGGTGCATCGATAGATGGTCGTCTCTCACTTTCGTGTTCTCGGCTAGCACACTTAACGATAAATTTGACCTAATTGGAAGTGAATTAACTTAGATAAATCATTAGGGGAGATTGAAATCTCTTGCCTTCATTATCTGATTTTAACTCTAGGTTTAATTAGTTTAAGTTTAGATTACTTGCCTAGTTTAATTAGTTTTAATTCCAAATCTTCACCGCTCGTTTAAATAAGACTGAGACGATTATGGACTAGTGATTTGGAGACCTTTTATCCGTTATTTCTCTATGGAAATGATATCTGTACTTACACTTTATTACTTGTTGACCGCGTATACTTGCGCATTATATTGATCGATAAACCGACCAACAGTGGCCAAGGAAGAAAAGTTCCAAGCTGATAGGGAATTTGCCTTCCGGAGGAACTTCACTAATTTGAATCAGCCTATGAAAGAAATCCTCTAAATGTTGATCAATGAGGGGATGGTTACAGATCTGTTACCCCCAGTGAACCCTCGATCCAGGAAATTCAAGCCTGACAGGATCTGTCAGTATCATTCCAATGCGCCTGATTATAACACAGAGGATTGTTGGGGACTTCGTCACCTGATTCAGAATTTGATTGAAAGTGGTGAATTGATAAAAGGAAATCAAGATTATGGCTTCCCCGATGAAGAAGCACTTTTTATTCCCATGGCATGGAATTAGGAAACAGTGGCTGTTATTTCCTGTGAGAAGGATCTAGTCGTGACACCCATAATACTGCTAGGGAAAGGGGTTCAAGAAGGAAAGAATCCCGTAAAGGTGGCTGCACCCAAACCTTTAATATTACCCTTCAGACCGCAGTATCCGGTGGTCAGCTTAAAGAAAGTCCCATGGAACTATAGGAGGGATGAAGGTTCAACTTCAAATAACATTGCCAGAGTATCGAAGGAAAACCCACTATACCTGCCTCAGCGGGCGATCAATTCAGTCATTAAAGTTAAGGGAAAAGTGGCTGAAGAGAAAATTGAAGAATTCGTCAGCAAAATGAGGCATAATAAGATCAAGGTGGTGCAAAGCTTGAAAGAGGCACCTAAACAGATATCCATCCTGGCCCTGGTCTTATCCTCGGTGGATCATCGCAATATTCTAGTGAAAGTACTGGAGGAAGCCCATCTTCCAAAGACGGTGGATACCGAGAAATTCCGTCACGTGATAGAACACATCTTCAACAGCAATGTGATATCCTTCACTGACGATGATATACCTGCAGATGGTATGGGCCATTGCAAGTCACTGCATATCACAGTAATGTCATCGGGGTATGTAATCGGAGGAGTGTTAATAGATGGAGGATCGTCCTTGAACATATATCCCTACGACACCTTGGAAAGAATGAAGATCAACCCAAATCGGATTCGGACTAGTCATGTAGTTATCTGGCCATTCGATGGATCTCATCGAGAGACTGTGGGAGAGATTGAGCTTCCACTGGAGATTGGTCCCCATGCGTTCTATGTATCCTTCCAAGTACTCAACATTACCATCGGATACAATTTAATACTGGGAAGGTCGTGGATCCACATGGCAGGAGCAGTGCCATCCACCCTCCATCAGCAGCTCAAGTACATTATTGATGGAAACCTAATCATGGTAAATGTTAAACCAGAATACCCTGTCTGCATACAGGGAGACATGCCGGTGATCAGTCTGGATGAAGGGATTGAACCTGCAAGTTTCCAAGTGTTGGAGGTGAGCAATACTCAGTACCTAACTGTTGGGGCACCAGCCTTGAAACTAAAAGTCTCTCCTGAAGTAATGACAGTCGGTCAGGAGATGATATTTCTGGGATGCTGTCCTGAAGAAGGGTTACGGAAAAATCAGCAAGGTATCAAGAGTCCGGTGCAAATCCCGACCCAGTAAGGGAAAGCCGGATTAGGCTATTCATTCGGGTCAAACCACAGAAATCCACACAAGCATCCAAAGGTTCCTTCCTCCACGATTCTGCAACCAAACCTCACTGATGCCGGGTTTGTGAAGCCAATAAGGAAGATTCTTGTTGCTGTGTCAGGGATGTTGTTTCCTCCAGTCAAACCAATTAGTGAGAGAAAAGCCCCAAAGATAGAGGGGGAAGGCAAAAAGAGAAAAGAAAAGTTCATACATAAAGGACGAGACCTAACATGTATTGTCTGATGCACTACGAGGGGATGAACGATGATATCCTAGATAGTAACAAAGAAGATCAGATCCGAATCCCTCGCATCAAGAGGGATAAGGGTGGCAGTGCAAAGAAGAATCTTGGCCCTGATCTGAAGGATGTCTCAGTCATCATCAGAGATGAGACAGAGGAGCACAACTCCTTTATCCTCCCTATTCATGAGGACTTGACCTTGGACAACTGGAGCAGCGTCCCTTGCCTCATTCAAAAAGGGTAAAAGGACAGAAAGTTTATCTGCCCTAAAACATGGTTTCATTTACTGCTTATTTTGTTGCACAGCTATAGCAGTAACTTTTGTCATACTTTTGCTAAATGCTTTATATGTTTAAACAGTCTCATATATTAAAGAGAAATCATTTTATTTTCAGGATTCCAGAGTTGGATTTATCTGTCTCTGCTGATGAGATGCCAAACTATCACAGTGACTACAACTTTGATGTAGAACTGAACTTCAACTTGTGGAGATTAATCAAGAGGAGATAGATGAGTATGAGGTGCCTGAGGAGATCAAAGAATGGATCGAAGACAAACCCAAACTAAACCTTGATCAAACCACCACTGTCAATATCAGAACCTCAGAAAACCTTAAAGAAATCTAGATAGGCCTAGACCTCACCCAAGACCAAAAATCCGACCTAATTGAACTCTTAACTCAGTTCCTGGATGTGTTCGCATGGTCGCATGAAGACATGATTGGATTGTCCACTGATATTGCCATCCATCGACTCCCCATCAAAGATGGATTCAAGCCAGTCAAGAAGAAGCTCAGGCGATTGAAACCCGAATGGAGTCTGAAAGTCAAAGAAGAGGTTGCCGAGCAATTCAAAGCCAGCATTATTATGGTATCGACATGCCCGGAGTGGCTGTCAAACATATTTCTCGTGCCTAATCCAGAAGGAAAGGTACGAGTATGCATGGATTACCGGGATTTGAACAAAGCTTGTCTCAAAGATAACTTTCCAGTACCTTTTATCCATATCCTGATAGACAATAAAGCACAGTAAGGCATGTATTCTTTTGTGGATTGCTTTGCTGGTTACCATCAAATTATAGTCACTGAAGAGGACAGGGAGAAGACAGCCTTCATCACTCCCTGGGGAACCTTCTGTTATAGACGTTTATCCTTTGGCTTTATCAATGTCAGTGCTACATACCAGCGAGCCATGATAGCTCTTTTTCACGACATGATGCACAAGGAGATAGAGATTTATGTGGATGACATCATCGTCAAATCCCTGAAGGAGGACGATCATATCAGCCATTTCAGAAAAATGTTTAACAGGTTGCGTAAGTACAACCACAAGCTGAATCCAGCCAAATGCGCTTTTGGTGTCAAATCGGGCAAGTTGCTAGGATTTCTGGTGAGTAATAGAGGTATTGAGCTGGATCCCGCCAAGATTAAAGCCATCACTGAGATGCCGGTGCCCTGAAAAAAAAAGGAGATACCCGGGTTCCTAGGGAGAATTAATTTCATAAGCAGGTTCATTTCCCAGCTCACGGCAACTTGTAAACCCATCTTCAAGTTGCTAAAGAAGAATTCCTCCACAAAATGGAATGTAGATTGTCAAAAAGCCTTCATTGCCATCAAGAAATAGCTGATCGAAGCACCTGTCATGGTACCCCCGAGGGATGAAATTCCCCTGTTTATGTACGTATCTGTCAACGCTAACGCAATAGGCTGTATGCTGGGACCGAAAGATGATAGTAGCAAAAAGAGAGCTATCTACTACATCAGCAAAAGATTCAGCAGCGGTGAACTGAAGTACGCTTTGATTGAGAAGACATGATGTGCATTAGCATGGGCTGCCATGAGATTACAACACTATCTACATGGGCATACGATCTATCTCATATCCCGCATGGATCCACTAAAGTACGTATTCAGCCAACCAATGTTGAATTGTTGATTGTCCAAATGGCAGTTGATCCTCCAATAATTCGACATTGTCTACGTGACTCAGAAGTCCATCAAAGGTCAAGGCATTGCAGATCAACTGGCCGAAGCACCGTCAGGGGATTTCGAACCCTTGGAAACTTATTTCCTGGATGATGGGATCATGACAATTCAATAACTCCATCAGGAGAATACAGTCCAACCTTAGAAAATGTATTTTAATAGAGCAGTGAACCTAGAAGGTGCCGGAGCTGAAGCGGTCCTTGTCTCTTGTACAGGAGAACAATATCATGTGGCTACCAAGCTGCAGTTTGTCAACACCAGCAACACGGCTGAGTATGAAGGCTGCATAATGGGGTTAAAACTAGCCCAGTCCATGGGAATCAAGTGTTTACTAGTCCTTGGAGATTCTAAGTTGGTCAGACAAACCACTGGGGCGTATCACACCAAAGAATTGTATTTGTTGCCCTATCACCGGCAGGTCATCAACATATCCATGGATTTTAAAGAGATAACCTTCATCCACATCCCTCGAGGTAGGAACGACTTTGCTAACGCATTGGCGACATTGGCTTCCCTGATCAACATGTCGGGTAGAAGGGGAATTCTCGACATCAAATTCACAAGCCAAAAGGCCCCGACATATGGGAATCACATTGGAGAAATATCAGATGAAATACCTCTTATCAAACAGTCTTGGTACCAAGACATCAAAGAATATCTCTGAGACGGATCTACACCCGCTGGAGTAAGTCAAGCTGAGAGAAAGAGGATTCATAAGATGGCTACAAAGTTTTATCTTAGCGGAGACGTACTCTATAAAAGTGATGCTGAAATAGGCCTGTTAAGATGCCTCAATAAAGATCAAGCTCAGAGACTGATGGATGAAGTACACGGTGGAGTCTATGGTCCACACATGAGCGGTCATGTGCTGGCCAAGAAGCTATTGGGAACAGGGCATTATTGGATCTCTCTCAAACCTGACTGTGATGAACACGTTAGGAGATGCTACCAATGTCAAATCCATGGAAATGGTATTCACGCTCCTCCAAATGAGTTGCACAATATGAGTTCGCCATGGCCTTTTTTTATGTGGGGAATGGATGTAATCAGGACAATAGAACCCAAAGCCAGCAATGGTCACCGATTCATCTTCGCCATGATTGATTACTTCACCAAGTGGGTTGAAGCTGCCTCTTTTCCCAAAGTCACCAAAGAGGTAATCATTGGTTTCATCAGAAACAATGTCATCTGTCGATATGGGCAACCGGAGGTGATCGTCTCAGATAACACCAAGAACCTAAACAATCAGATGATGAAAGATTTATGCAGCAAGTTTCATATTAAGCATCTCAATTCCGTTATTTATCGACCCAAGATGAATGGTGTTGTCGAAGCGGCCAATAAGAATATCAAGAAGATCATGCAGAAAATGTCTATCAATCACAAAGGATGACCTGACCTGTTGCCTCTAACTCTGCTCGCATATAGAACCTCCATGCGCACTTTTACTAGGGCCACCCCCTACTCATTGGTCTATGGCATGGAAGCAGTCCTTCCCATAGAAGTAGAAATGGAGTCCTTGAGAGTGTTAATAGACGCCCAGATGGAAGAAGATTAGTGGTTGCAAGCGCGGTACCACCAGTTGTCTCTGATAAATGAAAAGAGGGCTACAGCTATTTTCCACGGGCAGTTGTATCAAACAAAGGATTTCTCGATCATATAACAAAAAGGTCCAAATCCAGAAATTCAAAGAAAATGACTTGGTATTAAAGAAAGTTCTGGCCAATCAAGATAAAGCCAAAGGAAAGTTCGCCCTAAATTGGGAAGGCCCTTTCATTGTCAAAGAAGTGTTGACAAGAAAAGCTATCAGATTACAAGAGATAGATGAGAACGAATTTCTCTAACTCATCAATTCAAACACCGTAAAAAGGTACTATGTCTAAAATTCCTACCAGCCATCATCCTGGTCTTGCAAATCAAAACCAAATCAGTTTGGATTTTCACAAAGAAGCTTGAACTACGAATGACCTGATCTCCCTCAACCTGGGAGTACGTAGGCAGCCATTCTTGGTGCGGTTAAACCAAACAAAAAGTTCAAAAACCCTTCAAACCAAATCAAAAACTCGTCAAACCAAACTTAAACCCAAAAAGAAACACTTCTCAAACCTTTCAGGCTAAACCTGAACTACGAATGACCTGATCTCCCTCAACCTGGGAGTACGTAGGCAGCCACTCCTGGTGCGGTCTGACCTTCAAAGAAAAACAAAAACCAATAAAAAAATCAGTCCCAAGACACCAAAACCCCATAAAACCCAAATACTATCAAGTCTCTCTGGTCAACAAGCACTGCTAAGGTGTCCTCCGACATCTCAATTTCAATTCATCAAGGAAAAGATCATGATACATTAACAACAGCAAGTCATGAAAGAAGTGATAATCACTCAGCAATGACAATACATATCCAATAGAAAAGTGAATCAAAATATATTTCTCTAAAATATAATACTATTTGATATATACACTGTGTCCTGTACATAACAAAAATGGCCGATCTAGTATGTGCAGAAAAAATAAAGCTAGTCTATGAACCCGCGGACAAACAGGATAGCAGTGTCAATATGGCATCCCTCTCTGATGATGGAGGAGAAACTGCAAGCTCATGACCCTCGGTCTCCATGCGAGCAAGAACATTCATAGCCATCTGCATAGTGCTGCTGTGACCATCTGTGAAAGTGCTCATATTTGCAACCAAGCTGTGTGTATATGATCTAAGTGACGTGATGTTTGTAATATAAACATCCCAGGTTGCTATAGCCTTGTCTCTCTCAATATAAGTGACATTCTGGGCGATTAATGCCTCCTTAATCTCCTCAAAAGCTGCATCTCGGGTAGATCGAGCCTCATCTCTCTTCTCTAAGGTTGTATCTCGGGTAGATCGAGCCTCGTCTCTCTCAACAAATGCTACATCCCGAGTAACTCGAGCCTCGTCTCTATCAGCAAAAGTTGTATCCCTACTAGAAAGGGCCATCAACATCAACGCCCTAGCCTGATCCCTCTTGAAAGTCATCCGAGCTAGTGAATCGGCTATAGCTGGATCAGTTCAGATAGGAATGCTATGAGGGTCACTAACTAAAGGCGCTGTCAGGCCGGTAAATAAATCATCCTTCGTGGGAGAATCAAGATCCTCCATAGGCTCCTCCTCATCTGAATCAATACTCGGAGCTGATTGGACAATCGCAGCCAATGCAATCTCAGCAGGTCCATTTTCTAGCAGTTTTGCAGGTGCCTAATAAATAAATGAGCCCTCACCAACCGCTGGGTCAATCCTGAAATCTGCTCCAGATGAGTCAGCTCTCGGAGGTAAGCTATCCAATCTATCATCATCACAGACCCTGGCACCATGTCTGCCATAAACTGGGAAGTACGAGTCTGAGCCCCAATAGTGCGGGGACTCCACCAGCTATGAAATAACTCCTGGCTGTAAGGACCCTCTGACAGGGTGAAGCCATCTACGCCCACAAGGGGAATGCCTGTGAGTGGTTGAGCTAGTGGCCAATGATGCCAAGCAGGAGGAACAAAAGGAATATGAATATCTCTCGTGATGCTTCCAATAGCGCGCTCTCCTAAATAGAGCTCCCATCCTCCCTCTGTCAAAAATGGAACCCGACAGGTAGACAATGCAAACTTTAGACCAGTGGGAAAGCCATCCTCAAACCCGACAGTCAAAAAGTCTGAGGTGTAAGGTACCCACGAGATCAAATTGGCCATCAACAGCTCTAGCTGCAAGCGGGAATGGGTGAATCCCTCAGCTACAGGAACCTCCATCAATGTAGAGTGATGCCAGCGCCGTCCCCTCGAATAAGTTTATAATCCCAAATTAGTGGTTGGGCGTAGGCAAGGGAGCCTCTCATATACCCAAAAATGGTCATGCAAATATCAAAAGTCCTCAGTGATAAAGACTAATAAACACAAATGAGAAAATGAAAGGGTGTAAGAGAAATGTACTCACCAGTAAGAATGGGTAAAAACCTAGCCAAGCCTCTATCACGCCCTCCGAGCGCATGCGCATCCCTCTGAGAAAATAGGCAAAGGTATAGGTACCCCAATCAAAATCACTGAGGCGCTCCACATATCGAGTAGCGCTGACCAGGGCAAAAGACACCGTCGAGGAGTTTTCTACAAGGAAACAACCCCTGATAATCACCTAAAATAGTCGTCGGAGGATGCGATCTCTAACCCTCTGATCATCAGGCAGAGGCTCAGTCAAAGCCCCACTCTGGGAATCTACGCTCAAGGGACCAGAACGGACCGTCCAACCCTTGATGGTAGTAGCAGAAACTCCTAAGAAGGACCGAACGGCAGCCGGAGAAATGTCAGTCACCAACGGCACTGGCTCGCCTGCAAACTCTATCCCAGTGATGAACCTCGAGTCCATAGGCATCATCATCACCTCACAGTCCAACAAATAAAGAGACTGGGTCTAGTGGAACCAGTGCTCAGACAAAGCCCTCAGATAACCCCAAAGGCAAGGACAGGGAGGAATAGAAAAGAAGGCCTCGAACCCCCAAGTGTCGACAATGGCCCGATACTCCGGATGAAGAGTAGGGTATAAGGAGTGGACATTGAACCAGTTCTCCCTGGGGCTATGTAAAGCTGGGAACCTGCATCAAATAGCCAATCCAGATCAAACCTGTGCCCTGAAAATGGCAAAAGAAAGAAAGACAGAAAATCCAAAAGGAAAAACTTTAGTCACCTCGTTGGCATGAAGGTAGATCGATGGATGGCGTCTCAAATCGCCCAAAAGCTCCTGAATAGGCACCACAGTGGATGGAAGCTCCCTATGTGGAGCGTGAGTTGGGGCAGGATCAAGGAATGGGACATCCTCATCGTCCACATCAACCAGCGGCTCAGCCTGGATCGGACGAATCACAGACTCGACTAAACGGCAAGGCGATCGGGCTAGACGTGGCTGAGGAATATCAGAAGCTCTCCTCCACCACACTCCTGAAGTAACCCTGCAAGCACTACCGGGTTTATTCTGGCTCCATAACCTGGACAAAGTCTCCAAATCACCTCAGAAAGGGTGAGGTAAGCCTTAAACCTGTGGCTTATTAAATTAAAGCATTATTTTATGCATTTTAAATCCAAAAGCATGCGTGAGTTAGCCAAAATTCCCAGTAGAGTCAAAATTGCATGTTCATTAAATACTCAAGCTTTTAAAAAATAACGCCAGAGTCTCCTTTGTAAAATGGACTGTCCGCATATACATAGGCATGACTAGGTGGCCATTCAGTAGCACACCTACCCAAAAATAGAAACAGTTCATCTTTATGAAAAAAATCAAGATTAAACTTTCCATGGCAGCTAAATTACCATGTGCATTTTTAGTTGAAAATCCAGGCTCATTTGGCCTCAAAAAGGATGAGTAAACTGATCAAAAAAGGCGTCAATTGACTGTCTCAGAATTCAAATTTTTTTACATCAGAACGTTCAGCACTGTAAAATATGCATATTTACTAAGTCTGAAAATTTTTATCAAGTCATATAGACATGCCTATTCGCTATATTATGTTTAGAAGCATGATATCTGATATCTAACATTCTAAACGGTCAAAACTGGAAAAGAAAGGATGTAAACGTTACCAGAGATGTGCAGAACGTTTGTACGGTGACGGAATCTAAAAAAAGTTGACCGAACTCTGTAGATCGGAAGAAGAAAAATTGAATTTTCTTTAGATTTTTAGTTTGAAAATGAACTTTGAAAGCCACGGGAGCCAAGTTATAAATCGCAGGAAGGAGCAGCCCCACATGCGACTGCCGCACCCCTACCTGTGACTTCCTAAAGTGGGGCCACCCCCTTCGGTTCGGTCCAGTTCAAGTGAAAATAGAATTTACAAAAGCTAAAAAGTCAAATCCGGGAAAAAACTGCTACGCGATTGAACGGATTGACCTGAAATCCTGCGTATAAGCGGCGAGTTCCTGACAAAGGGACGAACTTCATGTAAGCCATTGGTTAAGACCCTGAAGTGATATTCAGAAGTGATATTCAGTAGCCAATGAGGAAAACTACTGAAAAATTATTGAAAACTGCCTCTGTCAGGGCATCGGGAAAGTTCAGCGTTGGGAACAGCAGGTTTTGAATGTGTCAAGGTATCTAGATTAATTCGAGGATGTGATTTGTCAGAAAGAGTACCCCCCACGTCAAGATCGATTAGGTCTGACGCTATCAGTCGTTGGCGACAACTCCAGCGAAGCATCGGGAACGATCCGGTGGTGAAGCCATTGAAGGCTACTTCAACGAGGGTCAGATTGAATGACGCTATCAGTCGTTGGCGATAACTCTAGCGAGGCATCGGGAACGATCCAATGGTGAAGCCATTGAAGGCTACTTCTATGAGAGTCAGATTGAATGACGCTATCAGCCGTTGGCGACAACTCCAGCAAAGCATCGGGAACGATCAAGGCTACTTCAACGAGGGTCAGATTGAATGACATTGTAAACCGTTGGCGATAACTCCAGCGAAGCATCGAGAATGAGCCGGTGATGAAAAAAGCATATAAGTTTATCCCACAGAGAACAGATGATGGAATCTGTTATACAAATCCCCAGCGAGAACACTGAAAAGGATCGGGGATTCAACTGACTGTTGCAAACTACAGTTCAAGTAGGCACCGAGGAAGTTCGGTGACGGTCAAACTCTGCAATCTATCATTCAAGTAGGAATCAAGTCAAGATCAATAGGTTGTTGTAAACTACGCTTCGGGTAGGCTTCGACAGAAATGTCGACATCGACCGAACAGTAATTCAAATCATTGGCGACGAGTCCAACGTAGCGTCAGGAAAGATCCGATGATGAGGACCGGTGTAAGCTATCATTAGGACAGGCATCGGGAATCTCCAATGAGGTCAATTATCATAAAAAGAATAACCGCAGTGGAGGAAAAGTCAGAAAGCTAATTTGGAGACACAAGATGTTGGTGATAACCACAACGTCGAGTTCAAAAATGTCCAAAAGCATCAGCCAAGAGAAAATCTTCCCCACATGTGATTATCAACGAACATGGTAAACCATTAGCTTCAAACCAGTGTAGCACCGAGAAAGATTCGGTGATGATCAAGACTTTACAAGCTACCGTTCGAGTAAGCGTCAAGAGAATGCACTAAGAGCTATCACAGATGACGTTATCCCCATCATAGAATGGCATAAACACCTAGTGATAGCCCCAACACCTCCAAGGTATCTAACCTCCATAACATATCGCACCATGCATTGCATTACATTTGCATATGTTATATTTCCAGTGTCTAGCCATCTTTATTCTGTTCATTCCATTGCATTGCATAAACATGACAAATAGGGGCATCTGTAAACACTCGAAATTTTGCATTCCTGTTACTAACCCTGCAAGAAGGCAAAACCGTCTTTTACCTTCCGGAGACAACCCTGGAAGTTCAAACCAAAGTCGGCAGCCCCAGCAATAACACGAGAAGATCCAACTCAACCCCAGCAACAACACCGGGATGTCAAGTCAAGCCCCGACTACAACCTGGGAGGTACAGCAACCCCGGTAACAACACCAGATCCAATTTAACCCCGGCGAAAACACCGGGATGTCAAGTCAAACCCCGACTACAACCCGGGAGGTACAGTAGCCCCGGCGACAACACCGAGAGATCTAACTCAACCCCGACGATAACACCGGGATGTCAAGTCAAGCCCCGGCTACAATCCGGGACGTACAGCAACCCCGACGATAACACCGGGAGATCCAATTCAACCCTGGCGATAACACTGGAAAGTCAAGTCAAGCTCCGACTACAACCCAGGAGGTACAGCAGCTCTGGTGACAACACCGGGAGATCTAACTCAACCCCGGCGACAACACCGGGATGTCAAGACAAGTTCCGGCTATAACCCGGGAAGTATAGTAACCCCAAAGATAACCCTGGGAAGCCAAATCAACTTCGGAGACCACCCTGAAGCATCAGATCATCCCCAGAGACAACCCTGGGAAACCAAGTCAACCTCGGAGACAACCCTGAGGACAAAACAGAGTAAGCTGGGATCAAACCTCGAAGACAACCCCGAGAGAATAGTCGAAGACAACCTCTAGAGGGGTAAAATGGTTATTTTACCAACTTAAAGACAATTCAGTCAAAATAATGCCGAATTGATGCAATGAAGGTCATAAAGAGCCATAACAGCAATCCCGAGTGAAAACAATACAATACAGCTCAACAGACAAACTGTAAAAAAATGAAGATCAGGTTATAAACCTATCTTCCTGGATTCAGAAAAAGTTAAGTCCCATGTCATTGTGTCGCTCTCGGAAAGGGATTTCCAGAAAGGTATAGCACGCCTCAAACGAACGCTCTGATCAAAAGTTAGGAAGGTTCAAACCTGACATCGCGTTGCTCAGAGTGCACATACTTCGAGACGACGGGGCCCACGGGAGTGGGCCCTACTTGGGGAGCCGCAGGTAGACCTGCGGCTGTCATGGGTACACCTGCAGCCATCGCGTCTATAAATATAAGACCCCCTTGCCAAAAAATAAGAAGAAATAATAAAACGCTCTAAAATTCTGCCCGTTTTGTCCCTTAGCCCTACATCTTGTACTCCAAAGTTCGATTTTATTCTTCTAACACGTTTGTATATGTATATTCTATGACATATCAAAAATTAACCGGTGGAAACGTCCATTTGAAGCCCACTAAGTGGCAAAAAGCCCGTGTAGCAATCCATTGAAAGTATTTTTACGATCAGAACTCGTTTTCTACTTTATTACGTATATGTGAACGTGCATATGAAATTTCATCTTCTGATGTTGTCCGAAACTCAATTATGTGGCCGTTTTAGCTAACTTTTTAGTATATTTTAGTATATATATATGTTTTTCTTTATTTGCACAGCCTGGATCGTCGATCTGTGGCTTTTACAAGCTTTTATGTGTATATATACATATATATATATATATGTTCCAACTTGTTCGACCTGGAGCGCTGATTTGTGGCCTTTTTAGCTTTATTATATATATAACTGACTATATATATATACTGTTTTTCCATTCTGTTGGGCTTGAATTGCAAATTCGTGGCCCTTTTACTGATTTTATATATATATTTATATATATATATAATTTTTCTGACTTCGTTTGGCCTAGATTGCTAATTCGTGGCCTTTTCGCTTTAATATATATATTAACTGTATATATTAACATTTACATTTCAGTTTGGTCTGGATTGGAAATCCGTGGCCTTTTTACCGCTTTTATATATATATATATATATTTACATTCTGTCAAGCCTGGAGTGATTCGTGGCTCTTTTACAGCTTTCATATATATATATATATATATATATATATATATATATATATATATATATATATATATATATATATGTCGAGCCTGGAGTAATTCGTGACTCATTTACAGCTTTCATAAATATATATATATATATATTTACATTCCAGTCGAGCCTGGATCAATTCATGGCTCTTTACAGCTTATATATATATATATATTTACATTTCTGTTCGGGCCTGAGATTGGAAATTCGTCACCCTTTACAGTTTTATATATATATATATTTACATTTATGTCCGTGCCTGGGATTGAAAATCTGTCGCCCTTTACAGCATTCGTATATATATATATATATATATATATATATATATATATATTCTTTATTCATTACAATTAAATACTTGCTTTCATTACTTATTTTCTATGCATTTGTGATAATTTAAATTCTACTATTTCAGAGTTATCTAAATCTAGCCCTTTCTAACTTTCAAACGGTTCAAAATAAGTCCAACCAGAACCGGAAAGCTAGAATGGCTAAGATTTATTTAAATCTAGCTTTCTTTCAAGTTTTATTAAATTTTAAAGCGACCTCGCGACCCTTAGATCCCTATCTAGTGGGAACGAGAAGCTTTGGCTATGCGCATGCAAAGATTTGACTGATGAATCATTTGTTTTGCGGCATCTAGATGTAAATATACATTCTTTGTGAATATCTGTGTTGTGCAGGTTTTCTTGGCTATTTCTCTGTGAGCCTAGGAATCGTGGAATTCATGATCAAACTGATCAGAATCTGATTCCCACGATGGACAACTCCACATTACAAATGTATCCTGCTAGTTTTTCTGTAAAAATGTTCATCCGAAGGACCTTAAAACGGTTATTCGGGTTTAAGGTCTCAAATATAATGAAATATGGTTTATCGTGCCAGAGTCACTCCGATGGTTGTCATGCCCATGAAAAGACCAGCACTTGTACATAAAGTTTGTAGTCGAGGATGCTTCGCAGCCCGATAATCACCATTCCAATCGAGCCAAAGGCTGAAAAGATTAAAAATCGAAGTATCAACATGCTTCAATTCCTATGCAAGCGTAAGGGTTTGAAAACCTCCTTTCAAAACATCATTTCCATATCTTGTCTAAAAATGGACTTTTGCAAATCAAATCAAACCCTTTGTATATAGGTTCAACGAAACAAGGCACTACTTTCAAATCAAACAAACGTAGGCTCAATTACTTCCAGCATACACACACACATTATAATTTAAAAGGGAAATATTGAAAAGATGCGGTATCTTGTTTCACGAGAGTCGGGGGGTGCCTAACACCTTCCCCCCACTTAACCAAGCCCCCGAACTTTAAAAATCTCGGTTTCAAGATCAAGTTTTGACAGTGTCCAGTAATTGGGCCTACTTGCAAATTCAAACAAAACTCGGTTGAGTTGGTACAACCATTTCAAAATCTACCAACTGGTGACTCTGTAAACCGTTCAAAATCGTCGACATGATACATGTTGGCCTTTTCCTAAAAACTTCTTCACCCTTCATAAAATAGATAAGACAAATAAGGGTAGAAAACAACAAAACTTAAGAAGAGAGAAAGATCATGTCCAAAGCGACAGGATTTTTTCCCGACGTCGACACCAGTCTCAACACACCAAACCTTATGTAAAACCCAAATCCCATAAAGCCTACATGATCAACGAACCTTTCCAAGAGACCCTCTAACATCTCAATGTCATTCCATCAAGGAAGAGCTCATGATACATCCAGACAGCAAGTTACAAAGAAAGTGGCAATCATCAAGTAAAGATCTAGCTATATCTAAAAGAGAAGTGAATCAAAATATATTTCCTTGCCATATAATATTGTTTAATATATACAATGTGTCCTGTACATGACAAAAATGGCTAACCTAGTCTATGCAGGAAGATGAAAGCTAATCTATAAACTCCTAATCAAACGAGACAATAAATCCAATATAGCATCCCTCTCTAGAGATGGAGGAGCATCTCTGAGCTTCTGGCCTGCAGCCTCAATGCGAGCTAAAAGATCTACCGCCATCTTCAAGGTGCTACCATGGTCATCCATAAATGCACTCGTATATGCAATAATGCCCTCCGTATAGGATCTGAGAGCAGTACTATCAGTGACAGAAGCATCCCTGGTACCTCAGGCCTCATTTCTATCAGCAACCAAAGCATCCTTGGTAGCTCGGGCCTCATCTCTCTCAACAAAAGTAGCATCCTGGCCAAAAAGGGTCGTCAACACTAAGGATCTAGCCTGATCCCTCTCAAATGTCAAAAGCTTTATCATTTGCTCCAAAGACTCTACAGAAGGTGGAGCAGCAACAGCTGAAGAACAAGGAACATCACGGATCAGGGCTGCTGTAAAACTAGCAAACAGCTCATCCTCAGTGGGAGAAACAGGATCCTCCATAAGCTCCTCCTCATCCGAATCAGTACTAGGCTCTGAATAAGCAACCATAGATGATGCAATATCTGCCTCTAGCCACGCAGAATACTATGAGGAGCGACCCGGATGACTCGATAAAAAATCAGCCCTCTCTCGATGGATCCAATAATCATAAACTCTAGATAAATTATCCTCAGACAAAGATAAGGCTGATGACCACTAACCTAAAGCTCCATTAAAAGAATGAACATCTTGATATTGATCAAACTATCCCATGACAGCCAGTGGATGATATATGGTCACTCCTCTCAGACCAGCCAAGGGCAAAAAGTCCATACCCACTGCATGGGTGACAAAGCTGTAAGGGGAGCTAAATCCTGAGTAGTGCAATATGGAAAAAGGATCCTCAATCATAGTCAGGAAAACAAACCAAGACGCAACATCTACACAGTCAGACGGTCGAAAAGAATAAAACGCAGATATCTCATGTGTCAAGCAATATCTATAGTATTTGAGATTGTCAATCTGTCTCAGATGCATCATAAACCAGGTGTATAACAATATTGCACTACCTCTAAAGAACCCATTAGTATGGGTACGGCAAAATGAGCTTGACATCAAGGTCTCCGCTAATATTATAGGTAGGATGGTATGACCCTCCCTGAGAGTACTAACTACTGTGATCAGGTCGATGTCCAGATGATCCATGTACAGTGGCATGTACAGATAAGCCACAACGCACATCAATAAAGTATCTACTCGAGTAGCCCACCACTCATCCTCAGAAATGGAAAAATCGCCTGAGTAAAGTAAATAGATGTCTAGCTATCCAAAATGGTCGATCAAGAAATCCAGAAACACCATATGCCCTGAGGTAATCTCGTCTAAAACAATGGTGCGTCATAAACCGGTCAAGGCCATAAACTATCGCCTTAACTCTCCAATAACTACCCTAGCACAGGGCCGGTCCAGCGAGAAGTCTGTGATGCGGTCATACTCATCTAATGTAGGATTCAACTCATAAGTTCCAAACCTGAAGACCAATCTCTCAGGAATCCAGCATGATAACATGCCCTCCATAAATCCCACTGGAACCTGGAATGTCAAGAGGGCCATAGAATTTCCCAGCATGCGATCAACTGCCACTCGGTCTAAATAGGGCAGACTATCATACCACGACCTCAAAGATGAGGCTATCAAAGTAGGAGGATTATGCTCCATCCTGGTAACGGTGGATGAAGACATCTGTAGAACCGTATCATGAGACCATCCAGGGGTCAATGCTAAACTCATCAATATGTATGCATATCTATGACATACAATGCATGCATCACGATAAATGACAATGATAAAGGACAATATGATGCAATAAATAGAAGGCATTATACATATATTCCTAAATACATCATCTCTGTCTGAAAACTAAAAATAAAAAGTACAGGGAAATGAGGCACATCCGCCCAATATCTAAATAAAGGCCTATCAAAAGAGATAACGAGCCTATCAAAAGAAATCTATGATGTCTACATCATCCAATCGATCAACCTATTATAACTCTACTTGAGTCACTGTATCTCTGCCAGAGGGAATATCGGGTCGATATAGAGGCAGATCTGCTCCAGTAAAGCTATCAGAATATGGGCCACCTGAGGGGCCAGAGCCAGAGTTAGATGGATCAAAAGAATCTGCCTCTGAGGGATCTCTGCCCAGATGCCTGATGAAAAAATGTGCCCAATCCAATCGTTGTGTCAAGTTGGTAATCTGCTCCAAATGAGAGGGCTCTCTAACGCAGGCAATCCAGTCTGTCATCAACACGGACCCAGGAAACATGTCCGCCAAAAACTGAGTGGTGCGGGTCTGAGCCCCAATGGTGCGAGTAGTCTACCAGCGATAAAAGGCATCATGAGTGTAACGACCCTCTGACAATGTATAGTCGTCTAAGCCCACCAGGGGAATCTCTGTGTCCAGCTGAGATAAAGACCAATGGCGTCTAGCAGGAGGAAGATATGGAATGTGAATCTCCTCTGTAGTGCTCCTGATAGCACACTCTCCCAAGTAGAGCTCCCAGCCTCCCTCCGTTAAGAAAGAGATTCAAAGAGTGGATAATATATACTTCATCCCTGTTGAAAAACCATTCTCAAAACCAATTGTCAGATGATCGGGGGTGTAAGGAACCCATGTAACGACATCGACGGTCAGCAACTCTAGCTATAAACGGGAATGGGTAAACCCCTCCGCTACAGGGACCTCTGCCAAGGTGGAATAATGCCATCGCCGTCCCCTCGGATAGGTCTCCAGACCTAAAATAGTAACTGGGTGTAGGCAAGGGAGCCTCTTATATGCCCAAAACTGGAAATGTAAAGACCAAATATCCTCAGTGATAAAGATTGACAACCCAAACGAGGGGAATTAAAAGATAAAGGAGAAATTACTCATAAGCAGAAATGGGTAGAAACCTAGCCAAGCCTCTGTCACGCCCTCTGAGCGTAGGTGCATCCCTCGAAGGAAGTAGGCAAAGGTGAATGAGCCCAGTCAAAATCTCTGATACGGTCCACATCACAAGTGGCGTTGACCAAAGTGAAAGAAACTGTCGAGGAGTTGTCCGCTAGGAAACAACCCCTGATGATGACCAAGAACAATCACCGAAGAATGCGATCTTTATCCCTTTGATCAGCAGGCAGAGGCTCGAACAAAACTCTATTCATAGCATCAATGCTCAAAGGGCCATAACTAACATCCCGACCCTTGAGGGCCGAAGCAGGAACTCCCAATAGGGATCGAACTATAGCCAGAAAAATATTAGCTGCTAAAGGCACCGGCTGCCCTATAAACTCCATCCCAGTGATGAATCGCAAGTCCATCAATGTCATCATCACCTCACAGTTCAGCAGATGGATAGACTGAGTCTGGTGGAACCAGCGCTCAGATAACGCCCTCAGATAACCCCATGGGTAGTGACAGGGTGGAATGGAAAAGAAGGCCTCAAAGCCCCAAGAGTGGACAATGTCCTGATACTCCGGATGAAGGGTCCCGTACAAAGAATGAATACTAAACCAGTTCCCCCTGGGCTGAGTGAAGTCGGGAACCTACATCAAGTTCAAAATCAAGATTAAACCATTGTCCCAAAAATGGAAAAAGAAGAAAGAAAAAATGAAAACTGCTATTACCTCGTTCGCGTAAAGATAGATCTAGAATCATCACGCTAATAGCTGGAAGTTCCCGACGGGGAGTAAAAGAAGGAGCAGGATCCTCAATAGGAACATCATCCTCCTCGTCTATAGCCTCCGTCCTATCCACCTGAATGGGACGAATCACTGACTCGGTTAACCGACGAGGCTACCGGGCCGGACGAGGCAAAGGGATATCTGAAGCCCTCCTCCTCACACCTGAGGAAACTCGGCTAGAGCTGCTCAGTCTATCTAGGTCCATAACCTGAACAAAATCTCAAAATCACCTCAGAAAGGGTGAGGTACGCTTCGAAATTAAAGCCATTAAATTCACAATCATTGCATCATGCATAGCCTATGTGAAAACATGCATTAGTTTAACATAATTCCTCAGTAGAGTTAAAATTACATGCATATTAAATGCTCAGACTCAAATTTTTTTTTACCATAGTCCCCTTTGTAAAATGGACTATCCGCATACATGTAAGCAAGACTGGGTGGCCATTTAGTAGCACACCAATCCAAAATTATGAGCATTTTATGTATATGAAAAACGTTAGAATTAAACTCACAATGGCAGCTAAATTACCATGTGTATTTTTATTTGAAAATCCATGCTCATTTGCCCTCAAATAGGATGAATAAACCAGCCAAAAAGAGTGAAAATTAATTGTCACGAAAATGAAAATTGTTTATACCGGAATGTTCAGCATGGTAAAATACACGTATTTACTAGGTTTGTTCATTTTTATTAAGTCATTTATGCATACATATTTGATACATTGTGTTTAAACTCATACTACATGAAAACTAACGTTCTAACGGTCAAAACTTGAAAAGAAAGGATGTAAACGTTACCAAAGTTGTGCGGAACGTTTGTACGGTGACGAATTTCGGGAAAAAAAATCCAAAATGAGTAGATCTGAGAGGGAATTTTTGGATTTTTCAATTTTGTTCAAGTCAAAAATGACTTTCAAATGACCAGTGGGATATAAATTCACCCATAGTCTACCGCGAGTCTAACTGTGGAAGCTGCAGGTAGACCTGCGGTAACTTAGGGTGGGTCCCACCCCTCCAGCTAGATAAAATTTGAGTTACAGCAGGGTCCCCTAAGGCTAAGAAGTCAAATCAACAAAAAAAGGTTATATGCGATTGAGCAGAAAGGGCATGAAACCCTAAAACGAGGCATGAAACTTCAAAGTATGAGAATCTTCTATAAACCGTTGGTCACAGCTCCAACGTAGCATTGGAAAGGGATCCGGTGATTCAAACCATTGGTAACAGCTCCAGCGTAGCATCGGGGAAGGGTCCGGTGATGAAAGCCGTTAAGAACTGCTTCGACGAAGATCAGAGTATCTGATGTTGCAAACCGTTGGTGACAAACCTGGCGTAACATCGGGAAAGGGCCGATGTTGTAAACTATTGAAAGCTACTTCCGCTAAGATCAGCAGATTTGACGTTACAGCATGACATCTGGAAAACCTGGCAAGGACGACCATGGAAAACTATCTTCATCGGAAAGAACCGATGATGGAATCTGTTATAAAAGAAATCTTCAGCTGAGACATCAAAGCAGTTCAGTAACAGTCGACCATTGTAAACTACCGTTCGAGTAGGCATCGAAGAGGTTTGGTGATGGTCAACACTATAAACTACCGTTCGAGTAGGCATCAAATCAATTCAGTCGACCGTTGTAAACTACCGTTCGAGTAGGCATCAAATCAATTCAGTCGACCATTGTAAACTACCATTTGAGTAGGCATCGAGGAGGTTCGGTGATGGTCAACCCTGTAAACTACCATTCCAGTAGGCATCAAATTAGTTCAGTCGACCATTGTAAACTACCGTTTGAGTAGGCATCAAAAAGGGTCGGTGAAGGTCACCAGTTGTAAACTACCGTTCGAGTAGGCATCAAGAAAGTTCGATGATGATCACCCTTTGGAAACTCCCGTTCAAGTAGACATTGAGAGGATGTTATGATAGTGATAATCAAGAATTCTATCCCCGGCAGGAAAGTCGGCATCAACCGGATAGAAATCCCAACATTGGTGACAATACTAGCGTAGAGTCAGGAAGGATTCGACAATGCAAATCGATGCGGACTATCATCAAGATAAACCTCAGGAATCCGCAATGAGGTCACTCGTAAAAAGAGGAATATCCCCAGCGGAAGTAAAACCAGAAAGCGTATCTGGAAAAGAGAGCGTTGGTAACAACCCCAACATTAAATTCTGAAAGGAATTGTGATGCCCCCAAAATAGGTTCAATACCAACCCATTCTGAGTGGCCAAATACATGGTACAGAATTCAAATACAATCTTTTATAACATACGGTCGTGCAAACTACGACCACACAAACTGTGAATTTCAATACAAATCATATATAATACGAAATATAAACATTCAAATTCACTCCTTATTAATTACAATCATTATCCCACTAATTTATAGAATAGTGAGGACTTCTACTGATCTAACTCCGACCATCACTCTGATCCCCGACTAGCCCCCGCGATATTCTCATTTCTTGAAGAGAACAATGGAAGAAAAGGGTGAGCTCAACTAGCCCAGTAAAGAATATTATGACTAAGATAATGAATAATAAATTATCATTAGTCTTCAATAACTCAGATAAAATATAATGGACAACAAGTTTTAGATCAATATTCGCAACGAAAACAACAATTCATTAGAAGAGTAAAGTAGAGAATGAAGTCTACTATCTTCTATGATTTAAAAGTCCATCATCAATATTTTATCCCTATAATATCAATCAATATATATCTCAAATCAATATTCATCTATGCACTACGACCAAAGATATTCATTTGAATCACCAGTTGGTCATGTTCATCTCAACACCTGTTCATCTTTGCACTACTGGCCAAAGATATTCATCAAGTAATCATTCATCTTTACACTACAGGCCAAAGATATTCATAAAGTAATCTTTCATCTTTGCACTACAGGCCAAAGATATTCAGTTATATTACCATTTAGGACTGAGGATGATGAAATATAATATTAGGAACAAATCCAGTGAGATAAAGGACAAGGATTAGGGATTCGTAATTTAGTTTATCCATATTAAATAATACTCCGTAATAATCGATTGTGGAGCAAAATTCAAGAATGAAGTTCAAAACTTGAATACAAAAAAAAATATTTTGTTTTACCATGAATAGTAACTCGTAAATAGTAACTCGTGAATAGTAACTCGACATGAAAAGATAAGAATTTCACGAGAAAGTTCAGAAAATTATTCCGATGAAATGATACTAGATGAAGCGCAAAACTCAAAAAAATTCTGATCATTTCAGGAATTCTAGAAGCAATACTTACCGTAGTAAGTTTAGAGTTAGGAATCTGAAATGAAACAATATACGAAACTGCAATTAGATTTTCACCCGTCTGGCAGTAGTCCGCTCAGACAGATTATTTTCACAACTTAATAACAACTGAATACGAAGGGTTATTCACCAGGCATGCGGTAGTCCGCGTAGATAATTTATTCTCATAGAATAATAAAGAATGGAATAACAACAGGATTTCACCATGCATACGGTAGTCTGCGTAGACAGGTTATTCCAACAGAATAATAAAGAATGGAATAACAACCCTTACGAATATTGAAAGAAAATAACTCTCTTCATGAATACGAAAGAAATAACACCCCTTACCTTAAAATTTTGGAAACTGCACTAGTGTAATAGCAAAATACTCTTCTTCTTTTTCTCTTATTCTCTCTATACTTTCTCTCTCTATAGCTTTAGTGAATTGGTGAGAAATAATGAAAAAATGAGCTTCTATTTATAGGCTAGGCAGAGTAAGGGTAAAATAGTTTTTTTACCATAATTTATGGCATCATCGCTTACATCATCGATCCTATGACATCATTGTTTACCTCATCGCTCCGATGACATCCATGCTTACCTCATCGCTCCGATGACATCATTGTTTGCATCATAAGAGTTCAAATTCAATTTGCACTCTTCCACTTCGTTTAACTTTTATAACATGAATTTACTATAATAATGTTACCATTCAAATTATAAAAATCATACTATTATATAATCACATCATAATACTATAATGTAATATTATAATAATATATTTGAATGAATTATTTTATCGGACAAGATAAAATACCAACTTTTAACAAATGTCACATGTTAAAAACTCTTCAGTTTAAATCCACATTGAATAAATATTTCCTTATCATATATATCAAAAATTAATTATTCACAAATAATATTACAGAACTACAATAATAACAACCAGGTCGTTCCCAAGAAAGAGGGGACCTTCCGATAAGGATTTCTCCTTACTGGCGCCGAATTAATCAACTCCTTTCCTAGACAGAACTTCCTTAGACATTGCCAATAATTCTATCTAATAATATTATTTAAATAATATGAATTATTGATTTGATAATTTAAAATAATGTGCAATGACAATTATTGAATCAATAATATAAAATAGCAAAGTAGCACTTATTGATATAAAATATCAACGTAGCAAATATTGAACCAATAAAATATTATATAATTATTGAATCAATAATATAAAATATTAAACAGTAATTACTGTAACAATAATTGAGTAAGTGCCTTCCTACGTAAGAATTAATAATTCAAAATACTGTGCAATACCGTGTGCTACTGTGCAACACCGCGTATTACTGTATTTTAATCACCGGGTATTTCAACTGTACTAACGGTAACAGTTTTGCCGTTATTTTTATAAAAAAGTTACTTCTGTCGTTTTCTATATCCGACACTCATTCCGCTGTGGGGTCCACCAATGACTGCGCCGTCGTACGAATATTCTCCAACAAAAAGAATATTCCTCGACCAAAAGAATATTCTCCGACACAACGAATATTTTATAACCACTTGCTTACTTTATAAACTTTGCACATTTCACCCATAACTTATCACATTTATCAAATCAACACCTTTACTATTTCAAAATAATATATAAAGAAAATTAAATCTTATTCATAAAATTTGGGGTCTTACAACCTCCCCTCATTATGAAATTTCATCCTCGGAATTGACGTACGTACCTGGTATGTCGAAAAGGTGAGAATAGCTCGTTTTCATTTCCAATTTTAACTCCCAGGTCATTTCTTCGATTCCAACTGTGACTCTCATGATGCTTCAACCATAGTACCTCACAATGGTACCTATCAGTTTGTCACCACACGAAAACGACGTCCCCTACTGAGAGTCTGGCTTCGGTGCATCCCATACAAGAAGTCACCAGCGAGAGGCTCGGGGTTCTTCACACCTTATGGCTCTTGATGCTTCGCCTTGACACGTTTACACGTTAAACACCTCGAGATAAACTCCGCGATCTCTCTCTTCATATTGCTCCACCAAAATGTATGTCGAAGATCACGATACATTTTGGTACTTCCAGGGTGGATTGCAAACGGTGTGTTATGTGCATCCATCATGATTCTATACTTCAATTCAAAGTCGTTAAGAACACAAAGTCTAGATTTGACTCGAAGTATTCCCTCTGCATTGATTCTTGCTTCTGAAAATAGCACCTTCTTGCATATTCTTCTTCATATTCATCAGCTCCGGGTCTGTAGCTTGAGCAACTTTAACTCTATTAATTAAAGCTGGTTCTACGCGTATACTTGACATCATCACGTGGGTCCTTGGAATCTTGAACTCTATCTCCATTCTTTGTAGGTCATACAAAATGGGTCTTTGTGTTGACAGCATCACACTCGTTCCCGCATGTGATCTTCTACTCAACGCGTCAGCTACCACGTTCGGTTTTTGAAATCTTTCAACAGCTCCAACCAACGTCATTGTCGCATATTGAGTTCGTTCTAGGTGAAAAAATATTTTTTAGGTTTTTGGAGTATATTAGGATGTCATCCATAATGACAACCACGAAATGATCCAAATATTTCTTAAATATTCAGTTCATCATGTCCATAAACGCAGCATGGACATTGGTCAATTCGAAAGATATAACTAAAAATTTGTAATGCGCGTATCGAGTTCTAAAGGCAGTCTTTGGAATATCCTCAGTTTTAATATTCAGCTGATGATATCCAGAACGAAGATCGATCTTTGAAAAGAATTGTGCACCTTGCAAATGGTCGAACAGGTCATCAATACGAGGTAACGGATACCTATTCTTGATGGTGACATGGTTCAACTCCAGATAGTCAACACAAAATCGCATACTCTCGTCTTTCTTCTTTACGAATAAAATAGGAGCACCCCAAGGAGATGTACTAGGACGTATAAAATCGATGTCTAACAACTCCTGTAGTTGGACCTTTAACTCCTGAAGTTCTATAGGAGCCATTCGATATGGGGTTTTAGAAATGGGTTTTGTACCGGGTTCAAGTTCAATAAAGAATTCAACTTCACGTTCCGGGGGTAGACCGGGAAATTCTTCTGGAAATACATCAGGAAACTCATTAACAACAGAAATATCATTCAAATATGATGTATTCTGATTTAAATCAGTGACATGGGCTAAGAAATCTTGACATCCGTTTTTCAATAAACGAATAGCTTTATGACTTGAAATGACATTGATTGATTTTAGTGGTCTAGTTGTTTGAATGAAAGCTAACAACCTTACAAAACAATTAATTTTGACATGATGAGTGGTTAACCAGTCGATTCAAAAATCACATCAAATGCAAGTATTTTCAAATATATAAAATCCACAGGTAGGGTGAGGGTGCCAACTTGAATCAAACAAGATTTGTAAACTGTAAATGTAATGAAGGTTTCTCCTAACGGAGTTTCAACAGATAAGTCAAAGTCTAATTTCTCAGGAGTCAAGTTCAAACATTGAGCACAAGCGGGTGAAATAAAATAATGGTGGCACCAGTATCTAATAAGGCACAGACTTCGCAAGAGTTTATGATTAGCTTACCCGTGATCACCTCGTTCGGGTTCCTCGCGTTTTGGGCAGTCACTACAATTGCTCTTCCAAGAACCACTAACTTTGGCTTGTCTGGGACAGTCTTTGGTGTCACTATCCCAGCTGGTTTTGACTTTGCTATAAAGTTCATTCCACCCTCAACTGTTTCGTCGCACTCCTGATCCATAATTTGAATCATTACTCTTCGATCCATATCGAATCGGGGTTGACCGCTATGCACAGGGTAATTCCAAACTCGATGTTGGATTCTCCCAATTGCTGTCCAAAAAGTAAAATCCATGTCGTCTATTTTGGCCTTCTTGGATCAGACGTCTCTTTCTAAAATATCAACGCGTTGTGCGGCTTTTACCCATGCATCTTCAATTCTCACTCGTTCAGTTGCTTCTTCTTTCAGCTGATCGTTGACATTTGTATTTTTAGATTTCAGCTATAATATCATATGTTTTGCCATAGAGAGCTTCTGTTCAAGCCTCGCATATCGAGTAGCAAAATCTTAAATTTCTGTATCCCTTTCTTGAATTGTTGTATCCCTTTGTTCCACGGCTGCCTGCCGTTCTTCACCCTGTTCTTCTAACTCATGAATACGATTTTGCAGTTCAACATTTCGATCATAAAATTCTCCTAATAAATCTTCCTCAGGTTCCTCTTCTTCTTCACTCTCAGCTATAACCTCTGCGATTAGCTCGGGTGCAACTATTAATTCCTCACTCACCACATGGATATCTCTAATTTTTTCTTCGCCTGACATCCAATCATTCATCGTTTCTTCGGTAGTGTTGTTTACAGGAGGAATATAGCCTTCCTGTTGTACGTTCTCCTGGTTAGTGATTAAAGGTACTTCAACGGTCTCATTCACTCCATTGTTTAGATTTTCAGCTGTCATTCTCAAATACTGCCACAAAACAAGGGTTAATCAAACAAATTGTCATATCACATATCAACCCTATGTTCCGACTGACCAATTAAATATCAAATAAACTTAGGTAGGACACACTAGCGAAGGATTTACTCTTCTCTCCCCTCCTAGTTCTATTCCCAGATCTCCGCCAGAGATCATATCCCTAAGCTCTGATACCAACTGTGACGCCCCCAAAATAGGTTCAATACCAACCCATTCTGAGTCGCCAAATACATGGTACAGAATTTAAATACAATCTTTTATAGCATACGGTTGTGAAAACTACGACCACACAAACTGTGAATTTCAATATAAATCATATATAATACGAAATATAAATATTCAAATTCACTCCTTATTAATTACAATCATTATCCCACTATTTTATAGAATAGTGAGGACTTCTACTGATCTAACTCCGACCATCACTCTGATCCCCGACTAGTCCCCGCGATATTCTCATTTCCTGAAGAGAACAATGGAAGAAAAGGGTGAGCTCAACTAGCCCAGTAAAAAAATATTATGACTAAGATAATGAATAATAAATTATCGTTAGTCTTCAATAACTCAGATAAAATATAATGGACAACAAGTTTTAGATCAATATTCGCAGCGAAAATAACAATTTATTAGAAGAGTTAAGTAAAGAATGAAGTCTACTATCTTCTATGATTTAAAAGTCCATCATCAATATTTTATCCCTGTAACATCAATCAATATATATCTCAAATCAATATTCATCTTTGCACTACGGCCAAAGATATTCATTTGTATCACCAGTTGGTCATGTTCATCTCAACACCTATTCATCTTTGCACTACGGGCCAAAGATATTCATCAAGTAATCATTCATCTTTACACTACAGGCCAAAGATATTCATCAAGTAATCTTTCATCTCTGCACTACAGGCCAAAGATATTCAGTTATATCACCACTTAGGACTGAGGATGATAAAATATAATATTAGGAATGAATCCAGTGAGATAAAGGACAAGGATTAGGGATTCGTAATTTAGTTTATCCAAGTTCAATAATACTCCGTAATAATCGATTGTGGAGCAAAATTCAAGAATGAAGTTCAAAACTTGGATACAAAAAAAAAATTGTTTTACCGTAAATAGTAACTCGTGAATAGTAACTTGACATGAAAAGATAAGAATTTCACGAGAAAGTTTAAAGAATTATTCCGGTGAAATGATACTAGATGAAGCGCAAAACTCAAGAAATTTCTGATCATTTCAGAAATTCTAGAAGCAATACTTACCGTAGTAAGTTTAGAGTTAGGAATCTGAAATGAAACAATATACGAAACTGCAATTAGATTTTCACCTGTCTGGCGGTAGTCCGCTCAGACAGATTATTTCCACAATTTAATAACAACTGAATACGAAGGGTTATTCATCAGGCATGAGGTAGTCCGCGTAGACAGGTTATTTTCACAGAATAAAAAAGAAAGGAATAACAACAGGATTTCACCATGCATGCGGTAGTCCGCGTAGACAGGTTATTCTAACAGAATAATAAAGAATGGAATAACAACCCTTACGAATATTGAAAGAAAATAACTCTATTCATGAATACGAAAGAAATAATTCCCCTTACCTTAAAAATTTGGAGACTGCACTAGTGTAATAGCAGAATACTCTTCTTCTTTTTCTCTTATTCTCTCTATACTTTCTCTCTCTATAGCTTTAGTGAATTGGTGAGAAATAATGAAGAAATGAACTTGTATTTATAGGCTCAAAAGAGTAAGGATAAAATAGTCTTTTCGCCATAATTTATGACATCATCGCTTACATCATCGATCCTATGACATCATTGTTTACCTTATCTCTCCGATGACATCCTTGCTTACCTCATCGCTCCGATGACATCATTGTTTGCATCATAAAAGTTCAAATTCAATTTGCACTCTTCCACCTCGTTTAACTTTTATACCATGAATTTACTATAATAATGTTACCATTCAAATTATAAAAATCATACTATTATTCTAATCACATCATACTACTATAATGTAAAATTATAATAATATATTTGAATGAATTATTTTATCGGACAAGATAAAATACCAACTTTCAACAAATGTCACATGTTAAAAATTTCTCCGTTTAAATCCACATTGAATAAATATTTCCTTATCGTATATATCAAAAATTAATTATTCACACATAATATTACAGAACTATAATATTGACAATCAGGTCGTTCCCAGGAAAGAGGGGGCCTTCCGATAAGGATTTCTCCTTACTGGCGCGCAATTAATCAACCCCTTTCCTAGACAAAACTTTCTTAGACATTGCCAATAATGCTATCTAATAATATTATCCAAATAATATGAATTATTGATTTGATAATTTGAAATAATGTGCAATGACAATTATTGAATCAATAATATAAAATAGCAAAGTAGCACTTCTTGATATAAAATATCAATGTAGTAAATATTGAACCAATAAAATATTATGCAATTATTGAATCAATAATATAAAATATTAAACAGTAATTACTGTAACAATAATTGAGTAAGTGTCTTCCTACGTAAGAATCAATAATTCGAAATATTGTGTAATACCGTGTGCTACTGTGCAACACCACGTATTACTGTATTTTAACCACCGGGTATTTCAACAGTACTAACGGTAACAGTTTTGCTTTTATTTTTATAAAAAGGTTACTTTTGTCGCTTTTTATATCCGACATTCATTCCGTTGTAGGGTCCACCAATGACTGCGCCTTCGTACGAATATTCTCCGACAAAAAGAATATTCCTCGACCAAACGAATATTCCCCGACACAACGAATATTTTATAACCACTTGCTTACTTTGTAAACTTTGCACATTTCACCCATAACTTATCACATTTATCAAATCAACACATTTACTATTTCAAAATAATATATAAAGAAAATTAAATCTTATTCATAAAATTTGGGGTCTTACAGGTATAGTGGTATCAGCCACAAAAGTCATCCCAAGTAGAGAATAGGGAATGGGCGATGATACAACCTGTGGCAGCTAACCCCACAGAGGCATATATCATTCATAGCATATCATACCATGCATTATATTACATTTGCATTTATCATATTTTCAGTGTCTAGCAATCTTTATCATGTTCATTCCAATGCATTACATAAACATGATAAAGAAGGGCATCTGTAGACACGCAAAATTTTGCATTCCTGTTACTAACCATGCAGAAGGGCAAGACCATCTTTTACCTTTCAAAGATAACCCTGGAAGTCTAAATCATCAAACCAGACCTTCGGAGATAGCCCCGAAAAATTATCAAACCAGACCCCCACAGACAGCCCCAGTAAATCATCAAACCAGACCCCCGGAGACAGCCCCGAGAATCATCAAATCAACTTCAGAGATAGTCCTGAAGACAGACGAAAGTCAGCAGCAGTCAAACCCCTAAGATAATCCTGAGGGAAGACAGTTGCAGACACGTCAAGCCCGGAACCAACATGAAAAGGCAAAAGAGTAATTTCACCAACTTAACATCAAATCAGATAAAATTACTGTGAAGAAGGTCACATAGAACCATCACAGCAATCCCGAGTAAAAACTGAGCCAGACAGCTCAACGGACGGACTGCAAAGACTTAAAGATCTGGTCATGGACCCATCTTCCCGGATTTGGAAAAGGTCAAGCCCCATGTTATGGCATAGCTCTCGGAAAGGGCTTTACGAAAAGGTATATCACGCCTACATCGGATTCTAGGATTGCAAGTTATGAAGGTTCAAGCCAATAGCGCGTTGGTCGGAGTGCACGTACTTTGAGACAGCAGGGCCCACCAAGACAGGCCCACTAGGCCCAGCCAAAGGTAGACTTGCGACTGTCGCAGGTGGGTGCGCGGCTGATCGGACCTATATATATGGCATCCCCCTTAACTTATAGAAAAAGAGAGAGAGAGAGAGAAAGAAATAAAGAAAGGGCTGCGGGGAGAGAAATAGAAGCTAGGAGAGTCAAACGGAGCTCTATCTTACTCTGATTTGCATAAAATTTCTTTGTAAATGTTCATATACATATATACTACAACATATCAAATTTTAACTGGTGGAAAAATAGTATCGAGGTGCCAAAAGTTGTTCGAGAGTTGTTCTCGTGAAATACTGTAAGATTTCGTCAGATATGTCTTTTTCGCTTACTCTAATACGTATATAAGTGATATATATATATATATATATATATATATATATTAGCTTATATTCATCAGATCTAAAGTTTTAACTGTTTATTTCTTGTAAATAGTCAATATTTGAGCTGTATTGACTAGATGTAGCCAGATCTAGCTTTTAACCAGTTCAAAAGTTATAAAACTTGAACCTAGAAGTTAGAATGGCTAAGATCTATATAGATCTAGTTTTCTTTCTAGTTTTTGTAAGTATTTAGCAACCACGTGACCCCTAGATTTGAATCTAGAGAAAACTCGAATCTATGAGCTACTCGTGTACGGAGATTTGACTGATGAATATTTTGTTTAGCGATGTCTAGTATAGTTTTATGTTTTATTGCAGTATATTCATTATACAGGTTGTTTATTTGATTTTCTGTGAGCCTATGAGCTACAGGATCTACGATTCAACCAATTGATATAGATCTGGTTCCCATGATGGACCTGGTTGAGTTGTATAACCAGCTTACAAATTTTGTACTTGTAAATATAGGACCTTAAAACGGTTATTCGGATTTAAGGTTCCGAAATAATGAAAATCATATGTGTGGTGTCTTGGCATACTTTGATGGCTTTCATGCTCATAAGGAGTCCGACACTTATATATATATATATATATATATATATATATATATATATATATATATATATATATATATATATATATATATATATATATTATTTTGTCGAAGATACTTCGTATCTCGAGAATAAAATCAAAACGAGCCAAAGATGGAATAAAATGGAAGTATCAAAGGGCTACAATTCCTATGCGGGCGAAAGGGTTTGAAAACCACTTTTTAAAACATCACTTTCATATTCTTATCTAAAAATGGATTTTTCAATAAATCAAACTCTTCGTATATAGGTCCAACGAAGCACAACACTACTTTCAAATAAAACACATAGGCTCAATTAACTGTAACACACACACACACACACACACACACACACATATAATGATTAGAGAATGAAAAGACGCGGTAACCGTGTTTCACGGAAGTCGGGGGGTGCCTAACACCTTCCCCCCGCTTAAGCAAGCCTCCGAACTCTATGAATCTCGGTTTCCAAGACTAATTATATAGAGTTCAATATTGGGCCATATTGCAAATTCATTCAAAACTCGGTTGAGTTGGTACAACCATTTAACTCATACCAACTGGCGGCTCTGTCTAATTCGGACCAATAAAATCAATCTTTTCAAATCGTCGACATTTTATGTCAATCTCTTCCTAAAATATCATCCTTAAAGCAAGATTAAACCAAATAGAAACATAAAGGGTAACAACCAAACACCTTGGAAGAGGGATTAATTTTTCCCGGCGTCGACACCATTTTTTTAATTTTTTCTCTTTTTCTCGTTCTAAAAAATGGAAGAGATGAATATATATTATTTATTCTTTTAATTAATTTTTTAGAACAGGAAAGGGAAAAAATTAAAAATTAAAAATTAAAAATTAAAAAATTAAAAAATTAAAATTATTCTTTCAATTTTTAGTACGAGAAAAGGAGGAAAAAATAATAGATGAATATATAAGACTAGCTTGGGGAAAATATCATGTACTTTAATTTAGGATATTTGCAAATGATATATACATGAGAACTTATTATATATTATTTATTATTTTATTTAATTTTATAATTAAATAAAAATATCTGATATTAATACATGAGATAAGACAAAATATGAATGTAAATAAGATTTTCTGCCCAATAAATGCACCCGATATATTGCTGACTTAATTACATGAGATGGTGGTTCTTGTCATCAAAATATTTTTCAAAAATTAAATCTAAGATTCTATTAATTAATTTACTAAATTTAATCTAGCATGGTTGTCATTAAGTGTAGTGCTAATTCATGAACTAGTGTTATGAAAAGTGAGAGTGGTTGATTAATCACAAGTGACTAGTGTTATGGGACGGGACACTACTTAAAAAAACCAACAGGAGCATATCTTTAAAGTCAGAGAATGAAGTGATTGTGTGTTTCTATATATATATATATATATATATATATATATATATATATATATATATATGGGTTATATGTAGCTACACAGCTGTGTAGCTACACAATAGGCTATAGCGACGGTTTTCTAGGGCTATAGCGACGGTTTGTCTGTCGTCATAGATATTCTGTCTATAGCGACAGACAAACCATCGCTATAGCCCTGAAAAACCGTCGCTATAGCCTACAGTGCACTACACAACTGTGTACTTACATTTTTCCCTATATATATATATCATTACCATACTACTGCTACGGCTTGTAGCGACGGGTAAGTTGGATTGGAGGATTTTTTTTTAGTAATTTTTGTTGTCGCCAGAAGGAACATTATTGTCGCTAGAAGGTCTAGCGGTAAGGATTAAATTGCTTTTAATTTGAACCATTTATTATGACAATCAACGGTTAGAATCATGGTTATTGGAATTATCTCCGTGACAACCGGTTGCCATGGATATATACCCATATATATATTAATAGACCTGGTAAAAAGAGGCCCGACCCGCTCGCAAAAACATGGGTCATGGGCTTAATTTTTGCAGCTCAAGTAACGCTGGACCATTTTGGCCCAGCTCATTTTTGGCCCGACCCATGATGGTTCGGCCCGTGGGTGGCCCGTGAGTTATTTTTTATGTATTTTTAATTGATTGATGCATCATGCATAGCAAAGAAGCTTTGTGAGTTATTTTTTATGTATTTTTAATTGATTGATGCATCATGCATAGCAAAGAAGCTTTCTTAGTTACCTGCCCCAAAGTGAATTCTATTTGTTTGTTTGTTTTATAAACTAAACTGGAGATACAATTTTTTGCCCAGTTTATCCCAATATTAAATTTAGTACAAAAATGTGTCCTTGCAAAGTTTTTATTTTTTATTTATCTGTATCACTATAGCCAGAGGAAAGAGTGGTAGTTAATTTGGTGTAAACAATTTTTGTTAAGTCTTTTTTGTTTCCTCTTTTATCCTTTCCATCCCTATTGACTCTCTCAAACAGACAGTTGTGGTCTTGCTATGTGCAGGCAGGGTGCAAATCTCTAATATTGTCTGCATCTAATTTCTTTTCTTTTTGGGCCCCCCTATTTTGGGAAGTTATATTTTATTACTTGAGCAAATATTTTTGATATTTGAACAAGGGCCTTTTCATTTGAACAGTAAGCGGGCTTCATACTAGTGAAATATTTGAGTTGTTTGTGAACAGTTGGATTCCGTGGACAAAGTGAGCCACGAGTAGTCAATAATTTTGCAAAAAAAAAAAAAAAAAAAACCCGCGGGCCGGCCTGGCCCGGCCCGTTAGCCAGGTCTATTAATATATATATATATATATATATATATATATATATATATATATATATATATATATATATATATAAGTTACTAATATATATGTATATATATATATATACATATATTAATAACTTATATTCATTAATTAATAACTTATATATATATTAACTTACAAAAACTATAGCTATATTAGCTTGTTACATATATATTAATAACGTATAATCATTAATAATTTTTAATCATTAATTAATAACTTATATATATATATATATATATATATTAATAACTTACGTATATATATTAACCTATAAAATTATAACTATTAGCTTTTTACATATTTATTAATAACTTACATTCATTAATAACATACTATTATGTTTGTGTATAACGCGAACATGCAATCAAATTACACAAGTATAGCGGAAGCGCGATAAAATCGAATTTTAAATTTTTATACAAACTATCACCATGATCTTTCCTTGTGCTCAATTATCAATTATACGAAAGAGATAGAGAATTAGAATCATACCCTCGTAGAACCGTGCTTCCTCAAGTACGAGTTTAACTCCAAGTCCTTCGCGTTCTCCTTGAATTCCACCGATGAGATTCCTTCTTTAGATCAATGTTAGTCACCCAAGTGTTTGGCCTCTAGAGGTGACCCACCAAGGAATAATATATATTCAAGAATATGGGTGTTGGAAAAACCCAAATTTCTATCTCTATAGAAATTATAAGTACTCTCCCAACTATTAGAAGTGTGTATAACCCTAACCCATAATAATACTCCTCTTATTTATAGATGTAGGCAACCTTCCTAAACTATTTAGGTATAGGATTTTATTTTAATTAAACTATTTTAATTAATTAAGCTTCTAATCCAATTATGAACTTATGATAGTACTTTTATTAGTTAATTCTCAAACCCTTTTATGAATTAAACTAATAATAATAAGACTCATCTTATTAATTTATATTTAATATTTTTAAAATATTAAGTTATTTAATCTATTCTATCGCCATAGATTAAATTAAATATACTTAACGTATTATTACGATTATGTCATTTACTTCTTAAATAAATATTTTTCTTTTACGGTATGACCCCTTTAGGTTCTCCATATTAAACCGGTTATGAACAAATTAATCAATTAGAACAATTCTAATCTTATTTAAATAAATAAATTAAACTATTTAATTTATTTAAATAAATAATATTTATTCTACAATAAGGGTAAGCCCCCTTAGCGATAAACGACTTTCTAGATAATATAGATTTCAACATTAATCATAAAAGAACCTTTCAGTGAATAGTTACCATACAATTCAATCATTCTATCATACAATGCCCCAATTAAATTTAAAACATTGAATTACTGTCAAGTCTTATTTTATTTAATTATATGTATTTAGATTTTCAAATGCACAACTCTAAATAATGCAAATTAAAAATTACTTTTTAATTTCATTCTGCCTTGGCCAAGGACTACTGAGTTATCTTTTATCGAATCACATAGGACATTCTCTCCTTTTACTAGAAGCTATAGATTCTTTGTTGACCATTCACTATCTCCATGTACAATTTATTATACTCAAGCACATCCTTTAGTATACCCTAAGGGTCTTAAGAGACATGTCAAAGTATAACTCATCATACATAAGATACTATGATGATCTCACGTTCAAGGATCGCTTGTATTACTACCACTAGAGAAATTCCTATTAACAGATAAGTAAAACTCCATTCGGTATTCCTTTAGTGAGTTTTGTTTAGTGAACTTATTCTCCAATAAGCACATATATACTTGCTTTAGTGTCTCCACACAAATGATTATGAGATCAATCATCCTCTTCCTAAGAGCAAGCAAAATATGTACTTGTGACGCCTCTAAAATAGGTCCACACAACCCATTCTGAGTCTCCAAAAATACACACTACAAATACCAATTTCCCTATTTAGAACTATTAAACTGTTGTGCAAAATACGATAACACGCATATTGTGAGTGTTCAATACTAATATCGTACCGTGTATAGTACGACATTATTCACACCCAAATTATTATAATGCCATATAAAATACAGTAACAAATATTTCAAGTCCTCAAAGGAACACACGAAGATTTATGTCCTCCTCATTCTAATATAGTGCATTTTTGACGCTTCCAAATTCGGGTTCGCATCACCCTATTTGGTTCACCAAAATAAATTATTAAATTATATATAAAATACGACGCGAACATTTTAAGTCCTCATTACAATTATTGTAACACTATTTTATAATATATTGAGAAACTTCAATAGTCTCGGGCCATCACTCTATTCTCCTGTTATCCCTGCTCGACCCAGCTACACGCTTACTACCTGAAATGAATTGTGAAGCAAAAGGGTAAGCACAAATAGCTCAGTAAAGAATATCATGACTTAAGATAATTTAATTATCAATAGCCTTCATCACTAATAAATCAGATATTTAGAGCATAGGTAAATGATAAAAGTTTTCAACCATAATTGCAGCGGAATCAACAATACATTAGAAGAGTCAGGTAACTTATAATGTCTACTATCTTCTCCAAATTAAAAATCCATCATCAATATTTTATTCTTGTAACACCAATCAATAGTTCTTCGTTGTACCCAAGACAAAGAGAACTTTCACCACTTGTCTTTACCTAAAATACCAAAGATCATGGTTATACCAATTCACAATTCCTGTTCATAATCATGCTAATAAATTCATATTTGCACTCCAGGTCAAAAATATTCAATTGTAATACCAATGGTCATGTCAATCAACAATCCATCTTTGCACTACGGGCCAAAAATATTCAGCAATAATAACAATAGTCATAATCATACCAATCAATATTTCATCTTTGCACCACTGACCGAAGAGAACCGATTGTTATGATCATGCCAAACAGTAGTCCATCTTTGTACTACGGGCCAAAGATATACAATTGTAACACCAATGGTCATGATACACAATTTTTGGTCATAATCATACCAATCAACAGTTCATCTTTGCACTACGAACCAAAGATAACTTTCTAACACAAAATTAACTCTGAGGATGATGACAATCATATAAAGGATGAATAGAAATAATAAGAATAATAAGATCAAGAATAAACATTAAAGATTTATAATTTAATTTATCCGGAGTTTAAGAATGTCCAAATTATCAACATGATGACCAAAACGTGGATTCAAATTCAAGATTTATATTTCAAAGATAACGATTAATACTTAATAAATTAAAATTTAGGTAAATGAAATGATATTACATGAAGCGCAAACCTCCAACGTATTTCTAATCATTTCAGGAATTATAGAAATAATACTTACCATAGTAAGTTCAGATTTAGGAGTATGAAAGAAAGTAATATCCCTTTACCTTAGCATGTGACTAGATTCTGCTTTCTATAAAATTCATCAACTTGAACAATGCTTGCATTCCTTATCAACACTTGGAGTAACCTTACACTCAAAAGAAATACTTACAATATTGTGGTAAAAGAAATTTATATTTTTAGTGTAGTGATGGTGTGTGTTTAGTTGCTCAACCGAGCAACCTATTTATACTGAAAATTGAGGAAAACATTAGCACACACGCTTTTACAAAATAACCAAATGAGCTATATAAAATAATGGTAGTGGAATTTGTGGTCCCACGGAGGAAATTAAACCAACTTGTACTGTGACGCCCCCAGAATAGGTCCAGTCAACCCAACCCATTCTGAGTAGTCAAATACATGATACAGAATTCAAATACAATCTTTTATATCACACGGTTGTGCAAAATACGACCACACAACTGTGAGTGTCAATACAAATATGTAAAAAATATTAACATTCAAACTAAGTCCTCATTACAATTATTATCACACTATTTATTCGAAATAGTGAGGACTACTACAGCTCTAACTCGGACCATCACTCTGTCCTCCGACTAGTTCCTGCGACATTCTAATTTCCTGAAGAGGACAATAGATGAAAAGGGTCAGCTCAACTAGCCCAGTAAAGAATATTATGACTACGATAATAGAAAATAAATTATCGTTAGTCTTCAACAATTCAGATAAAATATTATTGACAACAAATTTTAGATCAATATTCGCAGCGGAAATAACCATTCATTAGAAGTTTACTATCTTCTATGATTTAAAAGTCCATCATCAATATTTTATCCTTGTAACATCAATCAATATACATCTCAAATCAAATATTCATCTTTGCACTACGGGCAAAAGATATTCATTTGTATCACCAGTGGTCATGTTCATCTCAATACCTGTCCATCTTTGCACTACGGCCAAAGATATTCATCAGGTAATCATTCATCTTTGCTCTACAGGCCAAAGATATTCAGTTATATCACCATTTAGAACTGAGGATGATGAAAAATAATATAAATAACGAATCCAGTGAGATAAAGGACAAAGATTAAGGAATCGTATTTTAGTTTATCCAAGTTCAAAAATACTTCGTAATAATCAATTGTGGAGAAAGATTCAAGAATAAAGCTCAAAAGTTAGATCCAATCAAAGATAGGAACCTTAACAAGCAACTTGGACAAATAGAAGAAATTTTAATTTTTTTCATGAATAATGCCGTATACGTGAATAGTGCCGTATACGTGAATAGTAACCCCGACGAAAAAAGTAAGAATTTCATAATAAAATCCATGCCAATATTTTGGTATAATGATATTGAAAAGAATAACATCATTTACGAAAGAAAATAACATCCCTTACCTCAAAAGAATAGTACTTCTGACTGGAATATCGGATATAATATCGAAGGAAACTTGCACTGAATAATAATACTCAAAGTATCTAAATACTCACGAAAATACGCTCGATATTATAGAGAGAGAAAATTTCTGATTGTGGTGTGATTTTTATTTCTAACTAAGCACCCTATTTATAGGAAAGAGATAGCACACAATGGTTGACAAAATGACATTACGTAGGAAACTAGCAGTACACAAGTTTTGAAAAACCTCAGCCATCTCTTTTGAAAATAAATCCCCACATGTTATATAATATATATATATATATATATATATATATATATTAAAACATTTATTTTCAAAACTTCAATAATTCATAATAAATAGCCCTTTTATCAGAAAAATACAAATGATATGTCCTTTTTATAGGAAATTTAATTCTCTACAACTTTGTAGAAGGAAGTGTTTCCAAATTCCCAACCGAAAATGGTCGAAATCCACAAACGGGTGATTTTCCACAACAAAATACTGATAAAAACACCTCAGCACTAATTCCCTCTTTTATATCCACAAAATAAATATTTTCTTATCATATAAATCAATAATTAATTATTCATAAATAATATTACAGAACTACAATATTAACAACCAGGTCATTCCCAGGAAAGAGGGGGCCTTTCGATAAGGATTTCTCCTTACTGGCGCGCAATTAAATAACCCCTCCTAGACAAAACTTTCTTAGACATTGTCAATAATGCTATCTAATAATATTATTCAAGTAATATGAATTATTGAGTTGATAATGTGAAATACTGTGCAGTGACAATTATTGAATCAATAATACAAAATATCAACGATAGCAATTATTGAATCAATCATATAAAATAGCAACGTAGCAATTATTGAACCAATAAAATATCATGCAATTATTGAATCAATAATATAAAATATTGAACAGTAATTACTGTAACAATTATTGAGAAAGTGACTTCTTACGTAAGAACCAATAATTCAAAATACTGTGCAATACCGTGTGCTACTGTGCACAACGCGTATTACTGTATTTTTATCACCGGGTATTTCAACAATTTAACTGTAACAGTTTTACCGTTATTTATAAAAAGGTTATTTATGTCGCTTTCTATATCCGACAGTTATTCCGTTGTGGGGCCCACAAATGGCTGCGCCGTCGTACGAATATTCCCCGATAACAAGAATATTCCACGACCAAATAAATATTCCCCGACAACAATGAATATTTTATAACCACTTGCTTATTTTGAAATATTTGCATATTTCACCCATAACTTTTTACATTTATCAAATCAACACCTTACTATTTCGAAATAATATATAAAGAAAATTAAATCTTTATTCATAAAAGTTGGGGTCTTACAACCTGCCCTCCTTATAAAATTTCATCCTTTAAATTGACGTACGTACCTGGTATGTCGAAAAGGTGAGGATACCTCGCTTTCATTTCTGATTCCAACTCCCAGGTCATTTCCTCAATTTCATGGTTTCTCCATAAAACTTTGACTTGAGGTATAACCTTTAAGCGTAGAACATGTTCTTTCCTATCCAAGATCTTGACAGGTACCTCCTCGTACGTTAAATCTTCGGCTATCTCGTCTGGTTTTAACTCAATAATGCGGTTTGGGTCTTTCACATATTTACGAAGCACGGATATGTGAAAAACGTTATGAACACGAGACATGCTTGGAGGGAAAGCGAGTCTATAGGCCACATTTCCTATTCGGTCAAGAATCTCAAATGGACCAATGAATCGTGGATTGAGCTTTCCTCTCTTGCCAAACCTCGTAACTCCCTTCCACGGAGCAACACGTAATAACACATGGTCCCCAACATTAAATTCCACGTCCTTTCGATGAAGATCCGCATAACTCTTTTGTCGATTCTGTGCCGTTTATATACGTTGTCGGATCATTTGGATCTTTTCTGTAGTCATACGTACCAATTCTGTCCCAATAATGTTGCTTCACCCACCTCATCCCAACATACTGGAGAGCGACACTTTCGTCCATACAATGCTTCGAATGGAGCCACGCCTATACTTGCCTGATAACTGTTGTTGTAGGAGAATTCCACAAATGGTAAGTACTTATCCCAACTCCCTTTGAAGTCTAGAACACAGAGTCTCAATAGATCTTCTAGAGTTTGGATAGTCCTTTCTGATTGTCCGTCCGTTTGAGGATGATATACCGAACTGAATCGTAACTCCGTGCCCAAAGCTTTCTGCAAACTGATCCAAAATCGTGAAGTGAATATTGGGTCACGATCCAAAATTATGGATACTGGCATGCCATGCAATCTCACAATCTCATTCACATTCATACGAGCAAGACGTTCAAGGGAATAAGTCTCCCGCATCGGCAAGAAATGAGCAGACTTGGTTAATCTATCAGCAATAACCCAAATCGCATCTATGCCTTGAGAAACCTTGGGAAGACCGGTAACGAAATCCATCATAATGTGTTCCCACTTCCATTTTAGAATCTCAAGTGGTTGCAATGGTCCCTTCGGCACTTGATGCTCCGCCTTTACACGTTGACACGTTAAACACCTCGAGATAAACTCCGCGATCTCTCTCTTCATATTGCTCCACCAAAATGTATGTCGAAGATCACGATACATTTTAGTACTCCCAGGATGGATTGCAAACGGTGTGTTGTGTGCCTCCATCATGATTCTATACTTCAAGTCAGAATAGTTAGGAACACAAATTCTGGAGTTGACTCGAAGTATTCCCTCTTCATTGATTCTTGCTTCTGGAATGGCACCTTCTTGCACCTTCTTCTTCATCTTCATCAGCTCCGGATTCGTAGCTTGAGCAGCTTTAACTTTATCAATCAAAGTTGGTTCTACGCGTATACTTGACATCATCGCACTCGTTCCAACATAAGATCTTCTACTCAACGCGTCAGCTACCACGTTCGCTTTTCCAGGATGGTATTGAATGATATAATTGTAATCTTTCAACAGCTCAAGCCAACGTCGTTGCCACATGTTGAGTTCCTTTTGAGTGAAGAAATATTTAAGGCTCTTATGATCCGTATAAATCTCCACTTTCTCCCCGTACAGGTAATGTCTCCAGATCTTTAACTCGAAAACGACAGCTGCCAACTTTAGATCATGAGTAGGATAATTCCTCTCATATTCTTTGAGTTGTCGCGAGGCATAGGTTATAACTTTCCCATGTTGCATGAGAACACATCCTAACCGTTTGCCTGAAGCATCGCTGTAGATAACAAATCCATCCAAACCAGATGGTATTGTCAGAACAGGTGCCGAGATAATTCTTCTCTTGAGCTCTTGGAAGCTCTTCTCGCATTCCTCGCTCCAAACGAATTTTGTATCTTTCCTAGTCAACTGAGTTAATGGAGTAGCGATTCGAGAAAATCCCTCTACGAACCTCCGATAATAACCAGCTAAGCCCAGAAAGCTTCGTACTTCGGTCACCGACTTAGGTTGCTCCCAGCTTTGTATTGCTTAAATCTTTGCTGAGTCAATAGATACTCCACGTTTTGATACCACGTGCCCAAGGAATGCTACTTCCTCAAGGCAGAACTCGCATTTCTTCAGCTTGGCATATAGCTTGTTCTCACGAAGCTTTTGAAGTACCAACTTCAAGTGGTGCTCATGATCTTCACGGCTTTTAGAATAGATGAGGATGTCATCAATAAAGACAACAATGAACTGATCCAAATATTCCTTAAATACACTGTTCATCATATCCATGAAAGCAGCAGGAGCATTAGTCAATCCAAAAGAAATGACTAGGAACTCATAATGCCCGTACCGAGTTCTGAAGGCAGTCTTCGGAATATCCTCAGTTTTAATCTTCAGCTGATGATATTCAGAACGAAGATCGATCTTTGAAAAGAATTGTGCTCCTTGCAACTGGTCAAACAGGTCATCAATACGAGGTAGCGGATACCTATTCTTGATGGTGACATGATTCAACTCCAGATAGTCAATACAAAGTCGCATAATCCCGTCTTTTTTCTTTACGAATAAAACAGGAGCATCCCAAGAAGACGTACTAGGACGAATAAAACCGATGTCTAACAATTCCTGTAATTGGACCTTTAACTCCTGAAGTTCAATAGGAGTCATTCGATATGGGGTTTTAGAAATGGGTTTTGTACTGGGCTCAAGGTCAATAAAGAATTCAACTTCACGTTCTGGGGGTAGACAGGGAAGTTCTTCGGGAAATACATCAAAAAACTCATTAACAACAGAAATATTATTCAAATCTGACGTATTCTGGTTTAGATCAGTGACATGAGCTAAGAAAGCTTGACATCCGTTTTTCAATAAACGAATAATTTTGTGACTTGAAATGATATTGACTGATTTTAGTGGTTTGGTGGTTTGGATTTGCACAACAGGTTGATTAGGAATATGAAAACTAACAACCTTACAAAAATAATCAATTTTAGCATGGTAAGTGGTTAACCAGTCAATTCCTAAAATCACGTCAAATGCAAGTAATTTCAAGGATATAAAATCAACAGGTAAGATAAGGGTACCAATCTGAATCAAGCAAGACTTGTAAACTGTGGATGTAACAAAGGTTTCTCCCAACGGAGTTTCAACAGATAAGTCAAAGTCTAATTTATCAGAAGTCAAGTTCAAACGTTGAGCACAAGCAGGTGAAATAAATGAATGGGTAGCACCGGTATCTAACAAGGTGTAAACTTCGCAAGAGTTTATGATTAGCTTACCCATAATCACCTCGTGTGGGTTCCTCACGTTTTGGGCTGTCACGACAAACGCTCTTCCAGGAATCACCGACTTTGACTTGTCCGAAATCTCCTTTGGAAATACCACCCCCGCTGGACTTGGTTTAGCTATAGGATAATCTCGAGCTATATGTCCTTCTTTTCCACAGTTATAGCATGCTTTGAATTGTTGTGGGCAGTTTGGGCTGATGTGTCCCTCTTTTTTGCATTTATAGCATACGACCGGTGGTCGTTCTCCTCCCCTAGAAACAGTTGATGCTGGTGCTGATGTCGACGTCTTCACGTTCTCATTGTTGTACCTTCTCTTCTTGAAATCTCCCCCCGATTCGCTTTTTCTACTATCATAGCCACGATTACCACCGGAGTGGTTACCGCTTCTGTCATACTTTCCTCCCCGCTGGTTGTCATTGCTCCGATGACTGCTGCCACCGGTACGACCTTGGTTGTTGTCCCTTGGTTTAATATAATCACTATCTCGTTCTAACAATTGGGCCCTGTTCACTACATCCGAATATAGAGAAAATTTGTGAAAAATAAGGTATTGACGTATTTCGGGTTTCAGACCTCTCAGAAACATCCGCGTCATACGTTCCTCATTCTCCACCAAATGCGGTGCAAACCTGGACAGTTCCGCGAACTTAGCCTCGTACTGGGACACAGTCATGTTGTTTTGTTCTAGTCTGATAAACTCTACCTCCTTCATATGACGAATACTTTCAGGAAAGTACTTGTCATTGAACAGTGTCTGAAATGCTTCCCAAGACATCTTAAATGCAGCAGGCTGGGTACGCTTCACAGATTCCCACCAGTAATTTGCCTCTCCACGGAACATAAAGGTGACAAATGGAACCTTCTGTTCCTCCGTGCATCCCAAGACATCAAATATCTTGGTAATTTGCTTAACCCACGTCTCCGCCTTGATCGAATCCAGCTTTCCCTGAAATTCTGGTGGTCCCAACTCTTTTTACTGCTTGGCAGTGACAAGCCGCGAGTTATTATTATCTCCACCTGTATTTTGCACACGAGTCTCCCTCGTCTAGTTTTGCATGAACTGCAAAAAACTTCTAAACATCTCATCGTTTATCTTCTGACCAGAGTTGTTTTCAGGATGAACATTGCCTTCTTGTTGCACGTTCTCCTGGTTGGTGATTAAAGGTGTCTCCACGGTCTCATTCACTTCATTTTTAACATTCTCAGCTGCCATTCAAAAATACTGCCATAAAACAAGGGTTAATTAAACAAATTAACATATCACATAATAACCCTATCCTCCGACTGACCAATTAAATACCACATAAGCTTAGGTAGAACATACTAGTGAAGGATTTACTCGTCTCTCCCCTCCTAGTTCTATTTCCCGATCTCCACCAGAGATCATATCCCTAAGCTCTAATACCAACTGTGACGCCCCCAAAATAGGTCTAGTCAACCTAACCCATTCTGAGTCGCCAAATACATAGTACAGAATTTAAATACAATCTTTTATATTACACGGTTGTGCAAAATACGACCACACAACTGTGAGTGTCAATACAAATATGTAGAAAATATTAACATTCAAACTAAGTCCTCATTATAATTATTATCACACTATTTATTCGAAATAGTGAGGACTACTACTGCTCTAACTCGGACTATCACTCTGTCCCCCGACTAGTTCCTGCAACATTCTAATTTCCTGAAGAGGATAATAGATAAAAAGGGTCAGCTCAACTAGCCCAGTAAGAATATTATGACTACGATAATAGAAAATAAATTATCGTTAGTCTTCAACAATTCAGATAAAATATTATTGACAACAAGTTTTAGATCAATATTCGCAGCGAAAATAACCATTCATTAGAAGAGTTAAGTAGAGAATGAAGTCTACTATCTTCTATGATTTAAGTCCATCATCAATATTTTATCCTTGTAACATCAATCAATATACATCTCAAATCAAATATTCATCTTTGCACTACGGACAAAAGATATTCATTTGTATCACCAGTGGTCATGTTCATCTCAATACCTGTCCATCTTTGCACTACGGCCAAAGATATTCATCAGGTAATCATTCATCTTTGCTCTACAGGCCAAAGATATTCAGTTATATCACCATTTAGGACTGAGGATGATGAAAAATAATATAAATAACGAATCCAGTGAGATAAAGGACAAAGATTAAGGAATCGTATTTTAGTTTATCCAAGTTCAAAAATACTTCGTAATAATCAATTGTGGAGAAAGATTCAAGAATAAAGCTCAAAAGTTAGATCCAATCAAAGATAGGAACCTTAACAAGCAACTTGGACAAATAGAAGAAAATTTAATTTTTTCATGAATAATGTCGTACACGTGAATAGTGTCGTATACGTGAATAGTAACCCCGACGAAAAAAGTAAGAATTTCATAATAAAATCCATGCCAATATTTTGGTATAATGATATTGAAAATAATAACATCATTTACGAAAGAAAATAACATCCCTTACCTCAAAAGAATAGTACTTCTGACTGGAATATCGGATATAATATCGAAGGAAACTTGCACTAAATAATAATACTCAAAGTATCTAAATACTCACGAAAATACGCTCGATATTATAGAGAGAGAAAATTTCTGATTGTGGTGTGATTTTTATTTCTAACTAAGCACCCTATTTATAGGAAAGAGATAGCACACAATGGTTGACAAAATGACATTACGTAGGAAACTAGCAGTACACAAGTTTTGAAAAACCTCAGCCATCTCTTTTGAAAATAAATCCCCACATGTTATATAATATATATATATATATATATTAAAATATTTATTTTCAAAACTTCAATAATTCATAATAAATAGCCCTTTTATCAGAAAAATACAAATGATATGTCCTTTTTATAGGAAATTTAATTCTCTACAACTTTATAGAAGGAAGTGTTTCCAAATTCCCAACCGAAAATGGTCGAAATCCACGAACGGGTGATTTTTCACAACAAAATACTGATAAAAATACCTCAGCACTAATTCCCTCTTTTATATCCACAAAATAAATATTTCCTTATCATATAAATCAATAATTAATTATTCATAAATAATATTACAGAACTACAATATTAACAACCAGGTCATTCCCAGGAAAGAGGGGGCCTTCCGATAAGGATTTCTCCTTACTGGCGCGCAATTAAACCCCTCCTAGACAAAACTTTCTTAGACATTGTCAATAATGCTATCTAATAATATTATTCAAATAATATGAATTATTGAGTTGATAATGTGAAATATTGTGCAGTGACAATTATTGAATCAATAATACAAAATATCAACGATAGCAATTATTGAATCAATCATATAAAATAGCAACGTAGCAATTATTGATATAAAATATCAACGTAGCAATTATTGAACCAATAAAATATCATGCAATTATTGAATCAATAATATAAAATATTGAACAGTAATTACTGTAACAATTATTGAGAAAGTGACTTCTTACGTAAGAACCAATAATTCAAAATACTGTGCAATACCGTGTGCTACTGTGCACAACGCATATTACTGTATTTTTATCATCGGGTATTTCAATAATTTAACCGTAACAGTTTTACCGTTATTTATAAAAGGGTTATTTCTGTCGCTTTCTATATCCGACAGTTATTCCGTTGTGGGACCCATAAATGGCTGCGCCGTCGTACACGTTTTAACAAAATTTGTTTTAATAATAGAGTTGTAGTCCATACTAGTTTAGAAAAAGTAGAGTGTCGACAAGTCTTGCCAAACTTAATTTTATAAAAAGAAAATAATTGAACAAACATCTGCATATCATACTTATCTTTTATCAACACCTTTTAGTCATCAATTACTTACACATTTTTAATATTCCCATAATTATTCACAATTATTAACATAGACTCACAATACAACCAATTAGTCTAATTACATCATATCAAATAATATTAATTATTGTATTGTGATAATTATTGATTTAATAATATGATATATTGTGTAGTTGTTAATGTGACAATTATTGAATCAATAATATGAAATACTATGGTATTTCTATTGTAACAATTATTGAATGAAACACTGAGTTACTTCTTACATAAGAATCAATAATCAGAGATACTGTGCAATACTGTGTGTTACTGTGCAATACCATGTATTACTGTGGAATGACGTGTATTACTGTACTTTTATCACAGAGTATTTCAACAGTTAATGTTAAAAAGTTCTGCTATCAATTTTTAAAAAGGTTATTTATGTCACTTTCTATATCCGACAGTTATTCTATTGTGGAGCCCACCAATGATTGGTTATTTCGGCGCTGTCGTACGAATATTCCCCGACAAAACAAATATTTCCTAACAGACTGTTCACTTCATATAATTTACACATATCACCCATAACTATAATATTTATTAAATCAACATCTTACTATAAACAATTTAAATTCTAGTAAAAGTCGGGGTCGACATCAAAACATATTTACCTCAAATAACATATAAACCAACCAATAATTCATTCAATGTGCCTTTATTTATTGCATAAAATCATTATTCATATTCCAAAACTTAGAAGTGGATAAAAAAACTTGAGAAATCTAAAATTCATATATGATAATTTATTTTTAAAACGTCAATCCACTATTCTGTATTATCCCATTTTACTTTAACAAAAATATAATTTTAATTTTATCATAACTCATTCATTACTTGTGCGTTTATATCCCGATACCTCATAAGCTTATTAACACTTTTAAAATATTTAAAATACTATTCTGAACTTTCCAAACAATTTTCACATTTTTCAGATTATCCGACAATTTTCTATAATTATTTCTATTTATAAAAATTATCATTTAATAGCTTCAAAATAGAAATACTAACTTCACATACTTTTATATCTTTAAAGCATCATCAATATTAATCTTATATCATTATAAGATTTTCCACCATTCATAGAATTTTCTATGAATTTTCTCTATTTTTAAACTAACTTTAAATAGCTTAAAAATATTATAATTACTTCAGATTTTCAATTATTCTTCAAAAATTTACAGTAATTCATAAATAGTATTATAAGATTACTGTAAATTTATTTTAGCCCAAAATTTATTTTAAGTAATTTATTTAAAATTTTTAATATGTAGAAACTTCAAATATTCATAATAATTAGCCTTTTATCAGAAAAATATGAATTTTCTGTTCATTCCATGTGAAATTTAATTCTCTACAATTTTGTAGAAGAAAGTTTTTTCAAATTCCGAACGAAAAATGGCTCAAATGAGATCTGCAGGAAAGTTCGCCGGCGACGACTTTTCGGTCATCTTCTCCGGCGATCCAAAAGTTTTCTAGCAAGTTTTTTAGCATTTTTCTACCCAGCTCAGATCTACTATATTTTAGGAGTCCAACCATATTTTTAGTTTTAAAATCCGTTAGAGATTTCATGTTTATGCAAATTTAATCTATCACATACAAAAATAAATATGTCATCAACACATAAACTTCCTAATACTTAACTTCCATCATGAAAATCAAAGGATTAATCAAGGTTTAGATATATTACCTTCTTGGATTTTTTTTCTTTTCTTCTTCTTTTTTTCTTCCTTCTTTCTTTCTTTCTCTAAACTTTCTTTTTCTCTATCTCTCTCATTTCTTTCTCTTTCCTGGTTGCCGAGTGAATGGGTGAGAGTGGAGGAATACTCCTCCTTTATTTTCTTTTTTCTTTCTCTCTCTTTCTTTTTCTTCTTTCTTTTTCTTATTTTCCTCCTTTTCTCTTCCTTTCTTTTTTCTCCTCCCCAACCTTTTGTCTTTTCTTTTTAGAAAAAGATCAGCACCTTCCTCTCCTTCTTATCAGATTTTAGCCGCCTATATGGCCCAATATTCCTCCAAAAATTTAATTTCTCTTCTTTTATTAACTCACTTATCCGTTTGACCATTTATCAATTTAATATTTTACAGTTTTAGAATAATAATTATAAATTAAGTTAGACTTTTATTTTGTAAAAGTCGGGATCTTACAATCACCCCTTCTTATGAAATTTCTTCCCCAAAATTTATGTACGTACCTGAAATTCTGAAGAGATAAGGATTTCAAATTCTAGCTCCCAGGTAATTTTCTGTCTCATGGTTCATCCATTGCCCATCTCTTGGTTTTTAGATGCCCTTCTTAGATACGGCTACAAAACAAAGGTTAATATCATCCAAACCAAATAAAAAAATCAATTTGGTAAGACACGCACTAGTAAAGGATTTTACTCATCTCTCCCCTCCTAGTTCTAATCCCAGATCTTCGCTAGAGATCATATCCCTAAGTTTTGCTACCAAATGTGACGCCCCCAAAATAGGTCCACACAACCCATTCTGAGTCACCAGAAATAAACATTACAAATACAAATTTTTCTATTTGCAACTATTAAAGTGTCGTGCAAAATATGACAACACACATACAGTGAGTGTTCAATACTAATATTGTACCATGTATAGTACGACAGTATTCACACCCAAATTATTACAAAGTCATATAAAATATAGCAACAAATATTTTAAGTCCTCAAAGGAACACGCAAAAAATTGTGTCCTTCTCATTCTAATGGGGTGCATTTTTGACGCTTCCAAATTCGGGTTCGCATCACCTTATTTGGTTCACCAAAATCAATTATTAAATGACGTATAAAATACGACGAGCACATTTTAATTCCTCGGTACAATTATTGTCACACAGTTTTATAATGTATTAAGAAACTTCAACAGTCTCGGACCATCACTCCATTCCCCTGTTATCCCCGCTCGACTCAACTACACTCTTACTACCAGAAAAAAAAATTTGAAGCAAAAGGGTGAGCACAAATAGCTCAGTAAAGAATATCATGACTTATGATAATTAAATTATCAATAGCATTCTTCAATAATAAATCAGATATTTAAAATATATGATAGGTGATAAAAGTTTTCAATCATAATTGCAGCAAAATCAACAATCCATTAGAAGAGTCAGGTAGATTATAATGTCTACTATCTTCTCTAAATTAAAAGTTCATCGTCAATATTTTATTCATGTAACACTAATCAACAGTTCTTCGTTGTACCCAAGACAAAGAGAACTTTCACCACTTATCTTTACCTGAAACACCAAAGATCATGGTTATACCCATTCATAGTTCATGTTCATAATCATGCTAATAAATTCATCTTTGCACTCGGGCCAAATATATTCAACTGTAACACCAATGGTCATGTCAATCAACATTCCACCTTTGCACTACGGGCCAAATATATTCAGCAATAATAACAATAGTCATGATCATATCAATCAACATTTCATCTTTGCACCCCTGGCCGAAGAGAACCGATGGTTATGATCATATCAAGCAACAGTCTATTTTTGCACTATGGGCCAAAGACATACAACTGTAACACCAATGGTCATGATTATACCAATATACAATTTCTGGTCATAATCATACCAATCAACAGTTCATCTTTGCACTACGGGCCAAAGATAACTTTCTAACATAAATTTAAGTGTGAGGATGATGACAATGATATAAAGGATGAATAGAAATAATAAGAATAATAAGATCAAGAATAAACATTAAAGATTTATAATTTAATTTATCCAGAGTTTAAGAATGTCCAAATTGTCTACATGATGACCAAAATGTGGATTTAAATTCAAGAATGATATTCAAGATTTATATTTCAAAGATACAATTAATATTCAATAAATTAAAATTCAGGAAAATGAAATGATATTATATGAAACGCAAACCTCTAAGATATTTCTAATCATTTCAGGAATTATAGAAGCAATACTTACCATAGTAAGTTCAGATTTAGGAGTATGAAAGAATATGATATCCCTTTACCTTAGCATGTGACTAAGGGTGTAAACGAGTCGAACCGAAGCGAATAGTGAGCTACTCGAATTCGACTCGAAATAATAAATTCATACTCGAATTCGAATTGTATTTGAAAAATTTTACTCAGATTCGACTCGACTCGAATATTTATTATTCGAATTCGATCCGACTCGGATCGAATTATATTCAAACTACTCGCTTGCTTCAAATTTAAGCTCGAATTCGAATCTTCACATAATAACTAGCTTTATAATAAATGTAATTATAAATTGAATTTGTTATTTTACTTAGAAATGAGAAAATATATTTACTATTACACTTTAAAAATATAAAATCACAATTAAAAATAAAAATAAATAAATTAATAATAATTAATTAACCTAATTTGATTTAATTTTATATATATTATAAAAGAATGTATCGAGTATCTAATCTAATATGTATTAATCGAGTATGTATCGAATCATAATTAAGAATTCGAGTACTTTGAATCTTAAACGAATCGAGTATAACTTTGCTCAGATTCTACTCATATTGTTATTCGAACTATTTTTTATACTTTGATTTGGATCATATTATTAACGAATCCGAGTCTCGCTCGTATTTTTTCAAATCGAGCCCGAATCGAGCCCGAACTGTTTGGATCGTTTACAGCCTTACATGTGACTAGATTTTACTTTCTATGAAATTGATCAACTTGAACAATGCTTGCATTCCTTATCAACACTTGGGATAACCTTACACTCAAAAGAAATACTCACAATATTATACTCACAATATTGTGGTAAAATAATTTTATATTTTATACGTACTACTGTGGAATGATGCGTATTACTGTACTTTTTTCACCGGATATTTCAACATTTAAAGGTAAAAAGTTATGCCGTCAATTTTTAAAAAGGTTAATTATGTCGCTTTCTATATCCGATATTTATTCCGTTGTGGCGCCCACCAATGATTGGTTATTTCGGCGCCGTCGTACGAATATTTCCCGACAAAACGAATATTTCCTAACAGACTGTTCACTTCATATAATTTGCACATATCACCCATAACTATAATATTTATTAAATCAACACCTTACTATAAACAATTTAAATTCTATTAAAAGTCGGGGCCAACACTAAAACATATTTACCTCGAATAACATATAAACCAACTAATAATTCATAATTCATTCAAAGTGCCTTTATTTATCGCATAAAATCATTATTCATATTTCAAAACTTAGAAGTGGATAATAAAATTTGAGAAATCTAAAAATTCATATATGATAATTTATTTTTAAAACGTCAATCCACTATTCTGTATTATCCCATTTTACTTTAACAAAAATATTATTTTTATTTTTATCATAACTCATTCGTTACTTGTGCGTTTATATTCCGACACCTCATGAGCTTATTAACACTTCTAAAATATTTATAATATTATTCTGAACTTTTTAAACAATTTTCACATTTTTCATATTATCCAACAATGTTCTATAATTATTTCTATTTATAAAAACTATCATTTAAGAGCTTCAAAATAGAAATACTAAATCCATATACTTTTATATCTTTAAAACATCATCAATATTAATCTTATATTATTATAAGATTTCCAGTAAATTTCATAGTTTTCCACCATTCATAGAATTTTCTATGCATTTCCTCTATTTTTAAACTAACTTTAAATAGCTTAAAATATAATAATTACTTATGATTTTCAGTTATTCTTCAAAAATTTACAGTAATTCATAAATAGTATTATAAAATTACAGTAAATTTTTTTTAGTCCAAAAATTATTTTCAGTAATTTATTTAAAATTTATAATATGTAGAAACTTCAAATATTCATAATAATTAGCCCTTTTATTAGAAAAATATAAATCTTATGTCCATTCCATGTGAAATTTAATTCTCTACAACTTTGTAGAAGAAGGGTTTTCCAAATTTCGAACGAAAAATGGCTCAAATGAGCTCTGTCGGAAAGTTTGCCGACAGCGACTTTTCGGTCATCTTCTCCGGCGATCCAAAAGTTTTTCGGCAAGTTTTTCATCGTTTTTCTACCCAGATAAGATCTATTATATTTTAGGAGTCCAACAATATTTTTAATTTTAAAATCCGTTAGAGATTTTATGTTTATGCAAGTTTAATCTATCACATACAAATATAAATGTCATCTACACATAAACTTCATAATACTTAACTTCCATCATGAAAATCAAAATATTATTCAAGGTTTAGATATATTACCTTCTTGGATTTTCTTCGTTTCTTCTTCTTCTTTTCTTTCCTTCTTCTTTCTTTCTTTCTCTGAACTTTCTTTTTCTCTATCTCTCTCATTTCTTTCTCTTTCCTGGTTGCCGAGTGAATGGGTGGGAGTGGAGGAATACTCCTCCTTTATTTTCTTTTTTCTTTCTCTCTCTTTCTTTTTCTTCTTTTCCTCCTTTTTCCTCCTTTTCTCTTCCTTTCTTTTTCTTCCTCCCCCACCTTTTTGTCTTTTCTTTTTAGAAAAAGATCAACACCTTCCTCTCCTTCTTATTAGATTTTAGTCGCCAATATGGCCTGATAAGCCAAGAAGATCACACAGAGTTTTCAAGAAGAATCCGAAGTTCCTAGCATGAGAAGTGGATGCACGTGAGACCAACATGCTATAGTAATAGAGTTGTTGCAGTAACTTCGTGCAGCAGTTTGGTGCTCTTTAGAAGCACGTACTAATGCTGCAGAAAGTGGATAAGTAGTGGATAAGTGGTAGTACTAGAATCCTTAATTTTAGCAGTTGTGGTTGTGGGGTTAGGAGAGAGTAGTTTTTCCTTTATGTATTTAAATTACTTCAGTATGCAAAAAGGGGGATTCATTGAATAACAATTTGTTGTGGTCTATTCTCACCCTGAGTAGAATTTTAGTTACATAAAAAATATAGTAGCTTTGATTGGGACCTATCATTGGTATCAAAGATGTACCTATGACAACTAACAAGGAACGAATTGAACATCCTGAAGCGGAGCTCGGAGGACTGCAAAACAACCTGAGTTGGATGGAGTTGGGTATTGAAGACAAGTTTCACCAGATGGAAGAAGCCATCAACAAAATGGCAGAAACCTTGCTTTCGAACAAAGAAGGTTCCAGCTGCAATGCTAATGACCATAATGGTCGATCTCGTCATAATAAGGAAGAATTCACCGAGAATACAAAAGCGAGAAGATATATGTTCTCATCCAAATTAGCGAAGCTCAACTTTCCAAAATACTCGGGAGATGATCCTACGAAATGGTTTAATAGAGTGGATCAATTCTTTGAGTACCAAGGTACCACTGATGCTTAAAAGGTGTCACTAGCATCATTCCATTGCGAAGGTGAAGCGAACCAATGGTGGCAGTGGTTACGACGAGCTTATAAAAAAGAAGGGAAGGCCATGACGTGGGCAAATTTTGAAGAAGAACTATGGGCTCGATTTGGACCAACAGAGTGTGAGGATTTTGATGAAGCTTTATCAAGGGTGAAACAGGTAGGCTCATTGCGCTACGACCAAAAGGAATTTGAAAGGCTCGGGAACCGGGTGCAAGGATGGACACAAAAGGCCTTAGTAGGGACGTTTATAGGTGGTCTCAAACCGAAGATTGCGGGAGGCATTCGAATGTTCAAACCTAAGTCATTGAAGGAAGCAATAAGCCTGGCACGAATGCGGGATAATCAACTAACTCGTCAACTGATAGTCACAAGGTCTACAATTTAATAACGCCCAACTCGACCTTGCTTCTCCAACAAAGGCTAAACCAACTCTGCCCATGAAGGGCTTTACCTGGGATGAAATGAAAAAAAGGCGAGCTCAAGGCCTCTGCTTTAACTACGACGAAAAATTTACTCCATGTCACAAGTGTCGAGGCCCCCAAGTCTTGTTGTTAGAATTAGACGATGGTTCAAACAAGGAAGATGACGAGGACCCCGAAGTCAATGAACCTGAAATATCATTGCAGGCTCTAACCGGGGGGTCAACTTCAAAGACCATGAGAGTCACGGCCAAGGTTGGAAACCATGAATTGAATGTCCTTATCGATAGCGGATCCACCCATAATTTTATTAGCGAACGAATAGCTAATTGGCTGGAACTACCAGTGGTACCAACTAAGCCATTCAATGTAAAGGTGGCGAATGGGAATCCATTAAAGTGCCAAGGAAGATTTGAAAATGTCCATGTCTTACTTCAAGGTATTCCATTTTTCCTTACCCATTATTCTTTGCCACTAATATAGTTGGATTTTGTGTTAAAAGTTCAATGGTTTGAGCAATTGGATACATGGATTTGTAATTGGCAAAATATGACCATGGAATTCCATTGGAATAATCAAACTCAGAAGTTACAAGGGACAGATGTCCAGCCCATTCAGTCAGTGTCCTTGAAGGCTGTTTCAAAGTGCAACAAGGTCATTTTATGTTTGCTATTTGTTTACAAACTGAAGCTGCAAACCCACAAAATGGAATTGAATCAGATATGCAACAGTTGTTCAAAGCTTTTGAAGACATTTTTCAAGAGCCAAAACAACTACCTCCTGCAAGAGAGATTGACCACCACATCACTCTTAAAGAAGGAACTGAGCCTATCAATGTAAGACCCTACAGGTATGCCTATTTTTAAAAAGCTAAAATTGAAAAACAAGATCATAACATGCTTAAATTAGGGCATATAAGGTCAAGTACTAGCCCTTTTTCATCGCTTGTATTACTAGTTAAAAAGAAAGATGGTACATGGCATTTTTGTACTGACTATAGGGCCCTTAATGTTGTAACCATCAAAGACCGATTTCCAATTCCCACCGTAGATTACATGTTAGACGAACTTCATGGCTCAACTTTTTTCACCAAATTAGATTTGGCAGCGGGTTACCATCAAGTTCGGGTACATTTGACCGATATTCATAAAACTGTGTTTCGCACTCATAATGGTCATTATGAATATTTAGTCATGGCTTTTGGCCTTTGTAATGCACCCTCGACTTTTCAAGCCATTATGAACTCCATATTTCACCCATATCTTCTCAAATTTATGCTAGTATTCTTCAATGACATCTTGATTTATAGCCCCACTTGGACCATGCATCTTGAACATGTTCAAAAGGCTTTTGAAATTTTAAGGCAACACAAATTGTTTGTTAAACTCAAGAAGTGTGCATTTGGCCAATAGGAGTTGGAATACTTGGGTCATATTGTTACTCCTCAAGGAGTGAAAGTGGACCAAGGGAAGATTAAAGCAATGTTAAATTGGCCTAGGCCTACTAATATTTCTGAGTTGCGTGGATTCTTAGGCCTTACAGGTTACTACATGAAGTTTGTTCGCAATTATGGAATTTTGGCTCGGCCCCTCACAACTCTGCTAAAAAAGGGATAATTCGGTTGGACCGATGACACAGAAACTTCCTTTTAAGGCCTTAAACAAGCTATGACTTCCACACCTACGCTTGCAATGCCTAATTTTGATGCACCTTTTGTTATTGAGACTGATGCTTCGGGTGACGGCATTAGAGCGATCTTAACTTAGCAAAGAAAGCCCATAGCCTTCATAAGTCGAGCCTTGGGAATGTTAAAAAAATTATGGTCAACTTATGCTAGAGAGATGTTGGCCATTGTTCAAGCTATCCAATCTTGGAGACCATACTTGATGGGCTGGAAATTCTTTATCCAAACTGACCAGCGCAGCTTGAAATATTTCTTGGAGCCACGCATCGCCACACCAGAGCAACAAAAATGGGTGTCAAAGCTACTTGGCTAAGATTATGAGATCATTTACAAGCCTGGAAAAGAGAATTCAGCTGCGGATGCACTTTCGCGCGTGATAGGCAGCCCATGTCTTGATGCTTTATTTGTTTCACACTCTCAGGTATGGGATAATATCAAAGAGGAAGCGATTAGTCATCCTTATATGTAGAAAATTGGCAAATTGGCAACTAAGAAACTTGGAAGCCCATATAGGTGGAGAAATGGTCTAGTATACTACAAGAATAGAGTGGTGGTACCTCCAAACTCTAGCATCATCCAGCAACTATTGCAAGAATTCCATGACTCGCTAGTTGTTGGCCATTCAGGAGTATTATGAACTTGCAAATGGCTTGCAACAACAATTCTATTGGCCATCAATGCATCGAATAGTGCAAAAGTACGTCTCTTCTTGTGATATCTGCCAACGAGCCAAGTCAAACACACTCTCTCCAGCCGGACTCTTGCAATCGTTACCGATTCCATGTCAAGTATGGGATGACATCACAATAGATTTCATCGAAGGGCTTCCACAATCCAGCGGTAAGAATACCATCCTTGTTATGGTTGATTGACTTAGTAAGTCTGCACATTTTTTACCATTGGCACATCCTTACACTGCAAAAATGGTGGTTAAAAAGTTTGTTGAAGGCGTAGTGAAACTTCATGGCCTGCCGAACTCTATCATTACTGATCGGGATCCAATATTTATCAGTCACTTTTGGCTTGAGTTTTTTAAACTGTCAGGTACACAACTGAAAATGAGTTCAGCATATCATTTGCAAATTGATGGCCAATCTGAAGTTGTCAACAGATGTGTCGAGCAATATCTTTGATGTTTTGTCCATCAACAGCCACGAAAATGGTGTACATTCCTTCCCTGGGCTGAGTTTTGGTGTAACAGGACCTATCATGCGTCAACGGGAATGACATCCTTTCAGGCCTTGTACGGACGCTTACCTCAAACCATCCCACCCTATCAAGTAGGCAGGTCTCCAGTGAATGAAGTAGATCTACAGCTCGCTAAGCTGGATAAAATTCTGTGACAACTCAAAGAAAACTTACATGGAGCTAATAATCGAATACAACAAGTTGCTAACTCAAAGAGGCGAGATGTGGAATTTAAAAAAGGAGAGTGTGTTTTCCTTAAACTTCATCCCTATCATCAATAAACAGTCTTTAAACGAGCATTTCAGAAATTGACAAGCCGCTTTTATGGTCCTTATCAGATTGAACAAAAACATGGCAAGGTGGCGTATAAGCTCAAGCTTCCAAAGGGATCCCGTATTCATCCTATCTTCCATGTTTTATTGCTTAAAAAGAAACTGGGAGATTCCAATTTTGCTACTAGTGCGTTACCACCTATTGCTGATGATGGCGAACTTCTTATACAACCTGAAGCCATCTTGGACACTAGTTGGATCAAAAAAGGGTCAAGGTTTGTTGAAGAAAGTCTTGTCAAATGTAAACAACTTCCATATGATGATGCCACTTGGGAAAACACACAAGAGCTGCGAGAGAGGTTCATAAAGTTGAACCTTGAGGACAAGGTTCCACTGAAAGCAGAGGGTATTGATAAGCTAAGAAGATCACACAAAGTTTTCAAGAAGAATCCCAAGTTCCTAGCATGAGAAGTGGATGCACGTGAGACCAGCATGTTATAGTAATTGAGTTGTTGCAGTAACTTCGTGCAGCAGTTTGCTGCTCTTTAAGAGCACATACTAATGTTGCAAAAAGTGGATTAGTAGTGGATAAGTGGTAATACTAGAATCCTTATTTTTACCAGTTATGGTTGTGGGTTTAGGAGAGAGTAGTTTTTCCTTTATGTATTTAAATTACTTCAGAATGCAAAAAGGGGGATTCATTGAATAACAAATTGATGTGGTTTATTCTCACCCTGAGTAGAATTTTAGTTACATAAAAAATATAGTAGCTTTGATTGGGACCTATCATGGCCCAATATTCCACCAAAAATTTAATTCCTCTTCTTTTATTAACTCACTTATTCGTTTAATTGTCTTTTTGACCATTTATCAATTTAACATTTTACAGTTTTAGAATAATAATCATAAATTAAATTAGACTTTTATTTCATAAAAGTCGAGATCTTACAGTACTAATCTATCTGGATTCACTAATCCCTTTTTAGTAATCCAACGATTATTAACGATTTTAGTTTTAAACTATCTAAAAATTTAGATCTCATTAGCATGATCATCATCATGATTCTAAAAGCATTGCGCAAAACTATGGGTTTATCACATATAAAATAACAGCACCATGTCGATAAAGTAAAATGTCTGTAATAAATTAATTCTTTTATTATTAAATGAATAAGATTACAAAGTATATGCTACATTATATCAAATATGATTGACTTGTGTGCATACTACTTTCACTTATATTCATTAATTAATAACTTACACACACACACATATATATTAACTTATAAAACTATAACTATTAGCTTGTTGCATGTATATTAATAACTTAAATTTATTAATTAATAACTTACATTCATTAGTATAGCTTTACATTCATTAATTTCTTACATTCACTAGTTTAGCTTTACATTAATTAATTTCAAGTAATTAAATAAAATCTTAGTTTTTAAATTTGTTGGGTGCGAAAACGAATATTATTCGTATTCGAATATTATTCCGAATATCAGATACGGATAATATTTTTAAAATTCTTCGGATATTGTATACGAATACAGATAGCGGATTAATTTCCTAGATCCGTATATATCTGTTTACACCCCTAATACCGAGTAAAATAGAATCACATTAATTTTAAATTTGTAGGTATCTCAAATTGATTTATAAAAATTAATATTGATCTTATAGTTTGTAACAAAAATATATAACAAAAATATTCCATATGATTATATTTTTACAAATTTGATGCGATTTAATCTCTTTTTTTACATTCTAAGCTACAGAACATAGTCACCCTTTGATAATAAAATTGGTATTGACAGCTAGACATACACAACAAGTCGATTTGGTCTGGTCTGAATTGGGTCTGCCAGGCCTTAAGCTTTGACCAGATCATGTCATTTACTTAGATATACCAGATCAAGCCAGACCAGGCCTTGACCGCTGGGTTGTGGCCTAGTTAAGCCTACAGATTAGGCCAAGTCTAGGTCGGTTTGGTCCTTTCCCTTTTTTTTAATGTTAAATATTATATATTAAAAATATAAATATAAATCAATAAAATTTTATAAAAATGATGCAAGATTTTTGAAATTTATTTTTAACATTATACTGCATACCAATATAAGTTGGGTGATTAGAACAAAAATAAATATATTCCTCTTAAATTAAAAAAATATAGAATTTAAATGTAACTAGAATATAAAAAAATTAATTTCCTAAATGTATGTCTACTATGCACAGTTTGTCTTCATAAAAAATATAATTTGAATACAATCTACTATGATACATATGAATATAAATGCAAACTAAATTTTAACTTACTATAGATTACACTTTATATTTTGAATATAAAGTTTGTTTCTATTTTTATTTTTTTTAATACTAGGATCAGTTTGACATATATTTTATAAAGTTTAAGTACACATCTATCTTTTTCTTTATACTCATTAGACACTTACATAGTTATATCTCAAGTATTATTTTCAATTAGTTTTCTAATTTATTCGTTGAATCATTTTTTAAATTGTTACAACAGAATACCTGAAAAATAACAAAAATCATAAACCTCCTAAAAATTTAGCATTTCCAAATTAATGAATAACTTGAGTATTTAAAAGAAAATAACTTATTATTAATATTTAATATTAAAAGTTAGTTTATTGATGTATTAATTAATGTTAATATTTAACATTAAAAGTAACAAACAATTTTAATAAAATTTTAATGTTAACTATTATTAATTTAGTATTTACAATAAACTAACTTATTATTAATATTTAATCAACTAAGTAACTAACTTATTATTAATATTAAATATACTAACTAGTTCTATTCATTGAATATGTATATTAATTAAATGTATTTAAAAGAAATCAAGAATGAATAATTAAAACTTTAAACTTTATTGATGTATTAATTAAAACTAATGTATTATAATAATGAATAAATAAAAAGTTATAATTCATTGATGAATAATTATAACTTTAAAGTTTAAAAACTACAAATAATTGGATAAAGAATTAGGTCAAGCCTCAGGCCGGACCAAGGTCAAACCAGATCTAAAGTTAGGTCAAGCCCAAGGTCAGGCCAAAGCAAAAAATTTTGCAAGTCAGGCCAAATTTCTGTCTTAAAAGAGCAGTCTTTTCAAGCCTTCCAGACCAAATCTGACCAGTCCAAATCTTAACCAGGTTGGACTTTGATCAGATCGGGCACAGACCGGACTAAGGTCAGGCCGTAAGCCGTGGGCCTTTTGTGCATCCTATTGATAGCTCTAGGTAAGTGTGTAAGTGAGTCAAATCGAAATGAACATAGAGCTGCTCGAAATGTTAAATTCATACTCGTATTCGACTTGAATTCGAATTGTATTTGAAAAAATTTACTCAGATTCAACTCGACTCGACTTGAATATTTATTACTCGAATTCGATCCGACTCGAATCAAATTATATTCAAACTAATCGCGAGTTTCAAATTCAAGCTCGAATTTGAGTTTACACATAATAGCTAGTTTTATAATAAATATAATTATAAATTAAATTTGTTATTTTACTTAGAAATGAGAAAATATATTTATTATTACACTTTACAAATATAAAATCCTAATTAAAAATAAAAACAAAATCAAATAATAATAATAATTAATTATCCTAATTTGATTTAATTTTGTATATATTATAAGATAATTTATCGAGTATCTAATTGAATTTGTATCAATCGAGTATATATTGAATCACAATCGAGAATTCGAGTAGTTTGAATTTTAAACGAGTCGAGTATAACATTGCTCAAATTCTACTCATATTTTTTTTCAAACTATTTTTTATGCTCAAATTTGGATCATATTATTAACGAATCCGAGTCTCGTTCATATTTTTTCGGGTCAAGCCCAAATCACGGGGTTCAAGGTCCAAGCCCAATATCAGATTCGTTTGTAAATTTAGGCAAAGTCCGTGTATGTTGTGCAACTTATGCTTAGTGTATGTATGAGTATGACCCTACTTTAATTGATATATATTTTGATAGTGTATGATAGGTTTACTTTAATGTATATATATTTTGATAAAAATATGTTGATTTTATTTGCCAAGCTTATCTAGTCTCCTTATCTGACGAATTTCTCTCTTAATATTTTTCATTGAGCCTACCCCATTATCTTTCCTAACTAACGAGCCCACAATTTTCAGTATTTCATGTCAATAGTTAATGAAGAGTATTTACGAGAAGAGTCTTTGATACTAGTTATTGGAAATATATCAGGATCATAATGTTCATATGAAACCACATTTTTATCGAAAAATTTAACATATATATTTACAATTCTTTTCCTTGTGTTCCGACATAGGATTTTGTTATCACGTTGTAACTTAATAATTTTTTTTTACAAGTAAATATATCAATCGATTAGCCATGTATTTATATTTACTTGCAGAGTATGATATTGTGTTTATTTGTAACAAGAATTTAATATGTTTTTATCGCACTAGTATATAGCTTACAAAATCTAGTTTTAAAATAGCACCATCACACGTGGCATCTAGGGTAAAATGATCATTTCACATTTAAGGGTATAATAATCATTTACAATAAGGGTAATAGGTCTAGAATTGAGACTTTTGATGTCATATTGTCATGTCTATAGTCTCTTCCTTATATTGCAAGCTATGATTTGGGTATGTGAACCTGACTGCCTCTTTGGAAGTACCCAAGGGCCAATATCAAATTGCTTTCATTGGCTTCAAGTTCACAGCCCAATACATTTGTAAAATTAGGCAAATCTAACTAATGTAAGGGCTTAGTTGGTGTGTGTGTGTGTGTGTGTGTGTGTGTGTGTGTGTGTGTGTGTGTGGATGCTTATGCAGTTATGCTTGGGTGTCTTATATGTTTGTTTCAATTTGCAAGTATGTTGGGTTTTTGCATGAGCGGATCCAGGAATTTTTTTCAGTAAGAGCGAATTTTTGAAATCTTGAAAAAATAGCACTGATTCAACTATTTCCTGTATGACTGATGCAAAAAAATGCATATAATTTGACAACTCTCATTGCCTTATCTTTATCTTTTTAAAGAACACAACTCTCACTGCAACTCACATAAAGGAAAGAGGTAGAACTGCGGATAAAAATGATTTGACACAAATCCAATTCTGGACACAGTTGTATCATTTCATTTGAACACTAAAACTACCTGTTTATTCCAATATTAACAACAGTTGTACCTATTAGAAAACTGAATGGAAACTATATACATAAACTTATCTCAAGTTACCAAATTGCAAAATAAACTTGTCAAGACTAGTACTATGTACTATGTCCTTAAGATAATTATGCCCTCCGTATGGTGTTCAGAGTTGATAGCACTTGTCTCAAATGATACAATGACAACGTATACTATAGTAGCACTCTGAATAGTATACTCAACGAATCAAAATATAATGCTCAGAACTCTCTCTCAAATAAACTATGAAATAAAGAAGACTTGAAGACAACAATGCCTATGCTTGAATGAATTCAGTGCTTTGAATGGGCTGCCCCCTATCTATTTATAGGACGGGTTGGTGACCTTTCGGATGGGATGAAAAGGCATGGGATGCTTCTGAAAAGGCATGGTATGGCATCCTTTGGTCAAAACGACGTAGTTTGTTCCTTTGCAAAATGGGCGCATCCATTCGGGCCACAAAACGACGTTGTTTTAGTTTGATCAGAACAAAAACGACATAGTTTAAGGCTTAACAGAAAAGGCGCGTCCACTCAGGCGAAAATGACGTAGTTTTGCAGTGCCCGTTCAAGCAGAGCCTTTAACCAAGTAACGCTTCCCAAAACGACGTAGTATAATAATAAATACTATTTATCAAAACGACACAGTTTTGATAATATAACTAAATAAAATTAAATTAAATTAAATTTTAATTAAAAATTTAAATAAATTTTTTCCAAAAATAATTTATATACAAGGACCCAAAACCTCGAGCCACGTGTCACGAGTCAGGTCAGGTCGGCCGGTCGGTCGACGACGTGTGGATTCGAACCAAGCCTTGGCTAGGTCCTCTCCCTTCCACAAAAGTGGGGTGCCCCTAGGGGCCTAAACCCAAGAATAATTTTCTTGTATATAAACACATTAAAATTTTAGTTCTTAACCGATGTGAGACTTGGCTTTTCCTACATGTATTTATTATCATTTATCATTTTCAAGGGTGATCTTTAGGAGTTAATATCTCATTTATTTCTCCATAGATTTGAGCTTTCAAATACTTAATTTAATCTACTCATGGAGTAGAACACATTGATATGTGAATTCACTTTAAATAATTATTAAAACCCAATTTTATTTTGGCTCAAATTCTAACAATCCCCCACATGAATGATATTGACTGCCAGCCTTATATAAATGTTATGCAGACTCTGAGAAAGAGAGAGAGAGAGAGACATAATTGAAAATCATCTGTATCGAGAGAGGTAGCTTTTGGCTTTGAACCTTCCCTTGTGAAAGACTATCGAGTTTACTGGTTGTCCAGTGAACGTGATGTCTTGAACTGTCCAACCGTTTGTATAAACCAAGGCAATAGTAATTCACACAGACTCTTTCCAGACATTATTTAGTTCTCATGATTTTGTTCATTTCGGCCCCGAACAATCCTGGATTTATGAATGCTTTAGAGAAGTATAGTTTTATCCTTCTCATAGAATTAGCCCAGTTCACACTCTCATATGTGATTCTTAATAAGAGTATCCTGCTATACTCCACTTGTTTATCAAGATTTAAGAATCATTAAAAGCATAGCTTATCCTGTAACCGTTGCAGGTATCACTATCTCGTATCATAGGAATGAGTAGAATAAATTAAGTTCTTCATAGTGATTTGGTTGAATCGTTCACAATTTAGTTGGTCCTTTGAACCTAGATCTTGGGATCTCTAATCAACTAGGTTGGGTTTCCATCATGACGATCCTTGTTTATAGGCTTTAAACCCATTCCCCTCGAAGTTATTTTTACTTGCTCTCTAGTCAAACCTTTAGTCAACGGATCCGTTATATTTTCTTTCGAATTTATGTATTCAATAGACATAATGTCATTAGAGAGCAATTATTTTATTGTATTGTGTCTTTGACGAATATGTCTAGACTTATCATTATACATGTGACTCTGTGCCCTTCCAATTACTGATTGACTATCACAATGGATACAAATAGACAGCACAGGTTTAGGCCACATAGGAATATCTTCTAAAAAGTGACGAAGCCGCTCAACTTCTTCTCCAGCCTTATCTAATACAATAAACTCATATTTCATCGTTGATCGAGCAATGCATGTTTGTTTAGAAGATTTTCATCATACTGCTCCTCCACCTAGTGTAAACACAAAACCACTTGTGGATTTAGAGTCTTTTGTATCAGATATCCATTTCGCATTATAGTATCCTTCGAGTACTGTTGGATATCTTGAGTAGTACAATCCAAAGTTTTGAGTGTATTTTAAATATCTTAAAAATCTTATAATTGCTTTCCAGTGATCTTGTCCTGGATTATTTGTAAATCTACTCATTTATTGACAGCTTGTGCTATGTCAAGACGTGTATAATTCATTAAGTACATAAAGCTTCCATTTATTTGTGCATACTCAGGTTGTGATATGCTCTCTCCTTTATTTTTAGATAAGTTTAGATTTATATCTACTGGTGTTCCAACAGGATTACAATCATATTGATTGAATTTTCTGAGTATTTTCTCAATATAGTGTGATTGTGATAACACTAACTCATTCGATGTTTTAGAAATTTTAATTCCTAATATTACATCGGCAACACCCATGTCTTTCATGTCAAATGTATTATTTAACATTCTTTTAGTAGTTTTAATAATTTCATTATTACTATCCATAATGAGCATATCATCTACATAAAGATAAATAATGACATACCATTTCTCAGTGTCCTTGACATACACACATTTATTACACTCATTTATTTTGAAACCATTTGACAACATTGCATTATCAAATTTTTCATGCTATTATTTAGGTGCTTGTTTTACTCCATAAAGGGACTTCACAAGCTGACAAACTTTCTCTTGTTCTGGAACAATAAATTCTTCTGGTTGTTCCGTGTAGATTTCTTCTTCTAAATCTCCATTCAAGAAAGCTATTTTTACATCCATTTGATGTATCTCTAAATTATATATAGCTGCAATGGCTATTAACATCCTAATTAAGGATATTCTTATCACATGAGAATAAGTATCAAAATAATCCAAACCCTCCTTTTGCATGTATCATTTGATTACAAGTCTTGCTTTATATTTGTCTATAGATCCATTTGCTTTCATTTTCTTCTTGAATATCCACTTATATCCAAGAGGTTTAGAGCCTGGTGGCATAATATTCTTGTCCGGACCATAATATTTTGATGTTCTAGCACGTTCACTACGTCTAGGTTCATCAATATCTTCTAATTCATGATCAATATCATTAACAGTGTCATAAGTTCTTTTGTTTGAACTTGTATCTTGTTCATTAGAACTTGGCTCTTGTTATTTTTTATTAGGAAATACTTTTTCAAAGAATTCGGTATCTTTTAACTCAATAATACTATTTTCATGTATTTCCTCTATTTTTGATTTATTAACCAAAAATCTATATCCACTTCTATTATTAGCATAACCAATGAATATACAATCTATTATTTTCGGTCATATTTTCATCTTTTTGGGCTGAGGAACCATTACTTTTGCTAAACACCCCCACACTTTTAAGTGTTTAGAAGACGACTTACGTCATTTCCATAATTCGTAGGGTGAAACATTAGACTTCTTTTGAGGTATTTGATAAGTAGGTTTAATACTTAATAATTGTCTATCAACTTGCTAGGACTATGGCTTAATCTCAGGTATTTCAGTATCTTTTGATATGTTTTATCTTTGTTTTATAGATTTCAGTCAGGAAACTCAATTGGCATGGAATGGCATAATAAAGGCATGATTTCGGCATGAAATGGGCTAAAAGGCTTAATGGAGAGCTTATAATGAACCAAAGGTGGAGTTGGCATGAGGTGATGATAAAGGCATGTGTAAATGGCCTAAAAGCAGCAAGAAGTGAAGGAGAAAGAAGCAGCAAAGTGCAAGAAGGAAATCAGCAGTGCACCAGCAATGCACCAGCAGAATTATAGCACAGCATGGCCGCTCCGATTTAAAGAAAAAACGCCGCACGCCCACGCCAAATTACAGACTCCAGAGAGTCCTCTGAACAAGCGCGCGCTTGCGCCCCAAATTCATTACGGGACCGCGTGGCTGCGCCGGTCAAAAAATATTGACTTTTTATTTAGCTTTTCTGCTAAGTGTGTATTCTTGATGAGGGGGTAATTTGCAAAGAGACAGAATTCAATTCAGTATTCATTACTTAGTTTTCGTTTTCCTATTCTAGGGTTTAGAGAGCTAGAGAGGGTTTTGGAGATTAACTTCTTCTCTCTTCTAGTTCTAGTACATTTCCATTCTAGGGTTTCATTTTGGGTTTGATTGTGGTCTGAAACTGAGCTTGAAAGCTTCATTTGAAAGGAGGATAATCAGATTTGCACTTCCATCTCTTTTAATCTCTTTGCTTTCATATGTGCTTCCTATATTTAGATCAAATCCCATAATGGTTTTTGGTTCAGAGATGAACTAACCACCATTATGGGATTCTAATGAATCTTATTGCTTAGCTCAATTTTGTATGCCTCATTGATATGTATGATTGATTATATATGGTTTGCCTAGCATGGTTGTGTGTATTGAATAGATGCTTAATCACCATCTACCCTAATAGTTTATATGGAATTGAAAGAGGAAGTATAAACTCAGATTTTTTCATGCTAGCATATGTTTGTGAAATTTGCATATGATGAATTTTATGATTCGTAATCCGGATAGACATATACCGGCTTACCATATGTAGCCAATTGGGAGCTTGTGCTTAAATCGATATTGCTTGTAAATCATATAGAAATATAGTGATTTAGGTTTTATTAATGTTCATGTGCATTCTATCTCTTTTGTGGATTTTATATGATATGGACTTTGTATATTGAAAAATAGCCATTTCTCACATTCGTGCTTTCGACTAGCAATCCTAGGTAATTAATTGTGCTTGACATGAGGTATGTAATCTGAATGATGCAATAGGTGAAGTTAGGATCCCATATTTCTCCCATTTGATCCAATCGTCTGTTAATTAGTTAATTTTAATTTAAAATCAGTCTAGTTATTAATTCACACTTTAATACTCGTTTGAGCAGCCGAAAATAGCTTTAGAATTGTTGCATGATAGCTTAAACATAATTGCTTTTCTCCGTGGGAACGATCTTTACTTATCACATATATTACTTGTTGACCGTGTATACTTGCACGTGTTTTTGTCCGTTTTGATAACAACGAAACGGCGCAACAAGTTTTTGGCGCCGTTACCGGGGAATAGTTGTTATTTTTAGTACTATTGACATCAATTTTTGTTAGATTTGTCTGACTTGAACAATTCACTTCTTATCTCATTTCTAATTTTATGTTTATTTGTGTTTCAGGTACTTGTGGTTAGTTTATGCACACTCGATCCTCAAATTTTGCGTTGGTGCCTCTACAAGGTAACTTCAACGGTAGAGCTTGGAGAGCAGACACAAGAAATATTAACACACAAGAGGAACCTGAACAACCGGAACAAATGGCAGCCGAAGAACAAAGAGCCGAAAATAGAGCATTGAGGGATTACTCAATGCCAAGGATAAATGACTTACAATCCAGTATAGTCAGTCCAGCGATAGCTACAAACAATTTTGAGATCAAACCAGGGACTATTCAGATGGTTCAAAACACAGTCCAGTTTGGGGGTGTAGCTACCGAAGATCCTAATGAGCACATCCTGAGTTTTATTGAAATATGCAACACATTTAAATACAATAATGTGACGGATGACGCGATAAAACTTTGACTATTTCCATTCACCTTGAGGGATAAAGCAAAAAGTTGGTTGCATTCACTACCCTCAGGCTCAATCACTACATGGGAGGACTTGGCACAGAAGTTTCTCACCAAATTCTTTCCCATAGCTAAGACTGCTCAGATGAGGAGTGCCCTGTCTCAGTTTGCACAACAACAGGGGGAATCTTTATATGAGGCATGGGAACGATACAAAGAGATGCTAAGGAAATGACCGCATCACGGAATGCCAGAATGGATGGTAATCAGCTCATTTTATAATGGTTTGGGATGGCAGTCAAGGCCAATCATTGACGCCGCATCAGAAGGAGCTCTATAGGTCAAGGACTATGCGACAGCATATGATCTAATAGAGACTATGGCGACGAATGAATATCAAAATTCGACATCCAGAATGCCACAACCAAAAGTGGCTGGAGTCTTGGATGTGGATGCCGTCACAGCCCTTTCAGCTCAAATGGCGGCGATGTCAAAGAAAATTGACTCTATGGCTGAAAATAGAGTTCAACAGGTTGCTTTTGTATGTGAGTTGTGTGCCGAATCACACCTGATAGACCAATGTGCCATCACTACAGAGTCGGTTCAGTTCGTCAGCAACTATCAAAAGCCCCAAAATCAATTTTCAAACTTCTACCATCCAAACAATAGAAACCATCCAAATTTCAGCTGGAGTAACAACCAAAATGCTCAACAGTCTCAACTATCTCAAAATCAACCTCCTCAATAACAACCATACCAAGGTGCTCAACAGTCCCAATACCAACCATACCAATAAAAAAAATCTCAGCCACAACAGTCTAAACAGTAGTATGCCCCTAGATAGTCACATCCTCCCGAATTTCATCAACAACAACATCAACAGAATCCAGCTCCTAGTCCATAATCAGAGGAGAGAGCTGAGATCGAAGAACTCAAGTTAATGGTTAAGAGTCAAGCAGTGTCTCTCAAAACATTGGAGACTCAAATAGGTTAGATTTCCAATGCAGTCCTAAACAGACCGCAAGGAACTCTTCCAAGCAGTATGAGAGCTAATCCAGGAAGGAGAGATGGCAAGGAACAATGCCAAGTTATTACACTAAGGTCTGGGAAGCAGACTGCTGATCTGGGGACTGGCGCGGCTGCGTCCCAGGAAGAACAAAATCTGGCGCGAGCGCGCCCATGTGCAGAAAATTATGAAGAAGTTCTGAATGATGGGAAAGATGTGGGCAATGCAGTTGAAGCAGAAAAGGAGATATCTACTGAGAAAACCAATGTTCCACCACAAGTGATCTACCTTCCGGCACCATATCCATAGAGGATTCAGAAGCAGAGATTAGACAAACAATTCGCAAAATTTTTGGAGGTATTCAAGAAACTGCAGATTAATATTCCTTTCGCCGAGGCTTTGGAACAAATGCCGAGCTACGCGAAGTTTATGAAAGGCATCTTGTCGAGGAAGAAGAAGCTAGAGGACTATGAAACAGTGGCCTTGACAAAGGAATGTAGCGCAGTCTTGCAAAGAAAATTACCTCCAAAGCTTATGGATCTAGGAAGCTTTACGATACCATGCTCTATTGGGAAGTTGTCCTTCAACAAGTGCTTATGCGACTTGGGGGCAAGTATAAACTTGATGCCGCTATCGATGTTCACCCAGTTGGGATTGCTGGCTCCTAAACTGATAAGAATATCATTGCAGCTAGCTGATAGATCCATCACTTACCCCCGAGGTATCGTAGAAGATGTGTTGGTGAAGCTGGATAAATTTATTTTCCCTGCGAACTTTATCATTCTGGATTTTGAAGAGGATAAAAATATACCGATCATTCTTGGGAGACCATTTTTAGCTACTGGGCGAACACTCATAGATGTATAGAAAGGAGAACTAACTATGAGGGTTCAGGACCAAGAGGTCACGTTCAATGTCTTCAAGGCTATGAAGTTTCCCATAGATGAAGAAGAATGCTTCAGAGTTGATACTGTCGACAGGGTACTGCATGAGGAGACTGAATAATTGATGAGCATGGATACATTAGAGAGTGCTCTCCTGGGAGACTCTGACGTGGAGGATACTGAGGTGGCAGAGTACATACAAATTTTGAATACGGTGCCTCAGATGAGAAAGTTTAAGATTCCCATCGAACCACTTGGATATACTGGGGAGACATCAGAGCGACTCAAGCCTTCTCTCGAGATGCCTCCCAAACTAGACCTTAAACCTCTTCCTGATCATTTGAGATATGCGTTTCTGGGAGAATCTTCTACGTTGTCGGTTATCATCGCTTCTGCTCTATCATCCTGTCAGGAGAGCAAGTTGATGCGGGTTCTAAGAGAGTTCAAATCAGCTATTGATTGGACCATAGCTGACATCAAAGGGATCAGCCCCTCATACTGCATGCACAAGATACTCTTGGAGGATGACAGCAAGCCATCAATAGAGCAACAACGGAGATTGAATCCGATTATAAAAGAGGTTGTCAAAAAGGAGATCCTCAAGTGGTTAAATGCTGGAATAATTTATCCGATCTCAAACAACTCTTAGGTGAGCCCGGTGCAGTGCGCCCCGAAGAAGGGAGGTATGACAGTTGTGTCAAATGAGAAGAATGAGCTTATACCTACCAGGACAGGTATGGGGTGGAGGGTCTACATGGACTATCGCAGACTGAACAAAGCTACAAGGAAGGACTATTTCCCTCTACCGTTCATTGACCAGATGCTGGATAGGTTAGCGGGACACGACTACTATTGCCTCCTGGATGATTACTCAGGGTATAACCAGATTGTTATAGCCCCAGAGGACCAAGAGAAGACTACCTTCACGTGCCCATACGATACTTTTACATTTAGAAGGATGCCTTTCGGACTATGCAATGCTCCAACCACTTTCTAGAGATGCATGATGGCAATATTTTCGGATATGGTCGAACACAATGTAGAAGTTTTCATGGACGATTTCTCTATCTTTGGAGACTCTTTCGACATATGCTTGGAGAATTTGGTATTGGTCTTAAAGAGTTGTGTTGAGACTAACTTAGTACTGAACTGGGAAAAGTGCCATTTTATGGTACATAAAGGCATAATTTTGGGCCATAAAATTTCTTGGAAAGGTTTAGAGGTGGACAAAGCTAAATTGGAGACCATTAAAAGTTTACCGCCACCAACCTCAGTAAAGGGGGTTCGTAGTTTCCTCGGGCACGCAGGATTTTATCGTCACTTTATAAAAGACTTCTCAAAGATCACTAAGCCTCTGTTCAGCTTGCTTGAGAAGGACGTCCCATTCAGATTCGATGAAGAATGCCTAGTTTCCTTTGAGCATTTGAAAAAGAAATTGACTACGGCACCCATCATTACAGCTCCTGATTGGTCTCTTCCATTTGAATTGATGTGCGATGCTAGTGACTTCGCTGTGGGAGTCGTCTTGGGACAACGCAAGGATAAGGTTTTTCATGTGATATACTATGCAAGCAAAACCCTGACAGATGCCCAACTGAACTACACCACCATAGAGAAAGAGCTTCTTGCAGTGGTATACGCATTTGATAAATTCGGGTCTTATTTGATTGGCACAAAAGTAGTTGTGTACACAGACTATGCTGCAATCCGATACTTGATTTCAAAGAAAGAGGCTAAGCCTCGTCTCATCCGGTGGATACTTCTTCTACAGGAATTTGATTTAGAAATTAAAGACAGAAAAGGGACCAAAAACCAAGTGGCTGACCATTTATCTCGACTAGAGAACTCGGGGATGGACAAAAATGACAAAGTGATGATCAATGAGTCCTTTCTGGACAAATAATTATTCGTGGTGCAAGGCGAAATGCCCTGGTTTGCGAACTTTGCAAACTTCCTTGTGAGCAATATTATTCCTTTTGACTTCACTAGAGCTCAGAAGAAGAAGTTCCTACATGATGCTAGATGGTATAGTTGGGATGAGCCGTATTTATTTAGGCAGTGCGCTGATAGGATGATCAGACGGTGCATCCCAGAAAGTGAGATGGAAAGCATATTGCGAGATTGCCACTCATCAGTTTATGGAGGACATTACGGGGGTGAGAGGACAACCACCAAAGTACTTCAGGCAAGCTTCTATTGGCCAACATTATTTAAAGATGCTTATAACTTTGTCCAGAAATGTGACCGTTGTTAGCGAGTGGGCAATATCTCCAAGCAGAACGAAATGCCTTTGAATATGATCCTAGAGGTCGAGATCTTTGACATCTAGGGGATAGACTTCATAGGGCCTTTTTCTCGTCTTGTGGTAATTTATATATCTTGCTGGCAGTGGATTACGTGTCTAAATGGGTAAAGGTAACAGCCTTACCGACCAATGATGCTAGGGTGGTCTTGCATTTTCTTCAGAAAAGTATATTCACACGCTTCGGGACCCCTAGAGCCATCATAAGTGATGAAGGAACCCACTTTTGCAATCGTCAGTTTTCTGCACTTTTGGCCAAGTATGGGGTGAATCACAGTATTGCTACGGCGTATCATCCCCAAACAAACGGCCAAGCTGAGGTGTCAAATCGGGAGGTGAAACGAATATTAGAGAAAATTGTGAATCCCACGAGGAAGGATTGGTCCCTCAAGCTTGACGATGCAGTATGGGCATATCGGACTGCCTACAAGACACCACTGGGTATGTTGCCATATCAGCTTGTGTATAGGAAAGCCTGCCACCTTCCTATGGAACTTAAACACAAGGCCTACTGGGCCATCAAGAAGCTGAATTTTTACTTGAAGGCTGCAGGGGAGAAGAGGCTTCTCCAACTTAATGAGCTCGACGAATTCAGACTGCAAGCCTATGAAAACTCTAAACTGTATATAAAGAAAAGGTAAAAAGGTGGCATGACCAGAAGATCATGGAGAGAACATTTGAGCCGGGGCAAGCAGTGCTGCTGTATAACTCTCGTCTCAGACTCTTTCCTGGAAAGCTCAAGTCGCGGTGGTTGGGCCCCTTCACAGTGAAAACTGTGTTTCCCCATGGTGCAGTGGATATTTTTGACTAATACCCAAACAAGCCTTTCAAAGTGAATGGACAAAGGTTGAAGCATTATTATAGCGGCAAGGTAAATCGAGAGAAGGTCGCCTCGATTCTTTCTACCACATAACCAGTTCAGACAGAGTCAAGCTAATGGACTGTAAACAAGCGCTCGATGGGAGGCGCCCCATCATATTTCTATTTCTCCCTCTTGTTTAATTCTGACTACATGACTCTACATTTCCCTCCCCCTGTTTAATTCTAAGCATTTTGAAAAAGTTAAAATTTTTTGAACAGTTTTGGTCTTAGGAGCTCATTGCCTACATTTTTGGGCTTAGGCATTGTTGCATATATTTTTGGGAATTAGGAGCTCATTGCCTATATTTTTGGATTTAGGCGTTATTGCATATATTTTTGGAGTTGGGAGCTTATTAAACATATTTCTAGTATATGAGCATATTGCATATACGCACATATAGTAATTTTTGGGAATTCGCATACATCGGATTACTTACATAGCATTGATAAGGATTTAAGCGTACATACATCTTATATAGGCAAATTTTGATTGTGGAATCAAGTTACATTTTATTTTTGAATGTTATGTGTGCAGGAAAGACATTGCATTTGAGTTACTGCGTAAGCCTTCATTTCATGCTGCAGGTTAAAGAAAAATTGGCTGGGCTCAGGGCAGCGCAACCGCGCCACCATCAAGGCTAAAACCAGGGCGGCCGCGCCAATGTGCAGGCCAGAGATCAGATTCTGAACACCAGCGCGGTCGCGCCCCATTTATAGTACAAAGTGGAGCACCCGCCCTTGCGAACTGCTAGTTTAAAACAAAATCTGATTTCAAGCCCTAATTCTATATCTATTCTACTTACCCGTTCTCTCAAAACACAAGCCTTCTCTCAGATATCAACCTTCAAACTCTCCTTTTTCCAAAGTCTATTCTCTACAAACCAAGCCCTAATCAATTACACAAATCTCACTTCTCCTTCTCATATCAGAATTCTGCCTGCTATAAATCCAAGCCCTCCCATATCCCTACTTCACTATTATATTTCCATATACAATCCCTAACCCTAGCCTCTTCTTCCATTCCATCAATTCAATTTAACTTCATTCAGAGTTAGGGTTTCGCGATACAAGGTTTGCAGAGATATTCAGATACAAGTTTGGGGGAGTTTCTTCAACAATCATCATTAGGGCTTTGCAAAGGATCATTTTTAGAAATTTTTATGGGGCCAAAGAGACCACGTTCTGTCACTTCCGGATTGCCCGCTCATAGTGGTCAGAATGAAGACACCGTGGATTTGACTAGGTTCATTAGCCTTGATGCCCAACTAGAGTATTATCGAATTGCGGCCAAGATGGTTTTAAAAGAGCGGGGTCTGAAACTGGCAAAGGGGGATGGCCAATTGCTGACTATGATTAGAGAGATGGGTTGGCAAGGGGTTTGTGCAACGTCACCTCCTATCCCGTTGGCTATTGTTCGTGAATTATATGTTAATGCCAAGGAGACGCAGAATGGCTTCTCTTTCGTTCGGGGCAAAACCGTCGACTATCGCCCGGCGGCGATCTGTGAGGTGTTAAGCTTGCCTCCAAACCCGGCTGATCAAGTGAACTGGGTCGAGGCAGAGCATTTTGAGACTGACCTAGATCAGTTAATCATTGATTTGTGTGCGCCAAGCACGAAGTGGAAGTATAGGCAGGGCATCGATGAGCACACCAATTTCTCCACCTCAAGTCTGATTAAGTACGCCAAGGCATGGAACCTGTTCTTATGCCCCAATTTGATGCCATCCTCTCACCAGCACTAGATTACGGCCGAGAGGGCCATTATTCTGTGGGGGATCATTACTAGGAAGCATATCAATGTCGGCCATTTGCTTAATCAGAACATATTGCGATTTATGCGAGGCAGTACCACCAGGTCAATTCCATATGCATCAGTGGTAGCTCATCTGTGTTCTGAGGCAGGCATTGACTGGGATGATGAGCATGTCCAGATGCCGAGCGGAGACGTAAATAACGCCACAATTAAGAAGTTTGAAGATTGGCCTGGTAGCATAGCACATCAGCGGGGCAAAGGGTTCATCCTGCCGACTCCTCCAGCAGTTCCCCCACCACAGCCAGCAGATGCTGCCGCCCCTCCTCCAGCCAGTGACATACATCAGGATCCCAAGATTAGGTGATTGGAAAGGAGGATGGACGCATTTCACGGCAACTTTGCAGCATTTGTCGATGGTTTATCACGTTCCTTGACTGAGGCCTTTACGCAGCAGGGATCGCTAGTGGAAAGGCCCGTTTTCGGTTCTGCCATGCCGTACCCACCGCCAGATTCACTACCCGAGAAGTGTGGCCATGCCGATACATAGGGGAGTTTCTTTACCCTTTACTTCCAATGTGGACATTAAAAAATTTAAGTTTGGGGGTATTGGGTGTAGTCTGTAGTGTAGTTGCATACAGTTAATTGCATATAGTTTAATTACATGTTTAAGTTGGATAGTAGTTGCATTCTAGTATTTGTTAGTTAGATTTTGCATAAAAAAATTTAAGTTTTATTTTGTTTTGCGTATTTAGTTTGTGTTTAATTGCATTGCATAGCATAATCCCTTATTTTTAGCCTGTTGAATTCTAGTCTGGCCAATGATGAAATTGAAATTTGATAGATTTTTTAACTCAGTTGATAGCTTAAGCTCAGTTATATTTCTATACATGATGTAGTCTATGCCTGTTTCTTTGATGTTACTGGATAGCACAGAATTGTTTTTATTTGCTTGTTGGTTAGATTAGCACATGCTTGTCTTCTGAGGGGAAATTTTTGTTTTTAATGCTAGAATTGTGTAAGAAAATGAATAATGGCCTTAATGACATAGAAATGCAAGTTTGGGGGAAAACATTGGGTATGCATGCTAAAAAGAAAAAGAAAATAAATAAATTGAGAAAAAGTAAAAAAATAGAATAAACACATTGGCTAGCTAAGTCTTGTGGCCTTTGATACTCGAGCAAGTAAGCCCTAGGGGATTGTCTATACACCTAGCGCCTTAAGGCCTTTATGGTTTGGGAGTCGTTGGTCGAAAGCTCGATAAATGGGTATCACTGAAAAGCCTAAGAGGGTTTAGCATTGCACAGTCGGGTGTAACCACGGGAAAGTGCGAATATCACCCTCGTGTGTGAATAAAAGCATAATAAACCCTTGTTGAACCTTAACTTGTATCTATGTGTTGGATTGGTCGTTGTTTTATATATATGAAAAATTCTTGACTTAAAACCTCAGTTTTCATTCCTTAGAAGTATAGCATGTGGAATATTTGCCTCTATTAAGCTTATTTGTGACATAGCACACACACACTACATCGTAGCAACATGTTGTGATTTATGGATTGTATGTCTGTATGCCTGTAGCTTGAGTTGATACTCTGTTCATAGTTCTTGTTATTTCTCTGAGGCACATCTTATTGGAATTCACAGCATGGCTGAAATTTTGGGATTCATTTTCATGTTAGTTTAGTTGCATAGCATGTAGTTTGCATTTTGTGTCTGTTGCTTGAGGGCAATCAATAGTTCAAGTTTGGGGTATTTGATAAGTAGGTTTAATACCTACTTATTGTCTATCAACTTGCTAGGATTATGGCTTAATCTCAGGTATTTTAGTGTCTTTTGATATGTTTTATCTTTGTTTTATAGATTTCAGTTAAGAAACTCAATTGGCATGGAATGGCATAATAAAGGCATGATTTCGGCATGAAATGGGCTAAAAGGCTTAATGGAGAGCTTATGATGAACCAAAGGTGGAGTTGGCATGAGGTGATGATAAAGGCATGTGCAAATGGCCTAAAAGCAACAAGAAGTGAAGGAGAAAGAAGCAAGAAAAAAGCAGCAAAGTGCAATAAGGAAATCAGCAGTGCACCAGCAATGCACCAGCAGAATTACAACACCGCATGGCAGCTCCGGTTTAAAGAAAAAACGTCGCACGCCCGCGCCAAATTACAGACTCCAAAGAGTCCTCTGAACAAGCGCGCGCCCGCGCCCCAAACGCATTACATGCCGCGCGGCCGCGCCGGTCAAGAAATATTATTTTTTTATTTAGCTTTTCTGCTGAGTGTGTATTCTTGATGAGGGGGTAATTTGCAAAGAGACGAAATTCAATTCAGTATTCATTACTTAGTTTTCATTTTCCTATTCTAGGGTTTAGAGAGCTAGAGAGGGTTTTGGAGATTAACTTCTTCTCTCTTCTAGTTCTAGTACATTTCCATTCTAGGGTTTTATTTTGGGTTTGTTTGTAGTCTGAAACTGAGCTTGAAAGCTTCATTTGAAAGGAGGATCATCAGATTTTCACTTCCATCTCTATTAATCTCTTTGCTTTCATATTTGCTTCCTATGTTTAGATCAAATCCCATAATGGTTTTTGGTTCAGAGATGAACTAACCACCATTATGGGATTCTAATGAATCTTATTGCTTAGCTCAGTTTTGTATGCCTCATTGATATGTATGATTGATTATATATGGTTTGCCTAGCATGGTTGTGTGTATTGAATAGATGCTTGATCACCATCTACCCTAATAGTTTATATGGAATTGAAAGAGGAAGTATAAACTCAGATTTTTCCATGCTAGCATATGTTCGTAAAATTTGCATGTGATGAATTTTATGATTCGTAATCCGGATAGACATATACCGGCTTACCATATATAGCTAATTGGGAGCTTGTGCTTAAATCGATATTGCTTGTAAATCACATAGACATATAGTGATTTAGGTTTTATTGATGTTCATGTGCATTCTATCTCTTTTGTGGATTTTATATGATATGGACTTGGTATATTGAAAAATAGTCATTTCACACATTTGTGCTTTCGACTAGCAATCCTAGGTAATTAATTGTGCTTGACATGAGGTATGCAATCTGAATGATGCAATAGGTGAAGTTAGGATCCCATATTTCTCCCATTTGATCCAATCGTCTGTTAATTAGTTAATTTAAATTCAGTCTAGTTATTAATTCACACTTTGATACTCGTTTGAGCAGCCGAAAATAGCTTTAGAATTGTTGCATGATAGCTTAAACATAATTTCTTTTCTCCGTGGGAACGATTTTACTTATCAGATATATTACTTGTTGACCGTGTATACTTGCACGCGTTTGTGTCCATTTTGATAACACCGAAATGGCGCAACAGCATTCGGTTGAGAATATAATTTACTGAAAGAATTGCTTCCCCCATAAATTCTGAGGTAGCCCAGAACTTAATAATAATGCATTTACCATTTCTTTCAAAGTTCTATTCTTTCTTTCTGCAACACCATTTTGTTGTAGAGAATAAGGTGCAGTTGTTTGGTGTATTATACCATATTATGAATAAATTTCAACAAAAGAAAATTCATATTCCCCACCTCTATCACTTCTAACTATCTTGATCTTTTTATCAAGTTGGTTATCAACCCCATTTTTGTAATGTATAAATATTTCCAAAGCCTCATCTTTACTTCTCAATAAGTAAACTGTTAGTTTCCAGTAGGCACACAATAGATCTAGAAGGGGGGGTTGAATAGATCCTTTGCGTTTTTAAAATCTTTTCCATTTTATTTTGTATTGCTAATAAGTTAGTATATGACAAACATAAGAATCATTTCAAGCACAGCGGAATAGGTTAAATGTCCCCTTCATTGATATATTGATAGCCATTGATACATTATTCTTGGAGTTAGTTTAGTTGTACGTAGTTAATACAAACATAGCAGTTATAGCAGTTAAGTACATAATGTAATGACAGAAAGTAAATGACAGAATGTAAAAGACACAAGGAGTTTTAAGTGGTTCAGAGACACAAGCTCCTAATCCACTCTTCTGCACTCTAGCAAGAAATCCACTAAGGAAGGGCAGCACCCTAAATCACTAAGATTCCTTCAAGGCCCGCAGCCCTGGAACTTCAGTTCACTTAGAACTCTTCAAGTCCTCTGACTTGGAACTTCTTTAGTTCACTAAGAACTCTTCAAGTCCTCTGACTTGGAACTCCTCTAGTTCACTAAGAACTCTTCAAGACCCGCAGCCTTGGAACTCATTTAGTACCTCTAGACAAGGACCCCTCTGGCCCTGGCTACTCGTTGTTGTAGTTGTTGTTGTTGTTGTTTGTGCTTTGCTGCTAAGATGACTTGAAGCTTTATCATCTTTGTACTTAGCAGCTTGGCGTGGCCCTCTTTGCATTCTGCGTCGAGTTTGGACCACTTCTTCTCAGGTGCAGCTGATCTTCATTCTATTCAGCTCATCTTCTTCTGATGTCAGCTGTGCACCATCACCACATAGGACTGCTAAGGTGTTTCATTGTGGGTCACCTTCTTCTGGTCCTTAGCACTCCTTGAACCCTTCTTGATAGATAAGCAGACATGGTTTTGCATCTTTTCCTTTTCAGCTTCTGATTCTTCATGGTGATCCGTAGAGTGGCTTTTCTGATCTTCTTTATGCTAAGACACTTTCCTGAATGCTATCTTATTGGCCTTCTCGGCTCTAAGCTTAGTTGCCATCTTCAATGGCATTCTCATCCTTGTTGAGTGAAGCTTTAGTCTGTTCAATCCTTCTTCAAGTCTGTTTCACTTCCACCTTCGTAGTCTCACTGCCACTGAAGACTTGTTCTGTTCAGCTCTGGTGGAACTCGTAGAATCAACAATATAGCATTCCAACAACTCAACGATTCTGCAACGTAGCAACAACACTTATCCTTGAAGCTCTGTCCATTAAATACCCTTCCATGATCTTCCCGTTGGAAAGTAGTTGTTGGAAGCTATTTGAATTGCTTCGTAGATCTCGAGTTATTTGATGCAGACTGCTGATGTGATGTGACAGCTCTTTTTTGACTTTACTGACACAGCAGTCTACTTTCTCACCTACCGCCTCAGAGATGTCACTGTTTCGTGTCAGGCTGGTAGTAGTCTTTATATTTTCTTTTTGATTCTCTAATTTGAATCTACAGGAGTTGTCCTTTTGCATCGATGCTCTCAATTAGCAACGTTTGGATGTCAGTCTTCATATTGAGACGTTGCCAGTGCTTCAACATTCAGATGCCCGAACTCCACGATTCTGATGCAGATGTTCTTGGACCTTGATCGTAGTGTGTCTTGTTGATTGTTGCTTCTTTGACTGGTCGAGACAACATTACTATTCTGAAGAGTGTTCTTTAGATATGCAATGTAGAACACCTCTCTCTTCTCTTATGCAGTGCTTCAATTCTTCTGCTTGCCTTGACTGATCTCAGGGACTGATAGCTTGACTTGTCTTTCTGGCGTCCTTCTGAATAGTAAGTGTGACGCCCCCAGAATAGGTCCAGTCCACCCAACCCATTCTGAGTCGCTAAATACATGGTACAGAATTCAAATACAAACTTTATATCATACGGTTGTGCAAAATACGACCACACAACTGTGAGTGTCAATACACATATGTAGAAAATATTAATATTCAAAATAAGTCCTCATTATAATTATTATCACACTATTTATCAGAAATAGTGAGGACTACTACTGCTCTAACTCGGACCATCACTCTGTCCCCCGACTAGTCTCTGCGACATTCTCATTTCCTGAAGAGGACAACAGATGAAAAGGGTGAGCTCAACTAGCTCAGTAAAGAATATTATGACTAAGATAATGGAAAATAAATTATCGTTAGTCTTCAACAAATCAGATAAAATATAATGGACAACCAACTTTAGATCAATATTCGCAGCGGAAATAACAATTCATTAGAAGAGTTAAGCAGAGAATGAAGTCTACTATCTTCTATGATTTAAAAGTCCATCATAAATATTTTATCCATGTAACATCAATCAATATACATCTCGAATCAAATATTCATCTTTGCACTACAGGCCAAAGATATTCATTTGTATCATCAGTGGTCATGTTCATCTCAACACCTGTCATCTTTGCACTACAAGCCAAAGATATTCATCAGGTAATCATTCATCTTTGCTCTACAGGCCAAAGATATTCAATTATATCACCACTTAAGACTGAGGATGAGGAAAAATATTTTAAAGAACGAATCCAGTGGGATAAAAGACAAAGATTAAGGATTCGTATTTTAGTTTATCCAATTCAAAAATACTTTGTAATAATCAATTGTGGAGCAAAATTCAAGAATAAAGCTCAAAACTTAGATCCAACCAAAGATAGTAACCATAACAGACAATTTGGACAAATAGAAAAAAAAAATTAATTTTTTCGTGAATAGTGCCGTATACGTGAATAGTAACCCCGACGAAAAAAGTAAGAATTTCATAACAAAATCCATGCCAATATTTCGGTATAATGATATTGAAAAGAATAACATCATTTACGAAAAAAAATAACATCCCTTACATCAAAAGAATAACACTTCTGGTTAGAATATCGGATATAATACCGAAGAAAACTTGCACTGAATAGCAACACTCAAAGTATTGAAATACTCACAAAAATACGCTCGATATTATAGAGAGAGAAAACTTCTGATTTTGGTGTGATTTTCAATTCTAACCTAAGCACCCTATTTATAAGAAAAACTTAGGATGCCAAATGAGACTAAATTAATAAAATAATATTATTTTTAAAAAAAATCTCCAGCCGCCGGCTGTTCTTCAAAAATTAGATTTTCAACAAAAGTGGGGCCCACCCATTAAAAAAAATATTTATTTTCTGAAACTTCAATAATTCATAATAAATAGCCCCTTTGTTAGAAAAATACAAATTCTATGTCCTTCCATAGAAAATTTAATTCTCTACAACTTTGTAGAAGGATTTTTCCAAATTCCAAACATAAATTATCCGAAATCCATAAACAGATGATTTTTCACACCAAAATATTGATAAAAACTCATCAGCGCTAATTCCTTCTTTAATATCCACAAAATAAATATTTCCTTATCATATAAATTAATAATTAATTATTCATAAATAATATTACAGAACTACAATATTGACAACCAGGTCGTTCCCAGGAAAGAGGGGGCCTTCCGATAAGGACTTCTCCTTACTGGCGCGCAATTAAATAACTCCTCCTAGACAGAACTTCCTTAGACATTGTCAATAATGCTATCTAATAATATTATTCAAATAATATGAATTATTGAGTTGATAATGTGAAATACCGTGCAATGACAATTATTGAATCAATAATACAAACTATCAACTGTAGCCATTATTGAATCAATCATATAAAATAGTAACGTAGCAATTATTGAGTCAATAAAATATCAATGTAACAATTATTGAGTCAATAATATAAACTATTGAACAGTAATTACTGTAACAAGAATTGAGTAAGTGCCTTCTCACGTAAGAATCAATAATTCAAAATACTGTGCAATACCGTGTGCTACTGTGCAACACCGCGTATTACTGTATTTTAACCACCGGATATTTCAATAGTACTAACGGTAACAACTACGCCGTTATTTTGTAAAAAGGTTATTTATGTCGCTTTCTATATCCGACAGTTATTCCGTTGTGGGGCCCACAAATAGCTGCGCCGTCGTACGAATATTCCCCGACAACAAGAATATTCCACGACCAAACGAATATTCCCCGATAACCAGAATATTTTATAACCACTTGCTCATTTTAAAATATTTGCACATTTCACCCATAACTTTCATATTTATCAAATCAACACCTTACTATTTCGAAATAATATATAAAGAAAATTAAATTTTTATTCATAAAAGTTGGGGTCTTACAACCTCCCCTCCTTATGAAATTTCGTCCTCGAAATTGACGTACGTACCTGGTATGTCGAAAAGGTGAGGATACCTCGCTTTCATTTTCGATTCCAACTCCCAGGTCAGTTCCTCAATTGCATGGTTTCTCCACAAAACTTTAACTTGAGGTATAATTTTTGAGCGTAGGACATGCTCCTTCCTATCCAAGATCTTGACAGGTACCTCCTCGTACGTTAAATCTTCTGCTATCTCGTCTGGTTCTAACTCAATAATGCGGTTTGGATCCTTCACATATTTACGTAACACTGATATGTGAAACACGTTATGAACACGAGACATGCTTGGAGGTAAAGCGAGTCTATAAGCCACATTTCCTACTCGGTCAAGAATCTCAAATGGACCAATGAATCGTGGGTTGAGCTTTCCTCTCTTCCCAAACCTTGTAACTCCTTTCCACGGAGCAATATGTAATAACACATGGTCCCCAACATTAAATTCCACGTCCTTTCGATGAAGATCCGCATAACTCTTTTGTCGATCTTGTGCTGTTTGTATACGTTGTCGGATTATTTGGATCTTTTCTGTAGTCATACGTACCAACTCCGGTCCCAATAATGTTGCTTCACCCACCTCATTCCAGCATATTGGAGAGCGACACTTTCGTCCATACAACGCTTTGAATGGAGCCACGCCTATACTTGCCTGATAACTGTTGTTGTAGGAGAATTCCACCAATGGTAAATACTTATCCCAACTCCCTTTGAAGTCTAGAACACAAAGTCTCAATAGAAATTCAAGAGTTTGAATAGTCCTTTCCGATTGTCCGTCTATTTGAGGATGATAAGCCGAACTGAATCGTAAATCCGTGCCCATAGCTTTCTGCAAACTGATCCAAAATCGTGAAGTAAATCTGGAATCACGATTCGAAACTATGGATACTGGCATGTCATGCAATCTCACAATCTCATTCACGTACATATGAGCAAGACGTTCAAGGGAATAAGTCTCTCGTATCGGCAAGAAATGAGCAGACTTGGTTAATCTATCAATAATAACCCAAATCGCATCTATGCCTTGAGAAACCTTGGGAAGACCCGTAATGAAATCCATCGTAATGTGTTCCCACTTCCATTTCAGAATCTCCAGTGGTTGCAATGGACCCTTCGGTACTTGATGCTCCGCCTATACACGTTGACAAGTCAAACATCTCGAAATAAACTCTGCGATCTCTCTTCATATTGCTCCACCAAAATGTATGTCGGAGATCACGATAAATTTTGGTACTCCCAGGATGGATTGCAAACGGTGTGTTATGTGCTTCCATCATGATTCTATATTTTAATTCAGAATCGTTAGGAACACAAAGTCTGGAGTTGACTCGAAGTATTCCCTCTTCATCGATTCTTGCTTCTGGAATGGCACCTTCTTGCACCTTCTTCTTCATCTTCATCAGCTCCGGATCAGTAGCTTGAGCAGCTTTAACTTTATCAATCAAAGCTGGTTCTACGCGTATACTTGACATCATCGCATTCGTTTCCACATATGATCTTCTACTCAACGCGTCAGCTACCACGTTCGCTTTTCCAAGATGGTATTGGATGGTATGATCGTAATCTTTCAACAGCTCAAGCCAACGTCGTTGCCGCATATTGAGTTCCTTCTGAGTGAAGAAATATTTAAGGCTCTTATGATCCGTATAAATCTCCACTTTCTCTCCGTACAAGTAATGTCTCCAGATCTTCAACGCGAAAACGACAGCTGCTAACTCTAGATCATGAGTAGGATAATTCCTCTCATATTCTTTGAGTTGTCGTGAGGCATAGGCTATGACTTTCCCATGTTGCATGAGAACACATCCTAACCCTTTTCCCGAAGCATCGCTGTAGATAACAAATCCATCCGAACCAGATGGTCTTGTCAGAACAGGTGCCGAGATAAGTCTTCTCTTGAGCTCTTGGAAGCTCTTCTCACATTCCTCGCTCCAAACGAATTTTGTATCTTTCCGAGTCAACTGAGTTAATGGAGTAGCGATTTAAGAAAATCCCTCTACGAACCTCCGATAATAACCAGCTAAGCCCAGAAAGCTTCGTACTTCGGTCACCGACTTAGGTTGCTCCCAGCTTTGTATTGCTTCAATCTTCGCCGGGTCAACAGATACTCCACGTTTCAATACCACGTACCCAAGAAATGCTACTTCCTCAAGCCAGAACTCGCATTTCTTCAGGTTGGCATATAGCTGGTTCTCACGAAGCTTTTGAAGTACCAACTTCAAGTGGTGCTTATGATCTTCACGGCTTTTAGAATAGATGAGGATGTCATCAATAAAGACAACAACGAACTGATCTAAATATTCCTTAAATACACGGTTCATCATATCCATGAAAGCAGCAGGAGCATTAGTCAATCCAAAAGACATGACTAAGAACTCATAATGCCCGTACCGTGTTCTGAAAGCAGTCTTTGGAATATCCTCAGTTTTAATCTTCAACTGATGATATCCAGAACGAAGATCGAGCTTTGAAAAGAATTGCGCTCCTTGTAACTGGTCGAACAGGTCATCAATACGAGGTAACGGATACCTATTCTTGATGGTGACATGGTTCAACTCCTGATAGTCAATACAAAGTCGCATACTCCCGTCTTTCTTCTTTACGAATAAAATAGGAGCACCCCAAGGAGACGTACTAGGACGAATAAAACCGATGTTTAACAATTCTTGTAATTGGATCTTTAACTCCTGAAGTTCAATAAGAGCCATTCGATATGGGATTTTAGAAATGGGCTTTGTACCGGGCTCAAGGTCAATAAAGAATTCAACTTCACGTTCTGGGGGTAGACCGGGAAGTTCTTCGGGAAATACATCAGGAAATTCATTTACAACGGAAATATTATTCAAATCTGATGTATTCTGGTTTAGATCGGTGACATGAGCTAAGAAAGCTTGACATCCGTTTTTCAATAAACGAATAGCTTTATAACTTGAAATGATATTGACTGATTTTAGTGGTTTGGTGGTTTGGATTAGTACAACAGGTTGATTAGGAATATGAAAACTAACAACCTTACGAAAACAATCAATTTTGGCATGGTAAGTGGTTAACCAATTAATTCCTAAAATCACGTCAAATGCAAGTATTTTCAAAGATTTCAGATCGACAGGTAAGGTAAGGGTACCAATCTGAATCAAGCAAGATTTATAAACTGTAGATGTAACGAAGGTTTCTCCTAACGGAGTTTCAACAAATAAGTCAAAGTCCAATTTATCAAAAGTCAAGTTCAAACGTTGAGCACAAGCAGGTGAAATCAAGGAATGGGTAGCACCGGTATCTAACAAGGTGTAAACTTTGCAAGAGTTTATAATTAGCTTACCCGTAATCACCTCATGTGGGTTCCTCGCGTTTTGGGCTGTTACGACAAACGCTCTTTCAGGAATCACCGACTTTGACTTGTCTGCAACCGCCTTTGGAATCACCACCCCCACTGAACTTGGTTTCGCTATAGGACAATCTCGAGATATATGTCCTTCTTTTCCATAGTTATAACATGCTTTGAATTGTTGTGGGCAGTTTGGGCTGATGTGTCCCTCTTTCCCGCACTTATAGCATACAACCGGTGGTCGTTCTCCTCCCCTCGAAACAGTTGATGCTGGTGCTGATGTCGACGTCTTCACGTTTTCATTGTTGTACCTTCTCTTCTTGAAATCTCCTCCCGATTCGCTTTTTCTACTATCATGGCCACGATTACCACCGGAGTGGTTACCGCTTCTGTCATACTTTCCTCCTCGCTGGTTGTCATTGCTCCGATGACTGCTGCCACCGGTACGACCTTGGTTGTGGTCCCTCGGTTGAACATAATCATTATCTCGTTCTAACAACTGGGCCCTGTTTACTATATACGAATATAGAGAAAATTTATGAGAAATGAGGTATTGACGTATTTCGGGTTTCAAACCTCTTAGAAACATCCGCGTCATACGTTCCTCATTCTCCACCAAATGAGGTGCAAACCTGGACAACTCCGCGAACTTAGCATCGTACTGGGATACCGTCATGTTATTTTGTTCGAGTCTAATAAATTCTACTTCCTTCATATGACGAATATTTTCAGGAAAGTACTTGTCATTGAACAGTTTTTGGAACGCTTCCCAAGATATCTTGAGTGCGACAGGCTGGGTACGCTTCACGGATTCCCACCAGTAATCTGCCTCTCCACGGAACATAAACGTGGCGAATGGGACCTTCTGTTCCTCCGTACATCCCAAGACATCAAATATCTTGGTAATTTGTTTAATCCACGTCTCCGCCTTGATCGGATCTGGCTTTCCCAGAAACTCTGGTGGTCCCAATTCTTTGAACTGCTTGGCAGTGACAACTCGCGTGTTATTATTATCTCCACCTGTATGTTGCACACGAGTCTCCCTCGTCTGGTTTTGCATAAACTGCAAAAAACTTCAAAACATCTCATCGTTTATCGTCTGACCAGCGTTGTTTTCAGGATGAACATTGTCTTCTTGTTGCACGTTCTCCTGGTTAGTGATTAAAGGTGTCTCCACGGTCTCATTCACTACGTTGTTAACATTCTCAGCTGCCATTCTCAAATACTTCCATAAAATAAGGGTTAATTAAATAAATTAACATATCACATATTAACCCTATGCTCCGACTGACCAATTAAATACCACATAAGCTTAGGTAGGACACACTAGCGAAGGATTTACTCGTCTCTCGTTTCCTAGTTCTATTCCCCGATCTCCGCCAAAGATCATATCCCTAAGCTCTAATACCAACTGTGACGCCCCCAAAATAGGTCCAGTCCACCCAACCCATTCTGAGTCACCAAATACATGGTACAGAATTCAAATACAAACTTTATATCATACAGTTGTGCAAAATACGACCACACAACTGTGAGTGTCAATACACATATGTAGAAAATATTAATATTCAAAATAAGTCCTCATTATAATTATTATCACACTATTTATCAGAAATAGTGAGGACTACTACTGCTCTAACTCGGACCATCACTCTGTCCCCCGACTAGTCTCTGCGACATTCTCATTTCCTGAAGAGGACAACAGATGAAAAGGGTGAGCTCAACTAGCTCAGTAAAGAATATTATGACTAAGATAATGGAAAATAAATTATCGTTAGTCTTCAACAAATCAGATAAAATATAATGGACAACCAACTTTAGATCAATATTCGCAGCGGAAATAACAATTCATTAGAAGAGTTAAGCAGAGAATGAAGTCTACTATCTTCTATGATTTAAAAGTCCATCATAAATATTTTATCCATGTAACATCAATCAATATACATCTCGAATCAAATATTCATCTTTGCACTACAGGCCAAAGATATTCATTTGTATCATCAGTGGTCATGTTCATCTCAACACCTGTCATCTTTGCACTACAAGCCAAAGATATTCATCAGGTAATCATTCATCTTTGCTCTACAGGCCAAAGATATTCAATTATATCACCACTTAAGACTGAGGATGAGGAAAAATATTTTAAAGAACGAATCCAGTGGTATAAAAGACAAAGATTAAGGATTCGTATTTTAGTTTATCCAATTCAAAAATACTTTGTAATAATCAATTGTGGAGCAAAATTCAAGAATAAAGCTCAAAACTTAGATCCAACCAAAGATAGTAACCATAACAGACAATTTGGACAAATAGAAAAAAAAAATTAATTTTTTCGTGAATAGTGCCGTATACGTGAATAGTAACCCCGACGAAAAAAGTAAGAATTTCATAACAAAATCCATGCCAATATTTCGGTATAATGATATTGAAAAGAATAACATCATTTACGAAAAAAAATAACATCCCTTACATCAAAAGAATAACACTTCTGGTTAGAATATCGGATATAATACCGAAGAAAACTTGCACTGAATAGCAACACTCAAAGTATTGAAATACTCACAAAAATACGCTCGATATTATAGAGAGAGAAAACTTCTGATTTTGGTGTGATTTTCAATTCTAACCTAAGCACCCTATTTATAAGAAAAACTTAGGATGCCAAATGAGACTAAATTAATAAAATAATATTATTTTTAAAAAAAATCTCCAGCCGCCGGCTGTTCTTCAAAAATTAGATTTTCAACAAAAGTGGGGCCCACCCATTAAAAAAAATATTTATTTTCTGAAACTTCAATAATTCATAATAAATAGCCCCTTTGTTAGAAAAATACATATTCTATGTCCTTCCATAGGAAATTTAATTCTCTACAACTTTGTAGAAGGATTTTTCCAAATTCCAAACATAAATTATCCGAAATTCATAAACAGATGATTTTTCACACCAAAATATTGATAAAAACTCATCAGCGCTAATTTCTTCTTTAATATCCATAAAATAAATATTTCCTTATCATATAAATTAATAATTAATTATTCACAAATAATATTACAGAACTACAATATTGACAACCAGGTCGTTCCCAGGAAAGAGGGGGCCTTCCGATAAGGACTTCTCCTTACTGGCGCGCAATTAAATAACCCCTCCTAGACAGAACTTCCTTAGACATTGTCAATAATGCTATCTAATAATATTATTCAAATAATATGAATTATTGAGTTAATAATGTGAAATACCGTGCAGTGACAATTATTGAATCAATAATACAAACTATCAACTGTAGCCATTATTGAATCAATCATATAAAATAGCAATGTAGCAATTATTGAGTCAATAAAATATCAATGTAACAATTATTGAGTCAATAATATAAACTATTGAACAGTAATTACTGTAACAATAATTGAGTAAGTGCCTTCTCACGTAAGAATCAATAATTCAAAATACTGTGCAATACCGTGTGCTACTGTGCAACACCACGTATTACTGTATTTTAACCACCGGATATTTTAACAGTACTAACGGTAACAACTACGCCGTTATTTTGTAAAAAGGTTATTTCTGTCGCTTTCTATATCCGACAGTTATTCCGTTGTGGGGCCCACAAATAGCTGCGCCGTCGTACGAATATTCCCCGACAACAAGAATATTCCACGACCAAACGAATATTCCCCGACAACCAGAATATTTTATAACCACTTACTCATTTTAAAATATTTGCACATTTCACCCATAACTTTCATATTTATCAAATCAACACCTTACTATTTCGAAATAATATATAAAGAAAATTAAATCTTTATTCATAAAAATTGGGGTCTTACAGTAAGACACTTCAGATTTGTGGCATACCCAGCTCTCTTTCTCCTGGTGATCTCCCGTTCACCTATCAACAATGATCTGACCCATGCTTAATCACTTCTGTCCTGTTCTTTATAAGCTGGCCAGTATCTCTATGTAAACTGCATCAGTTCCTGCTCGTTTAGCAAACACTACGATCCTGGTTAATCCCAAGATCGTTGTCTTTTGTTCTCTTGACAGCTACTGCACCTGCTGACTTTCTTTAGTCAATCACTATATCTGAAGTCTTCTTCTGATTTGCTTGTGGAAGACTTCATCTTAAATGGCTTCACAACTCAATCAGGATGTTGATTGAGATGGTGCTTAGATCTTCTGTTTGCTTGCATGCCATTCGTTGAGTGCTCTCTGGTTTCCTTCAGGTGGAATGTATCTTTGCAGCTCAAACCAGAGGCTTCATCTTTGGATTCTTTGGGAGTGCTCATCTGTTGAGAATCGTGTTGACACTACGATTCTTCCTTGGCGTTGTGAGCACCTTTGTTGAAGCCTTAGTTCTGCAGACTACAATTGAGCTTTGGTTCCGCAGACACTACGACTTCGAGATCAGACCTTGACATACTACGTTTTCTGCCTTCATGCTTGCTGTCCTTGTCTGATCTGGCTCTACTACGATCTCTGCCTTTGATATGATCAGTAGACTCCACTACTTCAAGTGTGGCCTACGATTCTTGACTTAGCTTTGGCAGGCGCTCAGTCGGCTCTTAGACAGGTTATCTCTACGATTCTGAACATGACTTCCTTAGCAGACTACGGCTCTGAGAAAGTTCTTCTCGACACACTACAATCCTACCTCGTCTCTCCTGGCAGACTACGAACTCCGAGATCTACTATCCTTGCAGACTACAATTCTGCCTTGATAGTTCTCGAGTCTTCTTTGTCTCTCTTGGCAGACTACGATGGCTAGTGCAGTGCTCGATGATCAGACATGCCTATCTATTACATTGTATAAGATCAACCTAACAAGTTTGATCTTTCTATTTCTAGTCCTTGTAAATCATTTCTTTTGAAGGACTTTACAAAGCTGTTTTGTTTATGTAGGATCAACCTAACACATTCGATCAATTCATTCTAAGTCCTTGTACATATATTCCTATTATCTATCAAAGGACTGTGCAGCTTTCATTAATGCAAGCATATTTGCATATTCATTCATTTGTATCACAATCAAATCTTATATAAATAGGAATAACATTCTCATGTATATTCCTAACATAAACATAACAATATCGTGTACAATCATCTATAAAAGTAATAAAGTATTTCCTTACTCCTCTTGTTTGTATATACTTTAAATCACAAATATCAGTATGTATCAATTCAAGAGGTTTTGTACTTATTTCAATTGATTTAAAAGAAGATTTTCGAAGTATTGCCTCAACGCAAACTTCATATTTATGATTAGAGTTAATCTCATATTTTGGCAAACATTCCATATTAATTAATCTACGTATAGTATTATAATTAACATGTCCTAATCTACCATGCCATAAATTAGATGACTCAATCATATAAGCAGAAGCTGTAATTTTATTAATATTAGAAGGTACAATAGTCATTACATTCATTTTGAAGAGCTCATTGCTCATATAACCCTTCCCCACATACATCCCATTTTTAGTTAGGACAAACTTGTCTAATACAAAGTCCAATTTAAATCCCTTTTGACTAAGAAGGGATCCTAACACTAAATTCTTCCTAATATCAGGCACATGGAGCACGTTGTTGAGGGTGAGTTCTTTTCCAGATGCCATTTTCAGAACCACCTTTCCTTGTCCAGCAATCTTAGATGAAGAAGATTTTCCAATGTACAATTGTTCTCCATTCTCAATTTCTTGATATGTAGAGAACATCTTCTTGTCAGAACGCACATGGTGGGTTGCTCCAGTATCTACCCACCATTCCCTTGGATTCTCAACAATGTTTACTTTTGAAACAACAACTGAAAGGTTCATTTCAGAAACATCTTGAAGAAGATCATCCACTTCCGTTACATTAGCTTGTGCAGACTTCTTGTTCTGGTCTTTGCATTTTTGGCAATCCTTTGCCCTATATCCGGGCTTGTCACAAATGTAGCATTTGCCTTGTAACTTTTTATTTGCTCCCTATTGGGGCCCATTGCCAAAAAACTTCCTCTTTTTAAACTTCGAACCTTGTTCCACTACGTTGGCTTTATATTCTACAAAGGTCATTCCTGTTTTCTTCTCAGAAGCACTGTTGTCCTCTTCTATCCTTAATCTTATGATTAAGTCTTCAAGTTTCATCTCTTAGCGTTTATGCCTGAGATAATTCTTAAAATCTTTCCACATTGGTGGTAATTTTTCAATAATAGCAGCAACTTGGAAAGATTCACTTAAGGACATACCTTCTGCATGTATTTCATGCAGGATTACTTGTAATTCTTGGATTTGGTTGATGACAGCCTTGGAATCCACCATCTTGTAGTCCAAAAACCTGCCAACTACGAACTTCTTCGTTCCAGCATCTTCCATCTTATATTTCTTATCCAAGGAGTCCCATAGTTCTCTTGCTGTTTTGAGAGAATTATACATATTATATAATGTGTTATCCAATCCATTGAGGATATATTTTTGGCACAGAAAATCAGCATGTTTCCATGCATCACTAGCAGTAACCACTTGCTTATCTATTTCATCTTCTTTGAGCACAGGAGGATCTTCATGAAAAAACATTGTCAAGTTCAAAGTAGTAAGATAAAACAACATCTTTTGTTGCCACCTTTTGAATTCAGTTCCATTGAACTTTTCTGGGTTTTCACCATGGTTCACAGGAACATTTGGTATCACATGTGTAGAAGAAAAAGAACTGATTATAGTTACAAGATCGGTAGCCATATTTCTTGCAAATATATATAGTATGATAATAATTGTCTTAAAATTGTTAGAAAACTGAATGGAAACTATATATATAAACTTATCTCAAGTTATCAAACTGCAAAATAAACTTTTCAAGTCTAGTACTATGTACTATGTCCTTAAGACAATTATGTCCTCCGTATGCTACTCAGATTGATAGCACTTGTCTCCCAGGATACAATGACAACGTATACTATATTAGCACTCCAAATAGTATACTCAACGAACCAAAATATAATGCTCAGAACTCTCTCTCAAATAAACTGTGAAATGAAGAAGACCTAAAGACAAGAATGCTTATGCTTGAATGAATTCAGTGCTTTGAATGGACTGCCCCCTATCTATTTATAAGAGGGGTTGGTGACCCTTCGGATGGGACCAAAAGGCATAGGATGCTTCTGAAAAGGCCTGGCATGGCATCCTTTGGACAAAACGACGTAGTTTTGATCCTTTGCAGAATGGGCGCGTCCATTCGGGCCACAAAACGACATAGTTTTAGTTTGATCAGAACAAAAACGACATAGTTTAAGGCTTAACAGAAAAGGTGCGTCCGCTCAGGGGAAAACGACGTAGCTTTGCAGCGCCCGTTCAGGTAAAGCCTTTAACCAGGTAACGCTTCCCAAAATGATGTAATATAATAATAAATACTATTTATCAAAATGGCACAGTTTTGATAATAGAATTAAATAAAATAAAATTTTAATTAAAAATGTTAAATAAATTTATATACAAGGACCCAGACCCAAGAACCTCGAGCCACGAGCCAGACCAGGCCGGTCGGTCGGTCGGCGGTGGCGCGCGTGTGTGGGTTCGAACTAAGCCTTGGCTAGGTCTTCTTCCTTCCACAAAAGTGGGGTGTCCCTTGGGGCCCAAACCCAAGAGCAATTTTCTTGTATATAAACACATTAAAATTTTAGTTCTTAACCGATGTGGGACTTGGTTTTTCCCACATGTATTTATTATCATTTATCATTTCTAAGGGTGATCTTTGGGAGTTAATATCTCATTCATTTCTCCATGGATTTGAGCTTCCAAATACTTAACTTAATCTACTCATGGAGTAGAACACATTGATATGTGGATTCACTTTAAATAATTATTAAAACCCAATTTTATTTTGGCTCAAATTCTAACAGTACTCATCGGAAGTCCCCAACTCATAAGGTCACAATAAATTCAAATAAACTATCAAACAAAAAAAACCTAATTAGTTACCTCTTAAGTCCAAAATATAACAAATACATCAAATAAATCAAATTGAGTTTAACTCCAAGTTCTCAACCAACAATAAATTCAAACAAACTACAAATTTTAAATTATCAAATAAATAAAAACCTAATTTAGTTACCATTAAAGTTTGATTACTCTGATATATGACTGATCATTTGGTTATAACCGAACCGAATAAGCTATTAGGTTATAACCGAATACCGAAATAATCATAATTTTAGTATTCGAAAAACTAACCGAATTTTGAAAATAACCGAATTACCGAATTGTAAATTCGATAATTCAGTTAATAATCGAACATGTGCTTCTATGTTATCATTTATCAATCAAAAAAGAACCATTTAAAATTGGCATCAACTGGGTCAAAGTCATAACCTCGAGTCCTTAACTGTCCTTAACAAAGTTTAATGGTTTAAAATTAACAATACATAATCCAAATTATGACTTAACAAAGTCTAATTATAATCTAGCAATATGCAGCAAGTCAGCAACATTACAGCAGCTAGCAGCCAGCCCCAGCAGTGCAACAGCAACAGCCAACATGAACATCAACATGCAAGTCAGCAACATCAAGTCATCAACAGCAACAGCAACACAAGCAAAATTAAGACTTTACTGAACTCTTTGTACAACCAGTGAATCATCTTGTGCTTCCTTTAAGGACTTCATCTATAACTGCATTTATACACACTCAATTCTTTAATCCTTTTAACTGCATAAATAACTGCATAAATAAAGATCAAACTTAATAAACTAGCCTGCTATTATACAAATATTAACCCATATTGGACTTGTGATATCAGCTGATGCAATTACGTATTGCTCCATCACGCTGTCCTAAAGAACCACATTTTGTGCCACCATGTCTTCCAAGTAATATAAAATGGTTGAAAAGAAGCTACTAGTTTTTTCAATCTTTATACACAAAGATCAAAACTTACAAGTGTATTGACAGAATAGAATAAGCTCTCAGTCCCAAAATTATCACTTTTGCAAAATCATCAACTTCTCACAAGCTCTTGATTGTCAGACCTGAATGCCATAGAAAAAAAGGAAGATAGCAGATTACCAACCCTATGATGTGAGGTAGTCAACTAATTCCACTTCATCTGTTTGTTCAATCATTTATTTAGACCAAAATATCAGGAGCTTCCGCACTGATCTTCGGTTCAAATATCCATGCAGTCTATAATTTTTCAATAAACATTAGAAGAGGTGAAAATTATAGTAAAAGGTCCAAATAACTAAAATCTTAACTCGCTCCAAAGCAAATATCAGACATGGAGGAGATCAACTAATCTTACAAAAACCAGAACATGCACTGCCAAGGCCTATTCAAAACTGACACAGCATGCATAACAAATCAAATTGCAAAACAGGATACACAAAGAACTGCATGTAGCTAAACAGCAACAGATAATTAGTGTCAAACCTTAATTGCAACAAATTACATAAAATTCAAATAATATAATGGAGAAATATATTAGAGAGAACAATAGACAAAATAGAAGATCAGAGAGCAACGACTTAATGTGAAGGTATAAAGATATCAATCCATGTAATCAATCGAACTCTATCCCCTTCCCTTCCTTTCCTACTTCCTAGAATCGACTAGTAGTTTTATTTTATAAAAACAAACATGAGAATGCACAATTTAAATTAATATTAAAGTATGTAATACCATAAAGAAAGTTTTAGTTGTAGTTAAATGAATGGTACCAAAAAACCAAGTTTTGTTTCAGAAACTTGTTTAATGATAGCAATATGTGAAGTAACTATATATGTCTTATTGCAGTAACTATTAACTAATATATTTATGCTAAAATAAAGTTCTGTGCAGTGTTCATGGGAAGGAGGTGCAGAAAAATTGTCCCAATTTCCTTTTACCCTTTCAAAAGATGTTTGCTCTTAAGCATGCAAGACAAAGAATTAGTCATTGACATGATATTGAAACTTTTCACATGGATGACTTTTCACATGCAAATTATAGACTTTAGAACTCAACATTTTAAGGAACAAGAAGTAGTAAAGATAAGATTCCGTCCAGGCTCGGAATCGGAGATGAGGTTCTGTCCAGGTTCGGAGGCGCAGTGGAGTCGCGAAGTCCGACGTGCGATTTGGGGACTGGCCGATTGGGTTAGGGGCTTAGGTTAGGGCAGAAATAGAGATGAGAAATCGAGATCTGAGGCGAAGAGAGATGACTGGATGAGAGGCGATGAAGGCCCAATGAGAGATGAGATCAGATATTCAGATCAGATGAGAGATGACTAGATGACTGAATGAGAGGCGATGAGAGATTTGAGATCAGATATTCAGATCTAGTAAAGAAAGACTAAAGAGTAAAGGAGACGTTCGATTGAGAAATGAATTAAGATTTGAGATTAGATATTCAGATCTAGTTTAAGTGCCTTTATTTGGTTATTCGGTTTAACCGAATAACTCAAAATTGAAACCCGTATTAACTAACTGAACACCGTAAATAATTTCGGGTATAACCGAATTGTTAAAAATAACCGAAGTATCAAAAAAATTCGGTTCAATTATTTCGGTTCGGTTCGGTAATTCGGTTATACTCGTTCTTTGCTCAGTCTTACTCTGATATGCGCAAAAGGTAGTGCCGTAATAGAGATGTAGAAGAAGTAGTGGGCCTAATGGCAAAGCCGCGAAGATATAGAAAAAGTAATGGCGGAGAATGGAGATGTAAAAGAAGTAGTGGCAAAGCCACGAAGGCGGAGATGTAGAAAACAGAAGTAACATGAATCTACGTCTATACTTGTATTTAGAATATGAATATAAAAAAAAAAAATTGCTCCCTCTAAGTTGAACTCTTTCATTAATCTACCCACTTAAATTTATTCATTTAAATATTTACCTCTATTCCTATACCTATAAAAAAAATCCAGCAAGGACAGCTACCTATGCTGCCCCTTAACAAATCCACGGCTGGGTTTTTGGTTGGGGGATTTTGGGGGGACGGGGAGAGGGGGTGATGTGGGTGGGGTGGGGTGGGGTGGGGTGGGTGAGTGGGTTAAAATTTTGAAATTTCTTTTGTGTCTCTTTCAAAATTATAACAAAAAAAAAATTAAAATTGAATATATAAATTTTTTTCGTTTGTTTAAAAATTAACAGTATATTAAAATATAATATAAAAATTTGAACATGTCATTACTTATATATTTGATAAATCGAGTGTTATCATGCAATTATTATTATATTTCTAACAAATATTATGGATGTATTTAAAAAAAACTATTTTAAAAAAATTATATCTATACTAGATATGATATAAAGTTTACCTTTGTTTGTTTGATTAAATTAGTATTTTGAACTGCAACTATATTAGGCATTTGAAAATTGAAACATCCCTCGTGCTACCCACCCTGGTGGCTGGCGGCTGGCGGCTGGCGGCTGGCGGCATTGCTACCCCAACTATCATTGTTGAATATTTTATATTAGAGTAATATTACTCTTCTGTTTCATAAAAAAAATACTTTATTTATTAATTACTTTTGTCTCATAAAATGACAAAAGGTATTTAATTTTGTCTTATAATTCATTTTCAGGTTATAAATATTAAATTAAAAAATTATTTCCTCCATTCCGAAATTAATTTTGATTTTTGGAATCAATTTCTTTTATAAAAATTTGATATAACCTAAATATATTTAAATTTAAACAATATATTAAAATTACAAACTATCTAAAAAGTACTACTTACGTTATTACAAGATTCTTTGAATTTTTTTAAAAATATTTTACATGAATTTTTAATCTGAATACATCTCAAACTGACTTTAAAAGATCATAGATAATGAAAATTATGTCAGGAATAAACACGAATTAAAAGACTTATTTTAAATTTTATAATGAGACATTATTTTTAGAATGAAAAGAAAGTTATTATTATCTCACAACAAGTCTGCCTCCATAATTGAATGACTTGTATTTTAGTTTTTGAATTTTCAGATTGGATTGTAGTTCAAATTGGATTGAAATTCGATTGTAGTTGCAATTGGATTAATATAAAATCGTTGATAAATATCATCAAATCATAGAAAAATTCAAGTGCTCAAATATTTTTATATCTTTACTTTTGGATATCTAAAAAAAGTCTATAAATAGATGTAATAACCTTATAAGTTACTCCCTCCATTTTTATATGTAAGTTGTTTTAGACTTTTTTTATTATTCCTAATTATTTGTCGTTTGTGGTTATCTAGGAGAATTGATCACTATTTTTCTCAAATTGCCCCTTATTACTCCACCTAATTTTTTGATCCATACTAATGAAGAGAGAGTATGAGATAAGTGAAGTGAAGGGTATTATAGACAATTGATAGTATAGTTAATGCTTTTCAATCATTTTCATAATTCTTGTGTACATGTCTAAAACGATCTATATTAAAGAACGGAGGGAGTATATTAATTAGATACCTTTTAGGATATCTCACTTTTTTTACTTCATAATGTTTTTGTGACTAAAGAATTGTTATAAAAATGATATACAAAATAATGTGTATGATTTTGGTTGCTTATAATCATTGAATCCACTTACTGTACAATATTGACAAGTTATAATTGAACGTATCATTTTGTATCTACTTTTTTTATATAATAATATTTTATTACCATAACATTGCTCATTTTTACTTTATACAAAGTAATTGATTTTTGTTTCAAATCATTTTCTAAACAATGTTCGTCTTTGAATTTTATAGTATTACAAGTTTGACATCACATGGCACGGGCTAGTTCGAGATAATAGTTTTAATTTTTTTGTTTTGTTATTTTTATTTTTTAGAAATTTATAAAGTTATTATTTTAATGTATAGTAGCTTTATGTTTTGGCAATTTTTATGACATATGGATACCACTTTTAAGGTCATCTACTTAATGTTCATGACTTAAATAATTAGTGAGTATGTTCATCTTATATTTAAACTGAATTCCAATCTCATGAGTCCATCTCTTCATCAATCTCTTAATTTTATGATATTATTTTTACTTTCTTTAATTTAGTATCAAATGATTTATATCGATTAATTTAGGTGAAGAAGAGTCCTTATAAGTAGACCTGGCAAACGGGAGGGCCGGGCCGAGAGCGGGCCGGACTATTTTTGGGCCGGGCCAAAATGGTCTAGCTTTTTTTGGATTGGAATTGTGAGACCCGTGCCCTGGGTTGGGCCGTGCCAGGCCGGCCCGCGGACTTTTCCTCTTTTTTTTTTAAAGTTATGCTACATCAAGATTTTTGGAACAATTACATATCTTAGTACATTTCTAGAAATAATTACAACAACAGTACATAGATAAAATAATTACAAAAGTAATACATTTTCTCATATTTATTTACAAAATTAATGCAATTAGTATTCCTTTAATTTAGGTGGGTCAATCGTCATTCTCCGTCTCTCGCAATGGCCTTATTCTCAATCTCTCTCTCGACATTCTCTCTCTCTCGCCATTTTTTATTTCATATTTCTTTCTCTCGAGAAAATTGTGTTATGAATCTCGCAGTTCTCTCTCGCCATTCTCTCTCACCATTCTCTATTTTTTTTTTTGAACAACTTGCTATGTCCACAATTATTCCACCACTTTCATATTCCAGTAGTCTTGTTGCTTCTTCAACAAAGGCGAGGTCTTTTTGTTTTGAAATCAGCTTTACAAGTTCTCTATGCTTCCAGAAGAATGTGGGTTTTCAATTACGCCATCAAAAACACCACGAATGCCTGGTAGATCACCATGCACACATCATCAGTCATTCATTTTGATATAATAGTATATTCGTAATGAAATGCCTGGTAGATCACCATGCACCATATCATTCTTGCTTGGTGTCATCACCTCTATTGTGTCTGGTTTCCTTGGTATGAAAATTGCTACATATGCGAATGCAAGGACAACTTTAGAAGCAAGAAGGGGTGTTGGAAAAGCTTTCATAACTGCATTCAGTTGGTAACCAAACCTTCATATCAAGGTAACCAAGCATTCATACCAAGGTAACCAAACCTTCATGCCAAGGTAACCAAACCACCTCCACACCTGCAGTTTTTTATAATGTACTTGGTAACCAAACCTTCATTCCAAGGTAACCAAACCTTCATACCAAGGTAACCAATCCACCTCCACACCTGCAGTTTTTTCATAGTTCAGTTAGTAACCAAACCTTCGTACAAAGGTAACCAATTCAGTTTTATTAGGTACCAATTTATTTTGAATGTGATGTAGTTGGTAGCCAAACCTTCATTCAGTTGGTAGCCAAACCTTCATACCAAAATAACCAATTCAGTTTTATTAGGTTACCTTCATAGTGCAGTTAGTAACCAAACCTTCATACCAAGGTAACCAAACCTTCATACCAAGGTAATCAAAATTTTATACCAAGGTAACCAATCCACCACCACACCTGCAGTTTTTTCATAGTGCAGTTGGTAACCAAACCTTGATACCAAGGTAACCAAACCTCCATACCAATGTAACCAATCTACCTCCACACCTGAAGTTTTTTCATAGTGCAATTGATAGTCAAACCTTCATACCAAGGTAACCAATTTAATTTTATTAGGTTACCAATTTATTTTGAATGTAATGCAATTGGTAGCCAAACCTTAATGCAGTTGGTTGCCAAACTTTCAGACCAAGGTAACCAATTCATATTGCAGGTGCATGTAGAGGTAGATTGGTTACCTTGGTATAAAGATTTGGTTATCTTAATACGAAGGTTTGGTTATCAACATTATATTACACATCACTCTCTTATCTCTCTCTTTCCTATGCAGTGTTCTTATTTTTCTTTGGACATGAAATTGGACTTGGATTTTCCGGACATGAAGAAATTATGAAAAATCAAATATCCACCTCTCTCTCCATTTCTCCTAATTCCTTTGACGATTTCACCCAAGGTACTGTTCTGTTATATTCTATTCTGTTTGTAGCAAACTTAAGATTCGAGGCGGCGGAGGAGGAAGATGACTTGGGAGGAAGATGACGAGGGAGGAAGATGACGAGAAAATAAAAAAAAATCATCCTTTTGATTTGAATTTTGAATTTTGAATTATAGATTTGTTTTTGTTGTTAGATCCTAAAGATTTGAATTTGAATTATTAATTATGACAGCCTTGATTTTAAGTTTCTTTATTAATGTGGAATTGAATGGTTTGAATTTATTGCGTTATTTTTGTAATTATTTTGTTGATGTACTGATGTTGTAATTACTTTCTAATTATTGTATAGTACTGTAAAGGACCCAAGATTTTTTGTGATTGCACCTACGTTCAGTGACTTACTCCAATCGAGCATGTAACATTTTATTTTATTGACAACTTGTAAACTATGGTGTGACGTACTTGCAATTGGTCTTGTGCATTGCAGTCAGCAAGGGAAAAGATGCTTCAATTGAAATACCTAATAGCCGAGTGTCTCGACGAGGATACTCTCTGTTGGTATAAATTCTACTGGTTACAAGCAGGATGGGATGTTGCAAAGAGTTGGTGTAAAGTCCAGAAGATTTTTAGTTGAAGCTAAGAGTTTGATTGTATAGGTAACATAATAGCGTTATACTCATTTCATACTACGTAATACTTCTCCAGTTGCAATGTTTTTATTGTAGAGAGTACAATTTTCCTAGTGGCAGTCGCCTTTTGTTTTTGTGGACTTTTTGGTTTATTATGTTTTTTAACTATCATGTAGTGAAGTAATTAAGTAAATGACAATTCATGTATTGGCTTTGCAAGCAAGGATACACCGAAGACATGACTGGGGTTTGTAGTATCCAACATTAGTAAATTGAATATGGACTTGTTTGGTAATTGAACATTTTATTAAGGCATTTGTTTTTTCTATATTAAATTTAAAAATATTCAAAATGACTAAATTTTGTTTTATTCTCCAAAGTAGTTATATTTTGTACCTACTTTTGGTGAAATAGCAATTTTCTATTAATAATACAATGCAACGGTATTATCTTCTTGGGGCAGTAGTAGTGTACCTTCCAGCCTGGTTTTGCTAAGATTATAATGTCTTCACAAAATAAAGAAAAACAAAAATCGCCCATATTTTCAAAATAAATAAATAAATTGCAATTTGTTTTCACTTCAGCAAACCACACAATTGGCATTGGAAAAGTTTAGTCAAGCATTTGTCCCAAGTCACAACTCTCTTGGCTTCCAAAAGAGTACAAAGTACAACAATATACAGCCTAGAGTTCTAATATAACTTGCAATTTTTTTGTGTACTCGTTTACTTTCAAGATGTAAAGATCTACAGCCTACAGGATTACAAGTGAATAACTAATGGTTTAATTGTTGGCATTACATGTTGCATAAACTGGGTATTTACTAGTTATGCAGCTTCAAGCCTCGGATCTTTTGACATGTTTCTCGTTGGTTTTTTAGAGTCCCTCACAACTGATTCCTTGCCTGAAGCATCTGTTAGTTTAATATTTGATAATGCATTACTCAATAAATCAGCTGTTTCTGAAGACTCTGTTACTCCTGCTGAATGCTCTATTCCAACAGTGGACATTGAAACTTGAGAAGATGCACCCCCAACTTCCAACTCTAGCTTTCTAAATTAATGCAACGGGCATACATTGCAATCAGAGCTGGACAGAATACTCTCTCACGGGCATGGGCCGGGTCATCCGTGGGCCGGGCCATCATGAACTGGGTTAAAATGGTTCAACTTTACTTGAGCTGCAAAAATTAAGCCCATGGCCCATTTTTTGCGGGCGGGTCGGGCCGGCCCGCGGGTCTGTGCCTATTTTGCCTGGTCTACTTATAAGGAAGAAAGAGAGTCACATTAAGATTTTACTGAAAGAAGAAAGAAGAGGTGAACGTGATTTTGGGAATGAAATTGATAAATCCACAACAGAAAATAATATTTTCACATAAAAATCGTCGCTATAGATCATATAGTGACGATTTTCACCGTCGCTATATATCTATAGCGACATTTTTCATGTGAAAATATCAAAATATATTGTGAAAATATCAATTTTTTTGGGAAATGAAGAGTTGTGATACAAAAATCGAAGAGGTGCAACGTTCCACAAATCAAACCTCAATAATTTGTCATTAACTCGTTTTGAATTCAGTTTGATGAGTCATGATCGACCGTCAACTCATTTGAGTCAACTCAATCAACCAACTTAACACACTCAATTGAGTATCAACTCACTCAATTTAATGTTAATTGAGTGTCGTACTTTTGGATAAAGTAATTGATTAGGCTTTTTATGTGATTAGACTTTAGAATGGACAAAGATTAACATTATAGGTCATTTATTTATCCTTAAAACAACTACTTTAAGATAGTAATATTTTCAGCGTCAAAAATACAAATTCAACACAATTATATGTATTGCACAATTGTACATTATATATAATAATTAACTTTCTAACCCGTGCGAGATATGAATTTGTCCTAATTAATATTTGTTGGGTTTGTACAAAATCATGGCGCAAATAAATTGCAAAAATTAGCTGAAGCATGGTATATCAGAATTTAAAAAAATTATACAAAACCATTACCCGGATCATCATTTATGCAAATTATTAATTTAAAACGATAAATAAGAAGTTATAGAATCATACCTTTGTAGAACTAAGCTTCCACAGGTACGAGTTCAACTCCTTGTTCTTCGTGATCTCCTTGAATTTCCGGGTTAGATTCCTTCCTTTGATCAACGTTAGCCACCCAAGTGTTTGGCCTCTAGAGGCGATCCACAAAGGAATAGGAATTATTCAAGAAAAAGGGTGGTTGGCTAAACCCTAGTTTCTATCCTCTATAGAAGAAAAGGAGTACTCTCCAACAATGGGAATTGCATCAATTGATATCTATTTTAAGACTCATCTTATACACATATTGGTCAACCCTTCTAATCCTATTAGACATAGAGTTTCATTTAATTAATTAAACTTCTTTAATTAATTTAAGCTTCTCACCACATTGGGATTAATTAATTAAATTTATTTAATTAATTTGCCTCATAATCTTATTAAGAATAAATGAGAGTACTAATATTAAATTAATTCCTAAACTCCTTTAGAAATTAAAATAATAATAATTGTAATAATATTAATAAGACTCCTCTTATTAATTTATATTTAATATTTCTAAAATATTAAATAATAAACATTAAGCTATTTAATTTATTCTATCATCATAGATTAAATTAATTACATATAATGCATTATTACGATTATGTCATTACCTTCTTAAATAATTATTCTTCCTTTTATGGTGTGACCCTTTAGGTTCTCCATATTAAATCAGTTGTGAATAAATCAATTAGAAAATTTCTAATCTTATTTAAATAAATAAATTAAACTAATAATCTATTTAAATAAATAATATTTATTCTACAATAGGGATAAGCCTCCCTAGCAATCAACGATTTTCCAGATAATATAGAATTCAACATTAATCAGAAAAGAACCTGTGAGTAAATAGTTACTGTACAATTCAATCCTTCCACCATACAATGTCCCAATTAAATATAAAACATGAAATTACTGTCAAGTCTTATTTTATTTAATTATATGTATTTCGATTAGAAAATAAACAACTCTAAATAATGCAAATTAGAAACACTTTTCTAATTTTATTCTGCCTTGGCCAAGGACTACTGAGTTATCATTTAACGAATCACATAGGACATATTTCTTCTTTTACTAGAAGTGGTAGATTCTTTATTGACCATTTATTATCTCCATATGTAATTTATTACACTCAAGCATACCCTTTAATATACCCTAAGGGTCTTAAGGAATAAGTCAAAGTATAATTTATTACATACAAGATACTATGATGATCTCAAGTCCAAGGATCGCTTGTACTACTATCACATTAGAAATTTCTATTGACAGGCAAGTAAAACTCCATTTGGTATTCCATAGCGAGTCACGTTCAGTGAACTTATTCTCCAATAAGCACCTACATACTTGTTTTAGTGTCTTCACACAAATGATCATAAGATCAATCATCCTCATCCAACGAGCAAACAACATATGTACCAATTTATCCAGATTTACTAATCCTCTTTTTAGTAATCCAACGATTGGAAACTATTTTAGTTTTAAACTTTCTAAGAATTTAGATCTCATTAGCATGGTCAACATCATGATTCTAAAAGCATTGCTTAAAACTACGAGTTATTTACATATTATAAAAAACAGCATCATGTAGATAATTAAACGCCTTTAATAAGTGAATACTTTTATTAATAAATAAATAAGATTGTCACTAAAATATATATTTTATCATCATACATGATTGACTTGTATGCATACTACTTTCAATATATATAAATACCCTACGTGTCAATAAAAGTTGTGAGAAATATTATAAAATTTATTGAGTATGATACTAGTTTTTTTTTTTTGTTAAATTCAAAATGACATCAAGTTTTGCTAAAGTAGTGTGAAATTTTCTTATAAATCATTTTAACAATGATAAAAGTAACAACCATGATAAAAAATAAAATACTAAAAATATTCTATCTTATATGTTTTGTTTCTTCTTATAACATTAAGTCAATTAAAATTTACAACATAAGAAATCATATTAACATTGTCGAAAATTACAACTAAATGAACACAAACATAATAAAAATTACGTAAAATATTAGATTTTTTCAAAGTCAATGTGAGAGCAACTACTTAACTTGTTAGAGTTATTATCCCAGTAACCATGATCTACATTCTTAATCAATAAAGTGGACGACATGAAATAAAAAAAAATTCACACCTACCGCTAGAGACTGTATTGGCAGTTCTAATTACTGATATGTTGCTTTCACCATTATTTCATTGCCCCCAATTACTTCTTTGCCCCTTTGTATGTTACTGAAGTTTTTATTATTGGCTCCAAGGACAATAATATAAGTAATAATATATATTAATATTGGTATGCATATTAATATTAATATTAAATATTAAATATTAAATATCAATACTAAATATTAATATTGATATTCAATATGAATATGAATATTAATATTTAGTATTTAGTATTGATATTCAATATTTAAAATTTAAAATTTAAAATTTAAAATTTAAAATTTAATATTTAATATTAATATTAATATTAATATTAATATTAATATTTAATATTTAATATTTAATATTTAATATTTAATATTAATATTGGTATTAATATTAATATTAATATTAATACCAATATTAATATATATTATTACTAATATTATTGTCCTTGGAGCCAACAATAAAAACTTCGTAACATACAAATCAACATATCAGTCTGTAATTGGAGGAAATGAAATAATGGTCAAATCAACATATCAGTAATTAGAACTGCCACTACATCTGTAGCGGCAGGTGTGAATTTTTTATTTTTTTTAATCTACGCCGTCCATTTTATTGGTCAAGGGCGTATATTACGGTTACTGTAATAGTAACCCTAGCAGCTGTTTACTACGGATTGATCCCATATATATATATATATATATATATATATATATATATATATATATATATATATATATATATATTGGCTTATTCCTCCGCCAGTTCGCGAACTGAGATGTGCGCCAGGGGGGTGACCCGCCCCAGCGGGTGTTTTAGGCTTGGGGGACCCACCCCAGCGGGTACCCTTGTTGTCCGGAGTGATTTAATTGTTGTAATGCAAAACTGTTTTGACCTCCGTTAATAAAATGACCATAATTTTTTCATACAAACTCCGATTGAGGAGATTCAAGATGATCCGGAACAAGCACAAGTAGACCTACAACTTGCGTTCTTTAACTTTTTTGATTTGAGATCGTTAGCAGAGGTCAAAATGGTCATCTTTGTGACTGATGCGTATTCGGAGGCAATCGGAGGGCGTCAGACATGCACATACGCAAGTATAGTGCTGTCGGCGATAATAGATGTTGTTCTAAGTTATAAAACATGAATGTTATTAAATATAATGATGCTTAACATTAATAAATGATGTATTAGATAAGTTATATAAGTACACTAAGCATACATAAGAGAGATGATTCGGGCATGTGACGAATGAACGTCGAAACGCCGTGACAAGTGTTAATAAACGTTAAAAGTGTTTTAAGTTAAATAAATGAACATTATAAGATATGAAATGAGGTTAATATAAAATCAATAAGGAGTCTTAGCAAGACTTAAACACTTGAATGAACTTCGAGTATGACTAATAAGAAATATAGTGAGATATAAATTAAAAGTTAACACAATCTAATTGAACATTGTGTATTAAAGGATTGAGATGTAGAGTAGAGTTTATATTACAACTACTATGTGTTGCTATATGACTAATAGTTGGTGTGCATGATTATAAAATTATGTAGGACACGTGAAGTGCAGATAGCTGTAAGTTGTTAATCTGTTATTGGTAAACAACGATCAAGGCAAGTCTTTCGGTTCCTATTTTCTACGTGGACTTGATGAACTGTTTTAAATTGCATGATTTGTTATATGTGTTGTAAGCGAGCATGATATGTTATACATGTTGTAATCATGAAATGTTAAAGTCAATTTATGACTACATTATTTTGGTTAAATAATGATGATTGAGTAAGGAACTCAATCTTTATATTTGCTATGTGAATCAAAGCATGTATGTCATGTTACTTTAATTATTATGATATGTATGTTGAGCATATTATTATGTGCTATGTGATGCATGAAAACTGCTAGAACTTGTTGAGCTGTCGAGCTCACTCTTGCAAATAATAATTTTTGCAGATCAAGATTTCAAGGTAAGGATACGTGCTAAGTGAATTATAGAGATCCATACTCACGAAGATTACTTATGTTTTATGAGAAATGTATTTAATGTTTTGAATATAACATGTTGTTGAATTATAAGTGGAGTTATCCAATGTATATGGATATTGCTTAGTGATGTAAGATTTTGTATAGTAACTTAGAGGAAGCGATTCATGTAATATAATTGAATCAAATATTTATAATGTAAAGGTTGCGATTCAGGGCAATAAAAAAAGAAGTTTATAAAAGTTTTAAATATTCTGCATTTTTAGTGATATTAATATCGAATAATGATGCAAAAATAGATTAAAGATGTATTGTTAACGATCGAGGATGAGGACGAAGATTATATTATACACATATAAAAGTTGAGAATTACGATTAAACTCTTCAACTTTCTTTTGGGTCATAAGACATTACTACTAAAATAAATGATAAATTGAGATATCATAAATTAAGATAAAAATTAATTTAATAATATTAAATTCTGATTTGGGATGAGAATGGTACCAAAATGGTATCAAAAATTAGTGAGATTTTATATTTTTCACTAAATAGATATGTTTTAAAATTTGCACTAAATTGATGTTTCAACATTAGAAATATCATATCCCTTATTTTATGGGTCCTTTTAACATGTGTCCTTAGGGCACAGGCTAAGCACACAGTTTAAGAGAATATTTTCTTGAACTGTGTGCATATTCTCTTGATTTTTATATTTGTACCAAATTCAAGAAAATATATACATAATTCAAAAAAATATTTTTTTAAACTGTGTGTTTAACATATACCCTTAGGGCACATGTTAAGAAATTTCTTATTTTATACTTAAAATCTTCGATGTTATTCTCAATTATCGTTATGATGTTTTACCTTATTCAATAATAAAAAAATAAAATGATTCTTACTTTTGTTACTAAAATCAGTCCTCTAAAGTAGCTTGAGTTGAAAAGACTACCAAACCCCTATTAAAGTAGTTTGGACTTCGGAGAATCACCCTAGAGGGTAAAATCGTATTTTGGATGTATGAGTGGCTCAACACCTACTTTCTCTCTCCTCCCACTCTATTCCAATTAGACTTATTAGCTGCATTGAGTGAGGTGGAAAGAACAAGAACTGAAGAACCAAACAGCCCCTCCACTTTTGGCTAACTGCAAATCGGAAACAAAGGGCCGATTACTTTCACCAAAATAGTGAGTATACCAACCGAAAAACCAAATCAAAACAAATTTGCTGTTGTCCCTTTTGCAGATCTCAAATTGGGGTTAATGGGTTCTATCAGATCTTATTTTTTATTAATGTTACCAAATAATTCTTTAATTTAGTAATTTTTCTTTGATTTTCAGGAAAAGACACATCTTTATAGATTCTGGATTTTGCGTTTGGCGATTAAAGCCTGCGTTTTGACTATCTGTTTGGCTGTTTTTTATGCAATTCTGTAGATCAGTCCCTTCTTGGGTCTGTCACATCTTTGCTTGCATGGGGTCAGTCATTCTCTCTCTCTTTGTATAATATATATCTTCATATTTGTATTTGGAAGCTCTATTTGGCAGGTGGGAAAAGTTTTAGAAATGGAATAATGTGAAATAATTAATCTGTGTTAGTTGTAACTTTTTTTTTAAAAAAGAAAACAGTTTGAAGAATAAGATGTCAGAATTTGATATTCTTTACTTTGGGGTTGTTTTTTCTTGGTTAACAAACAGTTAGACTTTATTTGGATTAGCTTTGTTTTTGTGGGTTTGGAATCTTGTGTATGCTTGTAGTGTAAGCAAGAATGTTAGTGAGTGACAGAATTGTGCGTGTATGTGCTTTTTCCTTTGGGGTTGGTAAAAGGTTTGTTATGCCAAGTTTTATTCTTTACCATCAAAGGCTATTATAGTAGAAGGTATGAATAATAGGTGTTGTTTATTGATTCAAATTGCGAGATGCTTTGAAAAGAGTCCTCTTCTTTCATTATGTGGGTATTGTGGAGCTTATATTTGTGGTCTTAGTCATCTGATGATGGAAAAATTGAAAGATAAATACCAGGCTGTTTTCCATGTAAGAGATGAGTATTTTCTCTCTTTCTTAGTTTCTATCTACGTTTTTTATATTTAAATAAAGGTTCTTTATAGGTTTACAAAAGAACTCTATTTTTTTCCTGCAATGGTTTTCCCCATGAAACTTTGAAGGGGAATAATTAGGGGTCTGTAATTATTGTTTCGAAAATGGTTTTTGTGTATACGAAGGTGAGAAGAATGAGACTGTTCACTTGTGTGAAAAACACATATGGAGTCTGGAAGGCTTTTTATATTTTCTTCCAATTAACTCTAGTTAAATCAAGAGTCTTTGGAACCTAATTCCTTAAAAAATCAAAGTTTTGTTACTTGTAGGTTAGTATTGATGAGACTAGCCTTGAGCTGGAGACTTTGTATCTTGTTTAGTGTTTTGATCTTGTTGTAATTATTTCTGAGACTTAGTTTGATACTAATCCCTGAAAACTATTTACGGCATAATAAGAATCAACTACCAATAGTCATACGCTTAGTGTATCGTGAGAATAGCTTCGTTTTGCAAAATTTTGCAATAGAAATTGTTTTTCCAGCATAACAATCAACTATTGGAGCTTCAGAGTTTTAAACGAGGGGCTTATGCATTAACAAACATATTTGTTTTAAGCAAGGAATCGGCTTAAGCAGTTAAGAACCATTTTGAAAAAATTATAGATTAAATCTGATGTTTCATTGTGATGCTAGGATGAATATTTCTAGTGTAAACTATACTGAAATTAAAGGCCTTGGTTCGGAAAATTAGTTAAGGAGCTGGATCTTTGCATAAAAAATTAATAAAAATGAAATAATTTTAAGAACTGATATAATGAAGTTCAGAGCAATGGCATTTTCTAGATACTTGGAGTGAATGTACATTATGCTTTGTAATGTATGGTTTCTATTTTGCATATCATCAATGTTCGAAGAAATGTTTCTTGGTTACTGTAATGTTTACTGTTATGTTTGAATACTTGTTCTCTGATACATTGGCTTACTTACACCTTACAAGCCATAGAAGTATTGGGTCCTAAGCCCTAATCACAATTCGGTAGAAAAAAAAAAGAGTATTTTTGGTTCTATTTTATTTATGTTCTTTCTACTTCCACCTGATAATTGCTTTTACATGATTCCCATATCTGATGATGTGTTTTTATATTTGGCTGTGAAACTAATATTCTATGTGGAAACGGGGCATACACCGCGTTGTACCCGGTAAAGCATGCAACGCTCTCTTACGACGTCAGTTTGGTTGAACTAAAAAAAAGACGCACACGCAAGATCCAACACACTCAAACTCTTCATCTCTCCCCTATCGCGCCCCTTTCTCTCTTCCTCTTTGTCTCCCTGCAACGACGTACAAATCTGGGCAAATCCACCACATCTACGATGGATCAGTGATGGCAGTGGACTTGGTCTTTTCTTCTTCTACCTTTCCTTTTTTTTTTCTTCTCTAGTATATGGCTAATGGTCGAGATGTTGATGACAGATTTGTGGCTTTGGTTGTGGGTTAACTTGTCGGTTAAATGGTCTGCTGGTGTTGACAACGTAAATAATTCCGGCAGAAGGTGGTGTTTAGATTAAGGGGTGGTCAGTTTTCTGGGGATTAGGTTCAACTTTAAGAATTTTGGGTTCAACTTTTTCACGGTTCGGGGTTCATTTTGGTTCTGAGTTTAGCAATTATGGTTCAATTTCAGCGCTTGGGGGTTCAAGTTTCAGGGTTTAAGGCACCTAAACCTATTCTTAAGAGGATAGATTGGCTAGCAAAGTTTTTATAAAGACAATTAATTTTGCTCTACTTGCTGGTAGCCAGTTAAGAAAAACCATTTGATTCTTGCATGTCGTTTGACTTGACTTCTATCTTACTTTTTCTTGGTACTTATTATTCATCTACGTTAGGTATTCAATTTACGGCATAATATCTTGGGCTATCATGTATATTTTCATAATATGCTATTTCTTAAAGTGAAGAGCTATTTGCTACATCATTTGGGGGTTGGGATATCGGTCCTTGATTTGATCCCCTTGCTGTTGCCTTAAGACATGACTCACAACTGTGTCATGCATGTCCTGGAGTTCTTCAAGATAATTTGTTTAAAACATCTAACTTAACCTAATTGACATCGAGTCACATCCCTTAGGCTATGTTTGTTTACGAAAATGATTGGTGGGATAGGATTATTTGTATATTGTTATCTCTACGAACTATTTTATCACATGATTAGTCTATTATTTAATTTTGTGGACTATATTATGGCATTTCTAAGGCCATCTAATGATGGGTTATAATCCCAAGTAGAAAGGTGGTATTATATATTCCCTTTTTGAGGTATCAAATGACCTTTAAAACTATTACAAATAATCCATGGATTAAATAAAGCACTAATTATGGGATAAAATAGTCTGAAGTGATAATAAATTAGTACAAATAGTCCTATCCAACCCATCATTTTTGCAAACAACGTAGACTTAGTTTGCACTATTTGGGACAATATTGCCCATTACATACTCCCTGATGTGGTGTGATTGCACCGAACATATGTACAAAGTACAAACTATACCAGGTGACTTGGACTCTTGGACCATGTACATGTCTGTTCTCAAACCATTTAAAGCATCCAACTCTATCAATAATGCAGAGTGGAATAGCATAATGGTTCGTACTTGGGATTGTAAGGCTCACTAATCCAATCACTACTTTATACCATAAATAATATCAATATCATACAGTAGCAAATAGCAAGAAGAAAAGAATTTCACTGTTTTTGTTAATGCGATTTTATTGAAATATCATCCTTTGTTTTGCAATTACTTTTCAAAGAAGAGGTGGTGCAGATGGTAGAATGGGGATAGATTTGTAGATTCATTGTACGTTATATGATTGTATCATAACGACGTGTTCATAGCCAATGTTTGTACTAATCTTATTTTATGGTTATAAACCTGATTGTAACAGAGCAGAGGTTGTCTTGGATGTTTTAGTAAGCCGCCGCTTATAATTACTGCGGATGAACCATCCAATGGATTAAAACACCGAGGACAAGGAGTGAAGAAACCCAGTTTTACAGAGGATTTTTGGAGCACCAGCACAGGTGACATGGACAATAGTGCAATTCAATCTCAGAGAAGCATCTCATCAATCAGCACGTCAAATCCGACCCTTGATCCCCATTTTAGCTCTGGCAGCAAGCCTACTGAATTTGTGAATCATGGCAAGTTTAAATTGGTTAAATTTTGTCACTGCAATATAAATTAAATACTTTTCCTGCAACTGCAACATAATTATATGATGATATAATTCTTTTGGGTCAGGTCTTCTTCTATGGAATCAAACAAGGCAACAGTGGATTGGGAACAAGGGGTCATTTAGCCACACACAAGCTCGAGAACCTAGGTTAAGGTGAGGGCATTTCGTTGCTGCAGTGTAATTTTGAATAATTGAACTTTGTTATAAAGTTTGAGGTCATTAACAGGCTTTGAACCCTTGCGGCTTCTGATGGGAATGCAAGCGAGTATTAGAGTAAAATTGACTAAGCTGAAAAAATAGTTAGAAAGGGAGCGCCATGGGAGTGTCATAGTACTTTAACATATCTTCTCGTTTATTCATATATATCATAGTTGTCATTGCGTCGCCTAGGCGACGACTAGGCGTCCTGTCGCTAAAAAGGGAAGGCAACGCCTTGGACACTGAGCGGCCAAGGCTCATGTCTTGATAGTTGGCCCAAGTTAAGTGATTAAGTCATTTTACACCCATGACTCATCATAACCTACGAACTTGCTATGTGGTGTAATTTTATTACTTATTAGATGTGTAATGTGTGATAGTTTTTGACTTGGTTGATTCTTTATTTTCTATGTAGTGTTTGTTGACTTGTTATATTAGTTTTCAGTGTCAGTTGTTTTATTTTTGAATTCATATAATTGTGTTTTTAATTGTATTCCATAGTGTTAGTTATGATGTTTTGAGTTTTAATGTATATAAAATTTTATTGTTCAATATATTTTTTAAGTAAAATAAGCAAATATAAAAATTTCACATTGTTAATGACTTGTTGTCATATGGACGCCATAGGAGGCGCCTTATCGCCTAGGGAGACGCCTTATCACCTAGTTGTCCTGACTATCAACTCCCGTTGTGTGTGTGTATATATATATTTATTCCCTCCATTCTAATTTATAAGATCATTATTGACTTTTCAAAAGTCAATGTCAAATATTTTCAAACTCAAAATTGACTTGAATTTATTTAGTTTATGTCAATATTATTATGAATATCATAAATTACCTAAGAAGTACTACTAGTTGTAAGATTTATTATCTTCATAACTTAAATTAATCATGTTAAAAATGTTTTAAATTGACTTTTACAAACTCAATAATGATCTTATAATCAGGAATGGAGGGAATATAATATTTATGCATTTATGTGTCCTAGTACTTCTACATACCTTCTTGTTTATTCATATATATATATATATATATATATGTAAAGGAAAATAATATATGTGATTGATAAATATTTGATGAAGTTAGATTGCGACCAACGTAGAAATGTATGCGATAAGATAGAATAAATTAAAGTGCGACCCTTCTTAATTCTTACCTATCTCATGTATGCACATACGTTGTAATCATACTTCGGCTAAAAACTTTCGCAATGTATAGCAAGACATATATAAATATACGTCTTATCTTTTTGTGTGCATGTTTTTGTTGTTTTAAAAGGTGTCATTTTAATACTTATGTATACTGAGACAAATAAATGCTAAAATTGACCGAGTTTAGGGCCTGTGTACATTTTTGGTGCCTAAATAAATAATTCTGTCTTGCAGTTGGAACGCAACTTATGAGAGCTTGCTAGGAACGAGTAAACCTTTTCCTCAGCAGATTTGTCTTCCTGTAAGTCTTTTATATTTGCATTTGGATGTCTTGGTTATGTTTTATGACAAGCTAGCTTGCTCTCGTCCTTACTGCTTTAGGGTCTTTTCTGAATGACAGGAAATGGTAGATTTTCTTGTTGATGTCTGGGAACAAGAGGGGTTGTACGATTGAGCTGTCGTAAGGATAGTGCGTTTTAACCGTTGTTTTTGCACAAAACTCCGCCACTTAAAAGAAATCAAGTAAAATGTTTATATCAACTGATAATCGATTTGTTCTTTTTCCTCTTCTTCGCAAGATTTCCAGGTTTCTTGTGGATTTGTGACATTGAGTTGCATAAATTATATACTATTATCCATTCTAATTGAAGATATGGTTTGCATATTAATATGGAAAATGGTGATGTATAGTGAAAGATGTTCTAGTTTCTGAGTTACTATACACAACCTTCGTCTCAACAAGATGTTGGGAAGTTTTTTAATATTTGTGTCTCATTTTAAGACGGTGCCCAAAACTTGTTAATAAATTATATTAGATGAAAATGTATTGAGAATGCCAAGAACATATTTAATTAGAATAAAAATATGTTTTGCATATGTTTTAAAATTCATAAAACTACGATTGAAGCCGTGTCTATTTTATCCTAGGCTACGTTAGTTTGTTTGTGAAAATGATAGGCGGGATAAAAATTATTTGTATTAATTTATTATTATTATGGATTGTTTATTATATAATTAGTCTGTTATTTAATTTATATATTATTTGTTATCATTTTAAGGTCCATTTGGGATTATGATTCATCATCAACAGAGCTCTAGAGTTTAAATCTGATATATGTGGTGTTTGTTTACCTCTTATATTAACAACTTCACATCTGATTCGGTAAGAAGGTAAAGTTGTTTGTTAAAATTTTATTTACTTTTTATCGTTTCTTAATCAATAAGACGAAGATATAAATTTAAATCATTAAGAGTTGCTCTTAATGAAAAATTTAAATTTATAGGGCCTCTATAAATATTGTACTCCCTACATTTCAAATTTGAAGATTATTATTGATTTTTGAAAAGTCAATTTGAGATATTTTTAAATTTAAAATAAATATTTTAAAATTTAAAAGTCATTCATATATTTTATACTTTTTAGTTAGCAAACAACTTTTTAAATTCAGATACTATTTTTCACACAGAAGATCTAATTTATTAAGATATACTCCCTCCGTTCCTTATTAAACGTTATAATTTTCTTTTTAGGATGTTCCTAAATAAATGTCATACTTCTTCTATATTAGTAGCTATTTTTATCTTATTTTTTCACTTATACCTTCGTAATTTTTTTAGTCAACTTTTGTTGAAAACTTAAGAAATGATAAAAGGTTTACATTGAGAAATGATGTAGTGTTATACCACTTTCTATCTCATGCACTTATTTGAATGTGAGAATAACAACAAAAATGATAAAGTAGGTAGATATTAATATCAACAAATGTGGACGGTTTGCATATATGGACATATGCATATAATTAGTGGGTGCGTTCGGAAAGAGAAAAATATACTTGTTGAAATGTGAGAATAACAATAAAAATGATTTAGAGAATTGATTCACGTGGAAAGAAAAAAGAAATAATTAATGTTGGGATCATATAAAAGTGAATGGATACTTCAATTAATAAGTAATTTAGAAGGACAATTTAGGTAATAAAAAATATATTATTAATTAGCGTATCGAAACCAATTAAGACGTTTAATACGGGACGGATGGAGTACTAACCTTTTTGGTCTTAATTACTCAATTTTATTAAATACCACCATAATGTGTACCCGAACAATATCAAGATCAGACACGTCATTAAAATAAATGTCATTTTATTTACTATATATCCTTAATTAATAATATGTTACTTAGAGCATTCACAACTGTTTTCTTATCTTTATCTCTACTTTGCAGTACTATTGGGTCATCCTGCTAAATAGAAATTCAATTTTTTCACTATGTACACAACATGTTCCTTATATTGATTTCTTAAATAATGAAATTTGAAATTTGAAATTTAAAAGTTCAACAGTCAAAACATCAAATTAATAATAATCTTATAATTTATAAAAGAGAGAGAGTATAATTTATCAATTATATTCCATTGTCAAATAATTTTTATTTTATTTTAAGTTTTAAGTAATTTATGGAGTGAGTATTGAATGGATTGTAGTTGCAAATGTACATAAGATTAATATTAACTTTTAAAAAGTTAATTTGTAATATTTTTAAATTTAAATTTAATATGATTCATTTAAATTTTGAAAATAATTAATAGTACTTTTGTAATATTTATAATTATATTGACATAAATTAAATACATTTATATCAATTTTAAATTTGAATACGTTTGAAATTAATTTTTAAAAATTAAGTTACTATTAAGTTTATAATTTGAAAATGAATAGTAAAAAAATGTCAAGATGTGTATGATTGATGAGTTGTCCACTTAAATGAGGGTGTGAAATGTCATTTTGTATATATAGAGAACGATCTTTTGACTCTCACACTGGGGAGTAAAATTCTATATAGGAATTAAAATAGAGAATCAAATAAGGATAAAGAAACTGTTGGATAATGATTTGTTAATGTATCCTTCAAAAGGAAGGATATAAAATTAATTAAGTAAACTGTTGTTAATGTTCTTATAACTTCAACATCACTTCCTTGTATATATTGACCGTGTCTGAAACTTTAACTCTGTATCCAAACACTTTAGAATCATTTTGATCAACTAGGTGAAGAAAGGTTCTTTGGCCAAGAATCAGGGTCGGCCCTGAGGGGGTGCAGAAGGGGCGACAGCACAGATCCTCCAAATTCGGAGGGCCCTCGATTTTTTTTTTGTGTATATGTAAAAAATTGATTATGAAAGTTTGATTGATGATTTTGCAACAAAAAATGCAAGAAGAACCAATTTCAAGTGACAGTGTAGTATGAGACCGTTCACGGATATGGAGCTTTTGTGAATGATGCTAGCGATCATGTGAAGTTTATTGTCCATTTAAGTTTTAGCTACCTTTTCTTTTTAATTGATAATTTATTGAAGTTTTAGCTATATTTTCTTTCTAATTGATAATTTTGTTACTCGACGTTGACATTTATTATTTTAATTAATGATGAATTTTGATATAAATTGTGCTTTATATATTGGTGCTGATAAAAAAATTAACATTTTTATATGCGAGAGGGCCCCTATTTTTTTCTCGCACAGGGTCTCCAAATTCTTAGGACCGGCCCTGCCAAGAATTCTCGGCCTCAAAATCGAGCCCAACACACACACACACACACACACACACACACATATATATATATATATATATATATATATATATATAATCCCTTTCAGTTGAGGGATCCCTCAAATAGTATTATTTGAGGGATGAGTCAACAACCGTTGGATCTGTTTGTGGAACCGTTGGATCTGTTTGTAAAACATCACAGTCACATCCAACGGTTCTACAAACAGATCCAACGGTTGTTGACCCATCCCTCAAATAACACTATTTGAGGAATCTCTCAATTGAAGGGGACTGATATATATATATATATATAGGACTCTGGAACGAACAGTTCGTTTACGAACATATGTAGGGCCAAGTGTTGAAGGTTGTTGATTGAATGAGAATATTTAACACTAATTACGAATATATGATGGTAAATAATTGGGCCAATCAACAACCTTCAACACTTGGCCCTACATATGTTCGTAAACGAACTGTTCGTTCCAGAGCCTTATCCTATATATATATATATATATATAGGTTTGTACTCTGGCTAAGATTTGTGAAGTATCAAAAATGAGCCCCACATAAGGGCAGAAAATGACATAAAATAGTCTTTAATAATACTCCATCTATTCCTAAATAAGTACTACCTCCATTCCATAATAACTGTCTTTTTAGAAGAAAAAATTTGTTCCAATTTATTTATCGTTTATAACTTTCTAGAAGAATAAATTATTTATTTTTCTATATCACTCCTAACTTTTCTCATTGTCCTAAGAAATTTTTTCTCTTGTATTAATAGTTTTCAATTTTTCATAAAGGGATAGTGATGGAATTTCCTATAAATTTTAATTCTTAAATGATAGTATTAAATGAGTTTCTTAATTTATGTGCATGAAGCTAAAAAAACAGTTATTATGAAATGGAGGTAGTAATATTTTAGAGGGTTTCACACTTATTAAGAAAGTCATTTATTGTTTTAATTGTGTCATTAAGATTGATATGTATTACCACAATTATCCTTGCATTAATTAAGGAAATATGTATAAAGTTGTCTAGATAAATGAAATAGAAAGATACTTGAGGGCAATAGAGAAAAAATTATAATTAATACTTCTTAGAAATTTGTTAATGTCAAATATATTAGAAAATTTTGAACTCCCTAAAACATCACTTCACTTATTTAGAAATGAAGAGAGTATTAAATTAATACAAATAATTTTGTTTCATTCATCATTTTTTCTTATAATGAATATAGTCTAACTAAATGTATGTAGTTGGACTTTCATTCATTAAGAGAGTTAGTTTTCATTTTTGCCTTTTCATTTCTTTTTTCTTTGTGCTTCCCAATTTGTTATAGAATCTTGCTAAATGTTACTCCTCCGTTCTTTAATATAAGTCGTTTTAGAATTGTGCACAAGTATTAAGGAAATAATTGTAAAGCATTAAATATAACATCAATTATCTATATTGTCCTTAAAACGTCACTTCACTTATTTAGAAATGAAGAGAGTATTAAATTAATACAAATAATTTTGTTTCATTCATCATTTTTTCTTATAATGAATATAGTCTAAATAAATGTAAGTAGTTGGACTTTCATTCATTAAGAGAGTTAGTTTTCATTTTTGCCTTTTCATTTCTTTTTTCTTTGTGCTTCCCAATTTGTTATAGAATCTTGCTAAATGTTACTCCTCTTCCTTAATATAAGTCGTTTTAGAATTGTGCACAAGTATTAAGGAAATAATTGTAAAACATTAAATATAATATCAATTATCTATATTGTCCTTGTATTGAAAAAAGAGAGTTATTGGACAGATAGTAGTGAGAGAACCAAAGTTATATTTTATACTTGGGGTAATATTGAAAATTAAGCAATTAATGCTTACTTGAAATTCTCAAACGACTTATATTAAGGAACAAAAATATTTTTTTAAAACGACTTATATTAAGGAACGGAGGGAGTACATATGACGACACATTTATGTCGATAATAAATACCGACATATCTGATACGAGAAAGTTGAAAAGAATTTTACATTAATTTATTTTATTTTATCGCAATTTAACTTTGTCATAAAAATTTATGAATATATAAATCATTTTCTTTTGTTATAAGGCGAAAGGAACATTGAAAACTATGTTGTTATTGATTAAGAGTATTCAAACTTCCTATTTTTATGTACGGGATGGAATGTTTAGTCTTAAAAAGTCCAGATACATTGGGTCAAAATAAGACATCAATGTTATTAAATTTCTCCAATAGTCTAGCTGGGGTTTGTAAGGAACAGTGTTTTAATCAACTTTATTTGAGGCAACTACTTGTAATTGTACAAAATGATCTCATTTTATGCGATATTTCCTATCTATCTTTTTGCCACATCTGTATATTTGTATCGGATACAAATGCAGTGTACCTAGAAATCCCACCTTCCAAAAGCAAGAATATAAAAGCTAAAAGGAGCCTTCATGGTGCAAGCGGGGCGGATACACAACAACATTCAAAACATGCATTTGAATTTTTATTAGAGTTAGTATTTTTGAAATTGTTGTTGTTTGCTTTGAAATTTCCTCTTTCTACTTTTAGTTTGAAAACTTGCTTGCCTTTAAAGTTGTTGTTTGTCTTCAGAAAACCTTAGCCATATTTTCTGCCTTTACTTTGGTTTGCAGAAACAATACATACATACAATCAACATCGTAAAAGAGCGGAATCATGACATAAATCGAATTTAAATTTTTTTACAACCCAGGAATCACTTTATGCAATATTATTAATTAAGGAAGGATAAAAGATACCTTATGAAGATGATGCAACTCCTTACTATGATCTTCAAGTTCCAATCACTTGCTACTTCGTGCTTCTCCAATTCCTCGGATCAAACGTTCGTTACCCAAGTGTGCAACGCTCTAAAGTTGATTCACCAAAAGTATATTGATTGAAGAAGTAAATTTAGGTTGTACAATACATTGGGTGGCTAACCCTAATTCTCTTCCTCGTAACACTTTATGCATTAGAGAATATAAGTAATTGGATGAACTGAGGAAGAAAAGATCATAATTAATAATTAAAGCTTGAGTTATAAATAACCAAGATAATGAGTAAGCCTTGTATGGCAAGTATAAGAGGTTTAATAAAGTGGAATGGAGCCTCATGAAAAATGTGAACAATGTAAATAGTGGAGCATGGGTTGAGGGAAGATATATTTAATGTGATATGTGCTGGTAAAATAGTTATGGTTAATGTTAACTATACTCGAGTTAATTTAAAAAATTATGCAGAATCATGGGAATACGGGTAGTCAAATGCGTAGAAGAATGATATAATGGTATAATGGCTATGGTAGAATTAACCCTCGTGTTAAATGTAGGAAAGTGTGGACAATGACTATGTTACCTTTGAGAAATTTGTTAATGACCATTTTGTTCATAATCTTGGTCGTCCATAAATGGGGGAACCGTAGATCAAATTGCTGAAACTTTCTTTGAATTGCTAGCTAGTTCATTTAGTAAAATTTTGAGAAAGAAAGGTAGAGGAAATTTAAAAGAGTTGATTAGAGCTATTATCCTCGGGATGGATATAGAGGAAGAAAGATCCAGAGTGAAGTATGTTAGTTCCCAACAAGAAGAAATCAAAGAGGTAAATTGATTTATTCAAAGGTATACGTTTACATACATAATTACGTGGTTGTGGGAGTTTGTCATTTTGGTGGATCCGGTTGAATGAGGATGATGTATACGAAATGAAATTGTAGTTTTCATGTCTAAGAAAACAAAGAAATTATAAATGGAATCTAGAGGAAAGCTAGGATATGAGTAATGAGGTTTTTAACCAAATGCACATAAGGTCTTTGATAAAATGCCTAAAAGAACTACTACCTCCTTCCCACAATAAGTGCTTTTTTAGGCTTAACATTTTTTCCCAAAATAAGTGATGTGTTAGAATTCCAATACAATTTTTACAATATTTTTCCATATGTGCCCTTATGCAATCAATGGTATTTATTGCGTATTTATTGGGAAGTTGAAAGATTGAAGAAAGAGAAAGAGAGACCAAAAAGCAATAAAAAAAAAGTTTCAAACAAAATAAAGAAAGTATATTAAGGATATTTTTGTCATTTTAGCTTGTGTATTGGTATGTGTGATTTAAGCTAAAAAAGCACTTATTATGGGACGGAGGTAGTATTTTTACTGAACTTTGGTATTCAAAGTGTATACTAAGGGTGATTCATGTGTATATGTATAGTTAGTGTTTAAATTAAACTATTTAAGGTTTACAAAACTTAGTATAAATAATTATATTAGGTAAAAATCTATTTTTAAACCTTTGTTTTTCCAAATGAGGATGTTAAACAAGAAATTCGTATATTTTGGTTATTAAAAAAAACCATAAGTTGTATGGAGTATATCTAAGGATTTTAAAGTTATTCCAAGTGTTTGGCATGGGAAAAGAAAGCAAAATGAGTTTCGGATTTTTGAAGGAAATCAAGAAATATGAAAAACATAGATTTTTCGAGTTTCAGTTTGGGATCTTAATGAAATGTCCTCAAGTAAATGATATTTTTGTAAAATACTACTAAATAGTAAGGTCTACATTACTGTCTAAATTTGGGCTTAATCAAAGTTATAACGAATGAGTTATGAATTTCCAAAAATACTATGAAAACAAGAAATTTCAGAAATTTCCAACATTAACAATTGGCGAACACAGTTTTTGGGCACTATTTTCTTGGTTCTTGCCAAATTGATTTTGGGTATGTTATATTTTCTGAAAATACTTAGTATGAGGTAAAACATACCCAAAAATGGATTTAATTCGATGTGTAGCGAATGAGATAGAAATCCGCCAAACTAGCACGGAAAACAAAAAAATTTCCAGATTTTTAGGCATGGGATTGGCAACCACTGTTGGGCGGTTTTGGACGCCGTGCCATTTTTAATTCGCCAAACCAATTTTGAGCGTTATGAAATTTTTTGATAAGTTGTTTAGTTTTCCGTGTAGAGTTCATATATGTAATCGATGGGTGACTCTTTTTGGACAACCTAAGAAGTGTGAATTTGAACTTCGAAGGAAATTAAGAGATTTAAGATGTGTGTCAGCACGATATGCGATAAAACGAAAAGCTCAATAAGATACAAGTGTGAGCCAATTAGTAGGCTGACATATTAATTGGGTAGGCCGTACGAGGAATGTGAAATATTGTCATTAGTCAGATAGACGTATCAGGCAAGTCTTTCAGAACTGGTGTTATGAGAAATTGGTATGTGATAAGTGGAATTCATGAGAACCTGTTTTAATGAGCACTGCATGTAACTATGTGTTAATTGTTAGCAATATCTAATTGATAGTTTAAACTGATAGTCAAGGTGAGAGAACGAGTCAAACAATAGAAGATATGCTAAGAGCATGTGTTATGAACGTCAAGGGTAATTGGGATGATCATCTACCTTACGAGGTATTATAAGGAAGGAAATGTAGAACACCAATGTGTTGGGACGAGATAGGAAATCGTAAATTATTAGGACCAGAAATGGTTCAAGAGACCACGAAAATTGTCCGAGGAATACTAGCAAGATTGATAACAGCTCAAGACATACAGATTAAGAAGATGCATATTTGCACCGTCAAAAGAGAGATTTTGAAATAGGGTCGTTTATGTTTTTAAAAGCAACTCCCTGGAGGGGAAAAATTATATTCAGAAAGAAGGGCACGTTAAGTCCAAGATTCATTGGACCTTTTTAAGTGCTGAAGGGAATAGGTGAGGTAGCTTATGAAGTAGCTTTACCTTCGGAATTAGGGCACATTCATAACATATTTCACGTATTGGTGCTACGACCTTATAAACAAGATCACAAGCATGTAATTTAATATGAACCTATTCATATAGAGAAAGATTTAACTTATGAAAAAGTTTCTGTTCAAATAGTTGGCAGGAAAGAACACGTTTTGAGAAATAAAATAATATCTTATGTAAAAGTGATATGCAGGAACCACATTGCTGATGAAACTACGTGGAAACTCGAGAAAAATATGAAGAAGAGTTACCCCCATCTTTTTGAGTAACCTTGTACTTGTGATTCCGATGACGGAATCCTTATAAAGGGGGGAGAATGTAATGACTCTGAAAATTCTATATAATATTTAGTTATTATAATGACAAATTTTGAGTATGCATTTTTTTTAAATATTTAATTGTTGTGTTATTAGAATTATTTAATACTTAAGAATTTATTAAGCAACACCAGATTATGTATAGTAAAGGAGGTAGAATGATATACCTTATTATAATGGTATTTAAATATCAAGAATGAAAACAAAAGCCAACATGACTTAATTGAAAAATATTCTTGACACGAAACCTACCTATCTGATCAATGAATAGTTATACTATAATATAATTAAATTCATTCAAGGGTGTTATTTAGTAACAAATAAGGAAAAGAGTGTGTATTATCATGGGTATTTAAATTACATGGAACCATCATTTTTTATGATGTATTTGCTAACTATTTTTCCCAGCCTAAATGAATGTGGTAGATAAAATTCATGTATATTTAGGGTCCCTGTTAAATGTTTGGGCCATATTAATTTTATCATGTATGCTTGAAAGCCTTCTCTATTATTTTCTAGAGTTATGGACTTTTGCTCTGATTAGAATAGTACATAAGGCCCAATTAAAGCCAATGCTCAGTCCCTTTTGTGTCCTAAATCGATAGCCCATATAGGGTGATATAGAGCTGAATTGGATTAGTTGAAATAGCTGGTTCAGCTAGCAGTTAGTTGGCTAGTAGTTAGGGGCTAAGCTCATAAGGGATGATGTGTTATGATTGTCCTCTAGAGGTTGCATAGCTGGACTGGGGAATTGTAGCAAACCCAAAATCAAGACTATTTCTCTCCCCGGTCTTGTGCGTTAATACTATCTTTTTCTAGCTATAAAACAATATTTAATGTTAAAATAGCTAAAAATGCGGAATAATTTTTTTTTCTTTTATTCCATACATTCGTTCCCTGAATCTCAACATTTACGATTCTCTTTTTATAATGAAATCATATTTGTTTAATAATTTCTCTTATCAAGGTTATATGTAAATATACAACTCAATCCTCAATAGGAATTCTTTCTTATATAGTAATGTTACTATATCACTTTATTTTTATAAAGTATTCATTACAATATCCAGAGTAAATATTCTTTATTGAATATTTTAAACTATACTTAGCTGCTAGTTACATATATCGAAATCATCAAGCATAACTTTCTACCAATTCTAATGTAAGGAAATATATTCCTTTCGTACATTGATCAATCCTCATAATTCGTACAACAAGTAATGTTGCATAATATCATTAACCTGCAAAAAGTTAGTGTTTGCAAGATTAAGCTCGATGGCCCAGCAAATTTAAAAGTCTATTATGTTTCACATAGCACACAACTCTATATGCAACATACTTTCTTTACTATGCATAATATTCTACATGCATCAATAATTCTTTGCAATGTATATATTCATGCATCAATAATTCTTCTACTAGGCATATCATTTATGCAATATAATTTTATGCAATATATTTATACATGCCTTTTACGTCTCACATTCTCATACAACACATGCTATCATAGATCACATATAGCAATTGAGTTTGAAATTCAGATAAGGCACACTTAGAAGGGGGGATGAATAAGTGTGGGAACAAACTATGACCAATTTTTATTTTAAATCAAACCATAGAATTCAGCCTACTATATTAATGAATTCAGCGTGCTGGATAAATACAGTCTACTGGATAGCTTGCTGAATTTATTTCTTTGTAGAAAACACTAAGTGATAATAAATTTTCTTAAGATAATGAAAATATCCAAATTTTAATTATCAACACAATTAAATAACTTTTGTGAGCAAATAAAATAAAGCAAGTAGTAAGATGAACCCCAAGATTTTTTACGTGGTTCAGCTATTACCCTCTATAATAATAGCCTAGTCCACGTTCAATACCAACTAGTATTGGAGACTGTGACGAACGAGATTTTGTATTATGATTTAAATATTTATTGAATTAAATAAATATTCTTCGATGATTTAATTATTGAATTAAATAATTATGTGATGAAATTATGGTAGATTAATTTAATTATATGTGTTACATTGATTAAATTAATGTGAAAATTTTTATTATTCAAAGTATGTATTTAATTGATCTTATTTGATTAAATAAATTATTTAATAAGTATAATGTTATTCTAATTAATTTAATAATTAATTAGAGATTTAATGATTTGACATAATTAATAAAGGAGACTTTTAATTATGTGATTATGTGATTTAATGTGAAATTATTTTATTTTATTTAATGAATTTAAATAAGATTATATAATTAATTGGGTGTGACATTATTTAACTATATGATAAGAATTAATTAAATTAAATGGGAAGGAGTTATTAAGAAATAGCCAAACAAGGCCCTATGAGAAGTTGGGGCAGTTAACCCATTATGGGTTAACTGACCATTACTAGGTCAGTTTTTATATACATATAGTATATATGTATATTATAACTATACTACTTCATATATCATGATCAGATAATAATTTCAAAGAGAAAAACTTAGAGAAGTTTGAGAGAGATTGAGAGTTAATTGAGAGAGATTGAAGAATCAAAGAAGAGTTTTATACTATCATCATCACAAACTAGCAAGGGTAATCTCTTGATTTAATTTTTATATTTACGTTCTTATATACTCTCCATGAAAACTCTGTTCAAGTTCTCTGTGAAGAATTATGTTGATAATTAACTTAAGATGTGATCATATATATATGTTAGTATATGTTTACAATATGGTTTATATCATGTATTTATGTGTTAGAGTAACCAATTTCATATAAACATGCTATAATCAAAGTTTTCCATTAATGGGTGTTTTGAGTTCTCTGTAAAACAACTGTTGTATGATCAATGCATGAATTGATGAATTTTGTGTATACACATGATAATATATAATCATAACATATTTTCTACCATCTATGTATATTTTCAAATCATCAATTTCATATAAATATGTCGTAATTGGATTTTTGAAGTTACAGAGTATAAAAGTTGTATATGTTGCCCTTACGAACAATTGTATGCCATGAATTATTTGTTTAACTTAAATTTGACAGTAGCTTATGATAATACATGTTAAAAGAAAGTGAACGGACGGATTCGGAGTTATAACGAATCCGTGACGTCAATTTTCATGTTTTTCTTCAAAATTTTCAAGAACACCAAGAACAGTGAAATTACGTGATTTTATTCGAGTAATTGCATGATTTAAAATGTTAAAAATGTGTTATTAACATTGTATGATGTTTCTATGAAGTTTATACACCATAGAAATCACGGTACTAGTTTAATTTGTAATTAATTGGAGTAATTGGCCTACGAACTGTCAAAAATCACGAACCAATTTTCTCACCAGCAGGGAGCCCCGCCCCAGCGGGTCCTGGTAGGCCAAAACCCCCGCCCCAGCGGGGGTGTATGCTGTCCGGGGACTTGGCTTAGCCTCCGAGAAAATTTTATGTAGTGCATGTTTAGCTAACTTGATGTGATGACTTGATAAGTGTATTAAACAATAAGACAGCATATTGTTGACATGTTTAAGATGAATTGAAGTCTCATATTAATATGTTATGTGTGTACATAGATATCGTTACCATAGAATATGATCTTGATAGTTTAAAGTGTTATACACGTGTGATATGTATGTTGTGAGTTTAAACTCACGTATGTGGTTAGTTAGCAAGTTAAGTTACAACCACGTTGTTAAGTTAAACTTAAGGAAGAATTTCAAAGGTTAGAACGTAATGCTTATAAGCTAATCGACATCATATGCATAATGTAATGTGTATGATGTTGAGGAATTGAATTGTAACTATATTTGTAGCTTGCGCACGAGGCAAGTATTCTATATCTAACTTATTATTGTTAAACAAGTTCTTATTCATAGTCTTTAAATTGAGTAAACTTTCTAACTGCAAAGTTATTCGTGAGCAAGTTCGATACTTATAATTCTATGTCAATCAAGTTCTTGTTCTTATTATTCAAGTTCAAGATTTCATATGAGATATTATAACCCTTTTGAAGTATTACTTCAGTTATACAATATTTATTAAATTGTATACTCTTGAGATTTGTTATTCAAATTGAATATCATTTATTGTTGAACCTTGTAAGACTAGCGAACCCTTATTGATTCGACTAGTCCATAGTTGATGAGCGTTCTAAATTTCAGAACTATTATTGAGCTTATCTAAACCAAACTTCCTTTGGTGCGGACTCTGATGTCAAACTGAGAAGAACAACCTTGTAAAGGGGATTTATAATGCTTTAGCGTTAAGATATTGTGCACAGTATGGTACTAAGGGCTGATCCCCTTAAGTACGAGAAGTAGAGTCCATAGTCTTATGACTGTTAAAAGTTTAAAGTATAAACTTTACAACCTAGGACATAGTTCAAGGTCTTATGACCCTCAGAAGTTCTTTTGATTCTTGTTATTCATTCTTTATTCAAAAGCCGAGTTTTCTTTATTAAGAAGTCTTTGATTCACTCGCATGTTATTATATTGATGTTATATTGTTATACTTGTGGGCAATCGTGCTCACTCTTACGTAATAATAACATTGCAGTTAAGAACGAAAGGTCCGAAGAGTCTTCTACTAGCAAAGGCAAAGGCAAGGTCAACAAGTGATGAAGACTTGTTGTTTATTTAATATGTTGATGTTTAAGACTGAGGTTAAAGTTGTGTAAGACTTATTATTTGTTTATGTTTCCACACATACGTTTAAGGTTAATATGACATGGGATTGATGTATTTAAATTCAGATATTGTAACCCCATAAGGGGAGGATTTATTTATATCTATTTAATGATTTTCTTTTATTATGGGTAGATAGATAGATGATATTTTTATAGTGAATCCTGTAGAATTGAAGAACCCGAATTTGGGGGTGTCACAGAGACTCACTTTATTTCTTTAAATTGACTCCTTTTACAAAACATACTCTTTCAAAACTTGAATTACAAAAATTCACTTGAGCACTTTTGCTCCTTGTGCACCAATGCACTCCTTAAGCACATATGCTTCCTTGAACCTGTTTGTAAACAAATCTTAATCCACCCGGATTAAATACTTTTAGATAATACTTAGTCTAAATAAAAAGATTACAAATATAGAGGTCTAATGATCAAAGCAAATAAATAATTTAACAATGCAAGGCCCAACTAATGAATGCAATGATCAAAGAGTAAAGAGATATCACCAATTTAGAGATCACGAAAATTAGCTAAAAATAATCTGAATTTTAATTGCAGTAGCCAAGTAATTGCACCAAAATAATTTTATAGCTTTTCAATATATAACAGTGCAATAGTGATTCATTTATCAAAACTGATAAAACCCAATGGATTTTATAGCCTTAAAATATTACCGTTACTTTCGTTCAAATAACCAGACTTGATTTCCGTTAGAAATAAATTAGAAGGATATGATATATAGCCAGTACAAATCAATGTATATCTTCGGATAAGTCAGGTAATATTATTTGACTTATTCAAAGATAATCCACTAAAGTGATTTTGAAAATATAAACCACTTAGGAGATATGTCAGTTCCGTAATAAATGCTCCAAAAGATATTTAGTTGCTTTCCAGGATAACCATTATCAAGACTTTAGCATGCAAAGATGATGTTCATGACATTATATATATGTTTATCCTCCTTCCACGTGTATCATGCCCATTGAATTAGGATTTTATATAGAAGAGATATACATATCAGTTTTATCACAAAATTAGAATCCTAATGTTCCTTCCGAAGTTCCACGTAGTTTATGCATAACAAACTCTTTACAATAAATCCGAGATTTTATGAAAATCAATTTAGATAAATTTCTTTTTCAATCATAAACAGATTATCATACTAAATGCATATAATATGACCTAAAGCCTTGAATTGAAAAATCAAATATTTGCAATGATCTTACATTAAATCTTAAGACACAAATGTCTTTAATCTCATTCAGAAAATCCACCAAAAATCCTCTTGTCAATTTCTTAAAATTTCATAGTAAAGAATTTAGCATAAAGATCAATTCATCGTCAAAACATCAAGTTAGAATATGACCAAGTCAACAGAGTTCCATAACCCAATTGATTTAGTCATATTTTGACTTTAACAATTCAATAAACATGATATATAACTCATCATATAATCACATACATTCCACAAACATAACAGAACTGAAAAACTTACCTTGATTGGAGATTACCATAAAATTTAACTTAGAGTTTCTCCATAATTCCTACAGAATTATTATTACATGCACACACACATATTAGATAATTAAATATGTCACAAAATATGCATGTTTATTCAATAATAATAATTACTAGTTTATAAAAACTAATATTAATCATTCTTACTCAACACGAATATTAGTTTATTTAAAAACTTAATTCGTTTTAACCTTTTTACGCCAAATAAAGATCCCTCATATTTTAATATATAAATATTTTACATATTGAAGCTTAAATCATTTATATTTCACTTTAGGAATATCTTTTGCCTTTATTTGTGAATTCAGGTTTTAAAAAGATATTATATATCTTTTATAGCAAAAACTCAGTTTACTATATTATTTCTTAATTTAAATATTTTTTATAACATTTTGTCCACTCATGAGTTAACTCAGACCATTGCCTCATAGGCAAATATTTTACTTCGTTAGCAAACTAGTTTTGTATTTAATCTCACGAATAATTCGCATTCTCACTTTATATACATTAAATATATATATATATATATATATATATATATATATATATATACTGCGTTAGTCAATTTTTTATTCAAAAATCTTCGTTTCAAATTCCGGAAAGCTTCGTTGCATTACTCTTAGGACCATTATAATATTTTTAACGGTTCCACGCTTTTCGTTTCACATTTTCACAATATGTATATATGTATATATGTATATATATATATATATATATTAAATATACTGCTATATAAATCTTAGCTCAAAAATCTCATTTTGAACTCCGGAAACCTCAAAATATCATTTTTATGATTAATACAAATTTTTAAAGGTCTCTTGCTCTTCGTTGCACCACAAAATAATTTTATAGGCAATTTTGATTTTTATTTCGCTTAAATATGTAAATTTATATTTATTATATATATTTATTGCTTTATTTATGCCTGAAAGGAAGTTTCTCGGCATAAAATATCATTTTTAGTCAAATCTTGCCCCGTAGGACATTATTAGATTTATTATGACTTATTATTTAGTCGGAACGCGATTCGGAACGTCGAATGTCAAAATCGCTCAACGCGTCGACGCTCGACGTCACCCAAATTTTATGTTCTGACATGCTTCTTCGCTCATTTTTAATTCTCAAACTATTAATCGAACCATGACGAATTTCTAGTATGTTATAGATCTCATGTCATAGTACATTTAGAAATTTTCTAACCTTAAAAACGAGTCACGGAAGTCGAGCAAAACAGCGCTCAAAAAGCCTACCAAGCAACTACATCAGCAGCACGGCGCGGCGTGCGCGCGACTGCCCGGCTAGCACAGCGCTGGTTGCTGCTGTGCTGCTACCTTGCATAACGAATGAGCCACTTTGCGATTTTCTCACGCCTTGTTCGCTTATCGGAAAATTCTCAAATTTCAGTATGTTATAGGTACCATAGTGGGCTATTTTAAAAAAAAATATAAACCACCAATTTTAGAACTCATAGGCAGCCTAAAACAGGCCCCAAAAATGTTCACTCGTAACAGTTTTTAATTTCATTTTAGCTTTACCCTCTCTCGCTAAAACAGTCATAACTTTTTCGTTTTAAATTATTTTTGAGCGATTCTTGAGCCCACGCGAAGCTAACTTCCGAGGCTACAACTTTTGTTCTTAGACCATCTTCAAATTCCAAGCACAAAATTCCAGAAAATTTGTGCAAGGGGACTAAACCGCATATGTTTTCTAGTTTTGATTCGGCTACTTTAAAATAGCATAACGCTTTGCTCCGAAGTCAGAATTAGTCCGTTCTGGAGTCTATGGAATGCTTATTCAGTGTACTATAACATACCAAAAGTTCAGAATATTCTGAATAATCTAGCTAACCCCGAATTTTCTATTTAGGGACAACATTCCACTTATTTTTTCGAACGTCTCGTTTTGACATCCAAAACTCGCCTCGACTCGTTTTTACCCAATTTTATTTACAAATAAGTCTTCTTAAACATATTAAGACTCGACCACAGTCTCGGCTACGTTAAATTCCAAATTTTTAATTATTTTACTCATTAAAGTCATTTAATGAACACAACACGTGCGTTATTCGTTCGACTCGATTTTTTAGCGATTTGATTGTGGGTATTCCATAATTTTCTTCCTTATACCTCCACACAACCAAACCTAGCCACTAAGTCTCTAAATTCATGATTCCATATCCACTACAAGCATAGAATCAAACTAAAATAATTTTTTAGTAAATTAAAGCTTACTAACAAAATATTTATTTTGATTCTTTTAGTTCAAAATCAATTCTAATAACATATTACATATACATAAATCAAGAATTGATTTACTACAAAAATTTCGTTAAGAATTGAATCATAAGCTACTAAACTCCCAATAATTAAAGTTTTAGCAATAAAAATTATATATATTCATAACTTGAATAAAATCCAAAATTGAGTAAAGTTTTATACTTTATGCTTTCCTCCTTTATTAAATCCAAGCTTGATCGATCTCCTCTCATATATCCTAATCTTTGGGTTTCAATTTGTCCAAACTTCCTCAAACTCACAATTCCTTTACTTTGTCATACTTAGAAAAATTTAATTTCCAAGCAACTAGAGAGAGGGAAGTTTCGGTTATGGAGAGGAGAATGAGGAAGATGTTTATTAAATTTTTTGGTCTACCCAACTTCTTGGTGCCCAAGCACAATAATGGTGTACTCTTCACACTTCTTCTTCTCCTTCTCTTTCACGGCTTGAACAAAATTTGCTATACTTGGGAATTAATCTTTGAATAGTGCTTGGGTAAATTAGAAATTAATCCATTTGGCTTAATTAGTTAATTACCCATTTACTCTCTTAATATCTTTATTAGGTAATTTAATTACCCAATGCTTGGTAACTTAATTTATTTATTAAGTTACTACTTAACCCACTCATAAAATATTTACACCCTCTTGGAAGTATATAAAAATATAACCCATCATTGATATATATAAATTATATATTTCCAAAATAAAAACATAACATACTATGCTTTTATTTCATTCTTATATTCTATACGCAAAAATAAATACGTTAAACATAATTCCCCATACACGTGAAATTATTCATTTCCTTAAGATATTATATTAATTATATTATCTTTTACATCATATGAGAAAAATATATATTTCATACTTTCCATATAACTGGAAATTTATTCCGTGAATAAGATATTATCATTAAAAATAATATTCTCTCTTTAAAATAATTCAATGATATAATTTATTTTAATATCCTTTATTTAAAGTATACCATAATATTTGTATACTTAAACTAATTATTTCTTTTTTCCTTCTCTAAATTATTTTCAACAATTTAACTGTAATAAATATAATAATATATTCATTACATTAAAGCATGCATACATTACACTCAATAATGTAATATATGATTTCTTTAATAAAATCGTGGTTATACATTAAGTATATTTAATGCCACCCATTATCACATTAAAATAATTTAATATTATAAATTATTTTAATTTACTTATCTCATTTCCTTTAATAAATTACTCCCACTAATTATTGACATATAATAAATATACACTACTAATATATTTATTATACACAAAATCATATATTGCAAAACACATATTCACTTATGCAATATAATATCACACAACATATCATTAAATAAGAAGTTTATTTATTAATTTTTTATTTTAATAATTCTCAAAAATCCGGGTTCTTATAGGAATGTTGGGAGTGGCCTTAGAGGGGCAAGAAGGGGGCAAACTAGGGGTCGTGTAGAGGCAAGAAAGGGAGAGCTGATAGAGTCCATGGCAAAGGTCAATGTAGGGGGCGGGTAGGAGTTAGGAGAGGCCAGGAGAGACATATGAGAGAGTGATTAGGCTCAACCATATATGGAAAAATATTGCACGCAAGTTCAGATTGCTATACCACCTTACTAAGCTCCAAAAACTGTAGCCTATAGAGAGTGAGAGAGAGAGCTCGATTGGAAAAGGGGAAGAGATAAGAATCAAGGCAACTATCATTCTCCAACAGCCCAACAAGGTAAGACAACACAGACCATTTCCATTCCATTCCCATTTTATTTTCGTATAGTAAAACCAACTGTTAATAGCCAATGGACTAGTGTATGGTTGATGGGGTTGTTGCATTGAAATGTCACTATGATAACTACTTTGTGTGAATATTTTGGCTATGTTTGTTATTATTATTATTGTGGTTGTATGTGTATTTTAATGTAACTTTCTTGTTGTTTTAATGCCATAAGGCTGGAACAAAATGGCTAAAAATATATGTACTATATGTAAGTATGAAGACTACTCACCAAATGTTTGATAAAATGCTAATATGAGGACTGTTATAGTGTATGAGCATACTAACTATGTAATCGAGTCCAAGATCGTGTTTATATGTTTTAAAACTATCAAATACATGGTTAGTATTGATGTGTGTGTAGTGGTATAAATAGTCTATGAATGATGCATAAGGTTAGGTTAGTTAATCTAGGAAAGCCTAAGCAAAAAGCCTCTTTGAAATGAACTGTGAAACGGGAGAATTTTTTAACTTGTGTGTGTGACAAAGTTTTTGTTAATATGTTGCTTGTAACTAGAAAAAAAGAGTAAGGACATGGAATCTGTGATAAGAACCTTGTGTCTTTGAGTAACCATTATGAAAAAGATTAAATTACATGGTAATGTGATTCGAAAACTCTTGTTGGATAATAATATTTTACCAAAATAAAAAGAAAGGATTACATGTAATTCATGAGCTTATGTGGTAATGAACCAATTGAAAAAGGAAAGTAAAGTGACATTTTAGCTAGCTAGGAACTCAAAACAGGGCAAATCTGAACCTATTTTGAAAAGGCTAGAATCAGCCTCTGTCTTGGGGACCTTAATATGTCATTTAACCATTTAAAGTTTAGATAAAAGGCTTGTTAAAGGACTGGTATGGTTAACTGGCTTAGCTATTAAGGCAGTCAAGTCTAACATCATATCTATATGCTATATTAGTGATCTTATACTTGCAAGGATGCTTAGATGTTAAATAAAGTATGACATATGACTGTTATGAGTGTGTATGCTAAATTCATGCCTAAAATTTCTAAATAGGGGCTGTTTTGTGCTAATGATTTACTAGTTATGCAAGCATGCTCACTACTATGAGAATAGATTATATAGCAAGTGCATGAAGTAAAAATGCATATACTTGAAGGCTTGGGACTGTTTTGATTTAATAGTACTAATTTATGTTTATAAAGCCTAGTAAGGGTTGTTTTAGTGTTAGAAACTAAACTAACTTGTACAAGAATGCTAATGTAAATGGTGTTAAATTTTAATGATAATTTAAAGTTTGTATGAGAGCTTAAAGGTCCCTTAAGTCCTAGGTTGGGACTGTTTGTGATTAAATGTCAAATCAGTGCTTAAAACTCTAGAAATAGGAACTGTTATGGCCAATTTTAGGTAATGATGTTATTAAACAATAAGGTGTACTTACATTGCCCATAAATGACATTTAAAAGTTGTTCCTTAAGTTAGTTGGGGTCTAGGTTGGGTGTTGTCCAAAAATAATGTTTAAAAGCTATAAAAGTAAGCTTTAAAGTGTTAACTAGCACCTAAGCAAAGAGATGCAATACCTGGACTTTGTAAGCAAGTTTTAATAGCTATAATATGACCTAAGTAAGCTACACAAGCTAGAGAAACCAAGTCTAGACTGTTTTAAGTGTTGGACTTATTAAAAATCATGTTTTAAGCCAAAAGTGGACTGTTTTGGGCAAATTTGAATGTCTGGCCTTATTGAATTGTAACGAACTTATATAAAGTTGCTAATGCATTCTAATAATGATTCTTAATCATGGCCAAAGCAAAAACTAACAAGAGAACCAAGTTAGAATCTCTTTTATAAGCCTAAAGTGTGCTTTAATAAGTCAAATTTGGCTAGATGATTAACTAAGGTATGGTTGTAGACACTCAAAATTTCGTTCTCCTATTACTAACCCTGCAGGAGGGCAAAATCATCTTTTCAACCCCGGTCCCAATACCGGGATGCCAGTTCAACCCCGGTCCCAATACCGGGAAGTTAGTTCTGTAAGACCCCAACTTATTATGAATAAAATTGAATTTTCTCTATATATTATTTTGAATAGTAAGGGGTTGATTTGATTAATGTGGTAAGTTATGGGTAAAATGCGCAAATATTTTTAAATAAGCAATTGGTTATAAAATTCATTGTTGTCGGGGAATATTCGTTTGGTCGTGGAATATTCTTGCTGTCGGAGAATATTCGTACGACGTCGCAGCCATTTGTGGGCCCCATAATCGAAAATTGTCGGATGAAGAAAATGACAAAAATAAGTTTTTTAATAATAACGGCGTAGTTGTTACCGTTAACACTGTTGGAATACCCGGTGGATAAAGTAAAGTAATACGCGTTGTTGCACAGTAGCACACAGTATTGCATAGTATTTTTATATTATTGTTAATTCAATAATTGTTACTGCACAGTATTTTCCATTATCAGATCAATAATTCATATTATTTGAATGATATTATTAGATAGCATTATTGGCAATGTCTAAGGAAGTTCTGTCTAGGAGAGGTTTGGTCACCTAATTGCGTGCTAGTAAGGAAAAATTCTTATCGGAAAGTCCCCTCTTTCTTGGGAACAACCTAGTTGTCAATATTGTAGTTCTATAATATTATTTATGAATAATTAATTATATATTTATATGATAAGAAAATATTTATTCATTGTGGATATAAATGAAGGAATTAGTGCTGATGTATTTTTATCAGTATTTTGGTGTAGAAAATCATCTATATGTGGATTTCGGTCATTTTTCGTTCGGAATTTGGAAAAACTTTCTTCTACAAAGTTGTAGAGAATTAAATTTTCTATGGAATGGACATAAGATTCATATTTTTTCTGATAAAAGGGCTATTTATTATGAATTATTGAAGTTCCGGAATAATTGATTTTTGGGGTTATAAATATTTTTTTTAATAAATATGTTTTTTTATGGTGGGTCCCATTTGTGTGGACTGATGAAATGGTCAAGGAGGTGTGCGGAATTTTTTTTTATAAATATATTATTTTATTAAATTTTCTGCTTTGGCGTTCTATGCATTTTTTTATAAATAGGGTGTTTAGGTTAAAATTGAAAATCACACCAGAATCAAAAGTTTTCTCTCTATAATATCGAGCGTAGTTTTGTGAGTATTTAGATACTTTGAGTGTTGCTATACAGTGCAAGTTTCCTTCAGTATTATATCCGATATTCCAGTCAGAAGTACTATTCTTTTGAGGTAAGGGATGTTATATTTTTCGTAAATGATGTTTTTGCTTTCAATATCATTTCATCAAAATATTGGTATGAATTTTATTATAAAATTTTTACCTTTTCAAGTCGGGGTTACTATTCACGTATACGGCACTATTCACGTATATGACACTATTCACGAATACGGTACTATTCACGAATACTATTCAGGAAGTATGATTTTTCTTATGAAAATTTCTACCTTTTCATGTCGGGGTTACTATTCACGTATACAACACTATTCACGTATACGACACTATTAATGAATACGGTACTATTCACAGAAAAATTAAATTTTTTTTCTTTGTCCAAGTTGGCTATTATGGTTCTTATCTTTGATTGGATCCAAGTTTTGATCTTCATTCTTGAGTTTTGCTCCACAATTGATTATTATGGAGTATTCTTGAACTTAAATAAACTAAATTCTATACGAATCCCTAATTTTTGTCCTTTATCTCACTGGATTCGTTCTTTAAAATATTTTTCATCATCTTCAGTCTTAAATGGTGATACAAAAGAATATCTTTGGCCTGTAGTGCAAAGATGAATGATTATTTGATGAATATCTTTGGCCTGTAGTGCAAAGATGAATGATTACGTGATGAATATCTTTGGCTCGTAGTGCAAAGATGGACAGGTGTTAAAATGAACATGACCAACCGGTGATACAAATGAATATCTTTGGCCGTAGTGCAAAGATGAATATTTGATTCAAGATATATATTGATTGATGTTACAGGGATAAAATATTGATTATGGACTTTTAAATCATGGAAGATAGTAGACATTTTTTCCTACTTAACTCTTTTGATGCATTGTTAATTCCACTGCAGTTGTTGATCTAAAACTTGTTGCCCATAATATTTTATCTGATTTGTTGAAGACTAACGATAAATTATTCTACATTATCTTAGTCATAATATTCTTTACTGGGCTAGTTGAGCTCACCCTTTTCATCGATTGTCCTCTTCAGGAAATGAGAATGTTGCAGGGACTATTCGGGGAACAGAGTGATGGGCAGAGCTAGAGTAGTGATAGTCCTCACTATTTTTGTATAATAGTGTGAAAATAATTGTAACTATTGAGGACTAAATTTGAGTGTTTATATTTCGTATTATATACGATTTGTATCGACACTCACAGCTTGTATGGTCGTCCTGCTAACGACCTTTTGATATAGAAGTTTGTATTTGGATTCTATACCATGTGTTTGGCGACTCAGAATGGGTTGGGTTGATTGGACCTACTCTAGAGGTGTCACAGTTAGTATCAGAGCTTAGGGATATGGTCTCCTGCGGAGATTGGGGAATAGAACTAGGAGGGGAGAGACGAGTAAATCCTTCAATAGTATATCCTACCTAAGCTTATGTGGTATTTAATTGGTCGGTCGGATTATAAGGTTAATACGTGATATGTTAATTTGTTTAATTAACCCTTGTTTTATGGCAGTATTTGAGAATGGCAGCTAAGAATGGTAACAATGGAGTGATTGAGATCGTTGAGACACCTTTAATCACCAACCAGGAGAACGTGCAACAGAAATGCAATATTCCTCCTGAAAACAACACCACTGATCAGACGATGAACGATGGGATATTTAGAAGCTTTTTGCAGTTCATGCAAAACCAGATGAGGGAGACTCAGGTGCAAAATACAGGTGGAGATAATAGCAACTCGCGTCTTGTCATTGCCAAGTAGTTCAAAGAGTTGGGACCACCAGAATTTTTGGGAAAGCCGGATCCAATCAAGGCAAAAACGTGTGTTAAACAAATTACCAAGATATTTGATGTCTTGGGATGCATGGAGGAACAGAAGGTTCCATTCGCCACCTTTATATTCTGTGAAGAGGCAGATTACTGGTGGGAATCTGTGAAGCGTACCTAGCCTGCAGCACTCAAGATATCTTGGGAAGCGTTCCAGAAACTGTTCAATGACAAGTACTTTCCTGAAAGTATTCGTCATATGAAAGAGGTGGAGTTTATCAAACTAGAACAGAACAACATGACTGTGTCCCAGTACGAGGCTAAATTCGCGGAGTTATCCAGGTTTGCACCTCATTTGGTAGAGAATGTGGAACGATTGACGCGGATGTTTTTGAGAGGTTTGAAACCCGAAATTCGTCAATACCTCATTTCTCATAAATTTTCTCTCTATTTAGATGTATTAAATAGGGCTCAGTTATTAGAACGAGATAATGAGTGCGTTCAACCAAGGGACCACAACCAGGGTCGTACTGGTGGCAGCAGTTATCGGAGCAATGATAACCAGTGGGGAGAAAAATATCATGACAGAAGCGGTAACCACTCTGGTGGTAATCGTGGCCATGATAATAGAAGAAGTGAGTCGAAGGGAGATTTCAAGAAGAGAAGGTACAACAATGAAAACGTGAAGACGTCGACAGTAGCACCAGCATCAACTGTTTTTAGGGGAGGAGAACGATCGCCGATCGTATGCTATAAATGCGGAAAAGAGGGACACATCAGCCCAAACTGCCCACAAAAATTCAAGGCATGCTATAACTATGGAAAAGAAGGACATATAGCTCGAGATTGTCTTGTAGCAAAACCAAGTCCAGCAAGGGTGGTGATTCCAAAGGCAGTTTCGGACAAGTCAAAGTCGGTGGTTCCTGGAAGAGCATTTTTCGTGACTGGCCAAAATGCGAGGAACCCGAACGAGGTGATCACGGGTAAGCTAATCATAAACTCTTGCGAAATTTACACTTTGTTAGATACCGATGCTACCAATTCTTTTATATCACCTACTTGTGCTCAACGTTTGAACTTGACACTTGAGAAATTAGACTTTGACTTATCTGTTGAGACTTCGTTGGGAGAAACCTTCGTTACATCTACAGTTTACAAATCTTTCTTGATTCAGATTGGTACCCTCACCCTACCTGTTGATCTTATATCTTTGAAAATACTTGCATTTGACGTGATTTTAGGAATTGATTGGTTAACCACTTATCATGCCAAAATTGATTATTTTCGTAAGGTTGTTAGTTTTCATATTCCTAACCAACCTATTGTGCAAATTCAAACCACCAAACCACTAAAATCAGTCAATGTCATTTCAAGTCATAATGCTATTCGTTTATTGAAAAACGGATGTCAAGCTTTCTTTGCCCATGTCACTGATCTAAACCAGAATATGTCAGGTTTGAATAATATTTCTGTTGTTAATGAGTTTCTCGATGTATTTCCCGAAGAACTTCCCGGTCTACCCCCAGAACGTGAAGTTGAATTCTTTATTGACCTTGAACCCGGTACAAAACCCATTTCTAAAACCCCATATCGAATGGCTCCTATTGAACTTCAGGAGTTAAAGGTCCAACTACAGGAGTTGTTAGACATCGATTTTATTCGTCCTAGTACGTTTCCTTCGGGTGCTTCTGTTTTATTCGTAAAGAAGAAAGACGGGAGTATGCGACTTTATATTGACTATCGGGAGTTGAACCATGTCACCATCAAGAATATGTATCCACTACCTTGTATTGATAACTTGTTCGACCAGTTGCAAGGAGCATAATTCTTTTCAAAGATCGATCTTCGTTCTGGATATCATCAGCTGAAGATTAAAACTGAAGATATTCCAAAGACTGCCTTCAGAACTCGATACGGGCATTATGAATTCCTAGACATGTCTTTTAGATTGACTAATGCTCCTGCTGCTTTCATGGATATGATGAACCGTGTATTCAAGGAATATTTGGATTAGTTCGTGGTTGTCTTTATTGATGACATCCTCATCTATTCCAAAAGCCGTGAAGATCATGAGCACTACTTGAAGTTGGTACTTCAAAGGCTTCGTGATAACAAGCTATATGCCAAGCTGAAGAAATGAGAGTTCTGGCTTGAGGAAGTAGCATTCCTTGGGCACGTAGTATCAAAATATGGAGTATCTGTTAACCCGGTGAAGATTGAAGCAATACAAAGTTGGGAGCAACCAAAGTCGGTGACCGAAGTGCGTAGCTGGTTATTATCGGAGATTCGTGGAAGGATTTTCTCGAATTGCTGCTCCGTTAACTCGAAAAGATACAAAATTCGTATAGAGCGAGGAATGCGAGAAGAGCTTCCAAGAGCTCAAGAGGAGGCTCATTTCGGCACCTGTTCTGACAATACCATCTGGTTCAGATGGATTTGTCATTTACAGTGATGCTTTGGGCAAAGGGTTAGGATGTGTTCTCATGCAATATGGGAAAGTCATAGACTATGCCTCGCGATAACTCAAGGAATATGAGAGGAATTATCCTACTCATGATCTAGAGTTGACAGCAGTTGTTTTCGCGTTGAAGATCTGGAGATACTACCTGTATGGAGAGAAAGTGGAGATCTATACGGATCATAAGAGCCTTAAATATTTCTTCACTCAAAAGGAACTCAATATGCGGCAACGACGTTGGCTTGAGCTATTGAAAGATTATGACCATACCATCCAATACCATCCTGGTAAAGCGAACGTGGTAGCTGACGCGTTGAGTAGAAGATCATATGCGGGAATGAGTGTGATGCTGTCTACACAAAGGCCTATTCTGTGTGACTTACAAAAGATGGAGATAGAGTTCAAGACTCCGGGGACCCACATGATGATGCCAAGTATACGCGTAGAACCAGCTTTGATTGATAAAGTTAAAGCTGCTCAAGCTACATACTCGGAGTTGATGAAGATGAGGAAGAAGCTGCAAGAAGGTGCTATTCCAGAAGCAAGAATCGATGAAGAAGGAATACTTCGAGTCAACTCTAGACTTTGTGTTCCTAACGATTATAACTTGAAGCATAGAATCATGATGGAGGCACACAACACACCATTTGCAATCCATCCTAGGAGTACCAAAATGTATCGTGATCTTTGACATATATTTTGGTGGAGCAATATGAAGAGTGAGATCGTGTAGTTTATTTTGAGGTGTTTAACGTGTCAACGTGTCAAGGCAGAGCATCAAGTGCCAAAGGGTCCATTGCAATCACTTGAGATTCCAAAGTGGAAGTGGGAACACATTACTATGGATTTCATTATGGGTCTTCCCAAGGTTTCTCAAGGCATAGATGCGATTTGGGTTATTGTTGATAGATTAACCAAGTCTGCTCATTTTTTGCCGATACGGAAGACTTATTCCCTTGAGCGTCTTGCTCGTATGTACGTGAATGAGATTGTGAGGTTGCATGGCATGCCAGTATCCATAGTTTCGGATCATGACCCAAGATTCACTTCACGATTTTGGGTCAGTTTACAGAAAGCTATGGGCACAGATTTACGATTCAGTTCGGCATATCATCCTCAAACGGACGGGCAATTGGAAAGGACTATTCAAACTCTTGAAGATCTATTGAGACTTTGTGTTCTAGTCTTCAAAGGGAGTTGGGATAAGTACTTACCATTGGTGGAATTCTCCTACAACAACAGTCATCAGGCAAGTATAGGTGTGGCTCCATTCGAAGCGTTGTATGGGCAAAAGTGTCGTTCTCCAGTATGTTGGGATGAGGTGGGTGAAGCAACATTTTTAGGACCGGAGTTAGTACGTATGACCATGAAAAAGATCCAAATGATCCGACAACGTATACAAACGGCACAGGATCGACAAAAGAGTTATGCGGATCTTCATCGAAAGGACGTGGAATTTAATGTTGGGGATTATGTATTATTACGTGTTGCTCCGTGGAAAGGAGTTACAAGATTCGGGAAGAGAGAAAAGCTCAACCCACGATTTATTGGTCCATTTTAGATTCTTGATCGAGTAGGAAATGTGGCCTATAGACTCGCTTTATCTCCATGCATGTCTCGTGTTCATAACGTGTTTCACATATCCATGCTACGTAAATATGTGAAAGACCCAAACCACATTATTGAATTAGAATCAGACGAGATAGCCGAAGATTTAACGTATAAGGAGGTACCTGTCAAGATCTTGGATAGGAAGGAGCATGTCTTATGCACAAAGGTTATACCACAAGTCAAAGTTTTGTGGAGGAATCATGCTATTGAGAAAATGACCTGGGAGTTGGAATCGGAAATGAAAGCGAGGTACCCTCACCTTTTCGAAACACCAGGTACGTACGTCAATTTTGAGGACGAAATTTCATAAGGAGGGTAGTTCTGTAAGACCCCAACTTATTATGAATAAAATTAAATTTCCTCTATATATTATTTTGAATAGTAAGGGGTTGATTTGATTAATGTGGTAAGTTATGAGTAAAATGCGCAAATATTTTTAAATAAGCAAGTGGTTATAAAATTCATTGTTGTCGGGGAATATTCGTTTGGTCGTGGAATATTCTTGCTGTCGGAGAATATTCGTACGACGGCGCAGCCATTTGTGGGCCCCGTAACGAAAAACTGTTGGATAAAGAAAATGACACGAATGAGTTTTTTAATAATAACGGCGTAGTTGTTATCGTTAACACTGTTGGAATACCCGGTGGTTAAAGTAAAGTAATACGCGTTGTTGTATAGTAGCACACGGTATTGCATAGTATTTTTATATTATTGTTAATTCAATAATTGTTACTGTACAATATTTTCCATTATCAGATCAATAATTCATATTATTTGAATAATATTATTAGATAGCATTATTGGCAATATCTAAGGAAGTTCTGTCTAGGAGAGTTTGGTCACCTAATTGCGAGCCAATAAGGAGAAATCCTTATCGGAAAGCCCCCTCTTTCTTGGGAACAACCTGGTTGTCAATATTGTAGTTCTATAATATTATTTATGAATAATTAATTATTTATTTATATGATAAGAAAATATTTATTCATTGTGGATATAAATGAAGGAATTAGTGCTGATGTGTTTTTATCAGTATTTTGGTGTGAAAAATTATCCATATGTGGATTTCGGTCATTTTTCGTTCAGAATTTGAAAAAAAAATCTTCTACAAAGTTGTAGAGAATTAAATTTCCTATGGAATGAACATAAGATTCGTATTTTTATGATAAAAGGGCTATTTATTATGAATTATTGAAGTTCTAGAATAATTGATTTTTAGGGTTAAAAATGTTTTTTTTAATAAAAATGTTTTTTTGATGGCGGGCCCCACTTGTGTGGGCTGATGAAATGGTTAAGGAGGTGTGTGGAATTTTTTTTATAAATATATTATTTTATTAAATTTTCTGCTTTGGCGTTCTATGCATTTTCCTATAAATAGGGTGCTTAGGTTAGAATTGAAAATCACACCAGAATCAGAAGTTTTCTCTCTTTATAATATCTAGTGTGTTTTTGTGAGTATTTAAATACTTTGAGTGTTGCTATACAGTACAAGTTTCCTTCAGTATTATATGTGACAACCCATATATAACAACCCAGGTCAAATCCCGAGTACGGAACAAATCTCGGGTGAAATCCCAAGTCCGAATCGAATCAAATCCATCCAAAATAAGGCCTTAAACCACTGATCCAATAGTATCTTCATGGGTCATTTAGCCCACCACAGGCTCACCTAAAAGTCATTACTGAAGGTACTATTTGGTAGTAACTTATTTCCTTATATAGAGATAAATTTTTCCTCCATCTTTCGATGTGGGACTGGGGTGTTACAAACTTTCCCACTTAAATTTCTGACGTCCCCGTCAGAATCGATCACACACACGGTCCAAAGATCTTTGCCTCTCTATCCATTGTGGGATAATACCGGCTTGCTTGAGCAATTAAGTCAAGGTCATATTAATTCAATAATAAATTTTGATAATATTTGCTCAATATGAAATTATAAAGAATATAAATAATTTGCATCATTATGATCAATAAAATAACTCAATTAAGGTTTGAGTTTAGAAAACTTGTCTCAAGCGCAAGCTACGGTTACAACTCACGTTCTTTAACACTTCCTACACATATTTGTTTAATCACAATAATCTAAATTAGTTAACACGTAGCTAATTCACATAATTGGTTAACCCTTTCTGAGTTAACACGTTCTAGTTCAATAATAAATTAATAATTAATAACCACATAATTAATTACACCACATAGGCATGCTCACATAATTAAATCAATTAATAATTATGTATTTCCCATTAATTAAATTATAATTAAATAAATTATAATTTAAATATTTAATTTAATTATAATTACCAACTTGTAACACCCCCAAATTCGGGTACTTCATTTCCACATGATTTGGTGTTCACTTTCTAAATATAACATACATCTACCCAATAATAAATAATTACAAAATAAATTACATCTTTATAAATACTTAAAATCTTCCTTATCAAAAGGTTTACAACTTTTCAAAATAAATCTCAGGGTTTATTCTAACCTTGACATAAACATTAATGCGAAAAAGAAAAACATCATATAAAGTCTTATTACAATATCAAAATAAAACAAGTCTTCACTTGTTCAGTTTTCCTTTGCCTTTACTAGTTGACGGAGTGTCAACGCTTTCAACCTTAGCTGCAATGGTTATTTAATATGCAAGAGTGAGCAAACAATAGCTCATTGGAGTACAACAATAATAAAGATATAATTGAATAGCTTCAATAGAGTTGAATAACTTTACTTTCATCAACAATAAAGAATTGAATAATAATTCTTTATCAACATTAAAAATTCGAATATAGAATTCATCTTAGGGTCGTAAGACCTTGAACTTTTGTCTTAGGTTATAAATATTTCTATTTAAAACCTTTAACAGTCATTTAGACTATGGACTTTAACTCGTACTTAGGGGGATCAGCCCTTCGTACCATGTATTGTGCACAAACATCTTAACGCTTTCGCATAATAACCTCCCCTAGTAATTAGGGTTGTTCATCTCAGTATTTGAATACAAGTCCGCACCAAAGAAAGTTTGGTTCGGATAAGCTTAAAGGGTAATTTAGGATTAAACGTTCATCAACTAAGGAATAGTTGAATCGACTTACAATAATCAAGAATAATTCAATAATAACGAATTATGAAATACTTATGCTTTAGAACTTAATTTAAAGCATACGAAAGATAAGATAGACCTTGCTTGAACAATAAGTCAAAGTCACTTTAAGTAAATCATGAATTTTAAATACATACTTTTCCAATACAGAAATAAAAAGGACAATCTCGAACGAAATAGATATTTAAATTCAAAACACTTGTATATCATTAACGAGTTTAGGGATAGAAAACTTGCCTCAAGCGCAAGCTACTAACACAATTCACATTCTTTAACAATTCCTACACATATGTTTAATCACAATAGTCTAAATTAGTTAACACGCAACTAATTCACATAATTGGTTAACCCTCCAAGGTTAACTCATTCTGGTTTAATTAATAAGTTAATAATTAACCAAATAAGTAATTACATCACATAGACATGCTCACATAATTAAATCAAATAATAATTATGTATTTTATATTAATTAAATTATAATTAAATAATTATAATTTAAACATTTAATCTAATTATAATTACTCAAATTATAATCACTAAATTATAAAAAATTATAATTTATAATCAACTAAACTACATCATACATTTACTAAATTATAATTACCTAAATTATAATTTAAATTAACATTGATTAAAATAAATCAAATAATATTCATTATAATTAACAAAATTATAATTTAATTTAAACCTTTACTCTAATTATAATTATTCAATTTATAATAACATATTATATTTTACCAATATAATATATTAGAAATCATTTAGCATTTTAAATGTGTGTCTAACATGTTATCAAATCACACAATAGGTTAACCTTCATGCTCCAAATAAAATGCACTAAAAAAAAAAACTCATTGTAACCTTCTGCATACCCCCCATCGGGTCGGGGGACTCTTGACAGGCCCGCCGGGGCGGACCCCTTGCAGGGTCGGCAGACATGCTTGCGAACTGTGCAGAGAAAAAGTCAATTTGACTTATTTCTCCACACCAAATTCTAATTCCAGTTCATTCAATTCACATCAATTTATAGAAAACATAAACTTAAAGCTTCTAACTTGATTCCAATATACATAAACATGCTCCTAAACACAAAATCATCTTAAGCAACGAGAATCCATGAATTAAAAACTCCAATTTTACTATTTTCATAAAAACTCATATTTCACAAAACAATTCACTGTAAATAAAATTCTTTACCAATTCAATTCACAACACACACAATATTTTCATAATTGAAGATAGCATCATAATAAATTCTAATTAGGCATATTAACACATAAGAAATCCTCAACTTTTCATTCTAAACCAACCAATATATATATAAAATCCATATGAACACCAAGTTTCCATTAAAACATGTTTTTTAACAACATTTTGTTTTCTGAAAAATCCTTTTATGGCATGAAAATCAATTATAAATACCACATGGATACATTCTATATAAACAATTCATGATTATATAATTTCATGAAAACTTACTTTTGACAGAGAATGAGCATGAAGAACACATAAATTGAGTTCTAAAAATATATAAGGGTAGAGGTTATAAATTATCCTTTAGCTAGTCGTTAGTGAAGAAGAAGAAGATGATGCATGCTTCCTATTTGCTTTCTCAAAGCTTTCTCTTCTTCTCCCTTCTTCTTCCTCTTCTTCTTCTCTGGGTATTCTCTCTAACTCTCTTCTTTGCTCTTTTCTTTCTTTTATTCTAACTGACTAATCTTACGTATATTATAGATATATATAATATACATATATATATATATATATATATATATATGTAACTTATAGTATTAATATAGCTAATAAGTATTATACTAATTACTATATTAACTACTACTTAATTTATATAAGTTACAAGAATTTGAAAAACCTAAGGACATGTTTGGTAAAATAATTTATATTTAAAAAAAATAGATTTTTATTAACTAAGGCATTGTTTGGGTGAAAATAGTTTAAAACAATGCAAGGGCCCTGTTTGGCAAAAGCCTCTTAAAACAAAAGTAAGGGCCTTGTTTGGTTAAAACAATTTAAAAAAAACTATTTTCTTTATTTTAATAAATACTTTTTAACACATACTTTAACGTTACACTTTAATTAATTAAATCTTTAACAATCTAATTTAATTAATTAAAATTTAACCTCAATTAACCATATAAAAATGTCACATAACAAATTATAATTACTCGCTAACTATAATTCATGTAACACTCATCACATAACTCATCTAATTTAATTATATCAATTAAATTAGAACTATACTATAAAATCAATATACATCAATTAAATTAAATATTAAATATTCATTTAATTAATATATAACTCTTAATTATATCATTCCACAAAATCACATAATTGATTTATTTAACTCAATGAATAAATCACGTAAAATATTTATTTACTCAATGAATATTTAAAATTAATAAATAAAATCTCATTCGTTACAATCTTCCCTCCTTAACAGGATTCTGTCCCCAGAATCACAACATAAAACAAAAATCTCATCTGTTACATTCTTCCCCCCTTAAAAGGATTCTGTCCCCAGAATCGGTACATAAGGGGTTACACAAAAAACTAAGTAAATAATTGAGGATACAATTTCCTCATTACATCCTCGAGTTCCCACGTGGCTTTTTCAGCACTGTGGTTCCATCATATTACCTTAACAAAAGGTATCACTTTATTTCTAAGTACTTGTTCCTTTCTGTCGACTATTTGAACAGACACTTCTTCATATGTTAAGTCTTTAGCAAATTGTAAAGGCTCGTATTCTATTACATGTTTATAGTCATGTTTGTAAGGTCTCAACACAGAAATGTGGAAGACGTTTTGTATATTCTCTAGCTCCGGAGGTAATGCCACTTCGTAAGCTACCTCGCCAACATTTCGTAGTATCTCGAAAGGTCCAATAAATCAGGGACTCAGCATCCCCTTCTTGCCAAATCGAATCTTTCCCTTCCAGGGAGATACCTTCAGGAAAACGAAGCTTCCTGGTAAAAACTCTCAGTTCTGTCGATGTTGATCGGCATACTTCTTCTGTCTGTCTTGAGCAGCAACTAGTCTTGTTCTGATCAGCTTCAGGATTTCGGCGGTTTGTTGTACCAGTTTCGGTCCCAACAGTTGACGTTCACCGACTTCATCCCAGCACAAGGGCATTCTGCATTTCCTACAGTATAACGCTTCGTAAGGCGGCATGCCGATACTCGCATGATGATTATTATTGTAGGCGAACTCCACCAATGGTAGATGATCATCCCAGCTTCCCTTGAAATTCATAACACAAGCTCTCAGCATATCCTCAAGCGTCTGAATCGTTCTCTCGCTCTGGCCATCGGTCTGAGGATGGTACGCCGTACTCATTCGTAACTGCATTCCCAGACACTCTTGCAAACGCTTCCAAAAATTTGACGTAAAACGTGGATCTCTATCAGACACAATCGACAACGGAACGCCGTGTCGAGAAATAATTTCCTTCACATACAGCTTTGCTAGCTGATCCAAGTTTTACTTAATCCTGATCAGTAAAAAGTGGGCTGACTTCGTCAGTCGATCCACTATAGCCCATATCGCATCAAATCCCTTCTGATTCGCTGGAAGACCTATCACAAAATCCATCGTGATGTGCTCCCACTTCCATTTTGGAATTTCCAACGGTTGCAGTAACCTGCTAGGTCTCTGATGTTCTGCCTTAACTTTCTGGCACGTTAAGCACTTCGCAACATTTTCAGTAACGTCCTTCTTCATATTTGGCCACCAGAAATGGTGCCTGAGATCCTGGTACATCTTCGTACTCCCAGGGTGAATCGAATATCTCAAATTGTGAGCTTCGCTCAGAATCTCCTCTTTGACTTCTGGTACTGGCGGTACCCAGATTCTCCCTTCAAATTGTAACAGTCCCTCATTATCGATCTTGAACTTAAACTCTTCGCCATCCGCTATTCTCTTCCGAATCTTCTCGCATTCTTCGTCGTGAAGTTGTGCTTCTTTCACTTTGTCTACCAGAGTAGAACCAGTAGTTACTTGAAACAACTTCTCATCCGATTCCTTCGAAAATTTTACTTTCAGTTCTAATCTAGCCATCTGTTCTATCAACCGATCCTGATCAGTTAACACGTTCAGCTTCTCCCGACCTTTTCTGCTCAAAGCGTCGGCGACGACATTAGCTTTACCCAGATGGTAAAGTATCTTGCAGTCGTAGTCCTTGATCAGTTCCAACCATCTCCTTTGGCGCATGTTCAAATCCTTCTGGGTGAAGATATACTTCCGACTCTTATGATCTGTATATATCTCACACTTTTCTCCATATAAGTAGTGTCTCCAAATCTTCAGAGCAAACACTACTGCCGCCAATTCTAAGTCGTGAGTTGGATACCCTTTCTCGTAATCCTTCAGTTGACGTGATGCATAGGTAATAACTTTGCCATTCTGCATTAGCACACAACCTAATCCCTTATGTGAGGCATCACTGTATACTACAAAATTCCCCGTACTATCCGGTAAAGACAACATAGGCGTAGTACTTAACCTCTTCTTCAATTCCTAAAAACTTTTCTCACACTTTTTCGTCCAAACAAACTTAACTGTTTTACGAGTTAAATTCGTCAACGGAGTTGCGATATTGGAAAAGTCTTGGATAAATCTCCGGTAATAACCTGCCAATCCCAAGAAACTCCTAACTTCGGACGGCGTCTTTGGCTGATCCCAATTTATTACAGCCTCAACCTTCAATGGATCTACCAAAATCCCATCCTTGTCAATCACGTGGCCAAGAAATTGCACACGTTCCAACCAGAATTCACATTTTGAGAATTTTGCATACAGCTTCTCTCGTCTCAGCGATTCCAACATCAGCGTTAAATGTTCAGTGTGTTCCTCCTCGGTCTTAGAATAAACCAGGATGTCATCTATGAACACCACTATGAACTTATCTAGGAATGGCTTAAATACCCTATTCATTAAGTCCATAAATGCAGCTGGTGCATTTGTTAGACCAAATGACATCACTAAGAACTCGTAATGACCATACCGAGTTCTAAAAGCCGTCTTCGGTATATCTTCCCTTCTCACCTTCAACTGATGATATCCACTTCTCAAATTAATTTTCAAGAAGTATCTAGCACCCTTCAATTGATCGAACAAGTCATTAATCCTAGGTAAAGGATACCTATTGTTGATCGTAACTTTGTTCAACTCCTTATAATCAATACAAAGCCACATCGATCCATCCTTCTTCTTCACGAATAAAAGTGGCGCTCCCCACGGTGAAACGCTCTGTTGAATATACTTCTTGTCCAGCAATTCTTGCAGTTGAACCATCATTTCCTTCATCTCGATCGGAGCCATTCGGTACGAAGCTTTCGAAATTGGAGCAGTTCTTGGCGATAAGTCGATCACAAAGTCTATCTCCTTATCTGGCGGAAGTCTTGGCCAGTCGCTCGGAAACACGTCCACAAACTCCTTAACCACTGATATCTACCTTCGAGCTCTCCTTACGCATATCTACTATGTAGGCTAGATATCCTACATAGCTTTGCATCAAAAGTTTCTTGGCTTGCATAACCGTCAGATAACTTATTTGTCTAAGCGATTTGCTACCATAGAACACCAACTTTGACGGAGTCTTAAGGTTTACCGACTTCTTCTGACAGTCGATTAACACCCCATGGTTGAACAACCAGTCCATACCCAGTATGACATCGAATTCCCCAAGTTTTATCGAAATCAAATTTACCCTCAGGTCCTGACCCTTAATGTCTAATCTACAGTTCTTGTAAACACCCCTAACAGGAATGACCTCTCTATTCGCAATCTCTATGTTCAAGGGGTAAACTAACTCTTCTATAGGCAAGTTTAGGGTTTTAGCAAAATCATCAGATATGAAGGAACAAGTAGCACCTGAATTAAATAATACATATGCATTTATACTATTAACCGGAATAATACTTGCCACCACGTCTTTTGATTGCACAGCATCCTGCACCGTCATATTGAATGTCCGGGCAGTGGGTCGAACAGCTTGCAATGGTGCAGCGATAGTCACGGTACTGCCGCTCCCATTCCCTCCGCTCCCTGTTGACCCTGCCGTCAGTTTCTTAGGGCAACTGCGAGCTATGTGATCCTTGGATCCACACGTGTAGCAAGCTCCCTTCTTCGGGTTCGGGCAATTCGTTAGACCAAATGACAACACTAAGAACTCGTAATGACCATACCGAGTTCTAAAAGCCGTCTTTGGTATATCTTCCCTTCTCACCTTCAACTGATGATATCCACTTCTCAAATCAATTTTTGAGAAGTATCTAGCACCCTTCAATTGATCGAACAAGTCATCAATCCTAGGTAAAGGATACCTATTCTTGATCGTAACTTTGTTCAACTCCTTATAATCAATACAAAGCCGCATCGATCCATCCTTCTTCTTCACGAATAAAATTCGCGCTCCGCACGGTGAAACGCTCGGTTGAATATACTTCTTGTCCAGTAATTCCTGCAGTTAAACCATCAGTTCCTTCATCTCGATCGGAGCCATTCGGTACGAAGCTTTCGAAATTGGAGCAGTTCTTGGCGCTAAGTCGATCACAAAGTCTATCTCCCTATCTGGCGGAAGTCCTGGCCAGTCGCTCGGAAACACGTCCACAAACTCCTTAACCACTGATATCTACCTTTGGGCTCTCCTTACGTGTATTACTATGTAGGCTAGATATCCTACACAGCTTTGCATCAAAAGTTTCTTGGCTTGCATAACGGTCAGACAACTCGTTTGTCTAGGAAATGTTCTACCATAGAACACCAACTTCAACGGAGTCGTAAGGTTTACCGACTTCTTCTGACAGTCGATTAACACCCCATGGTTGAACAACCAGTCCCTACCCAGTATGACATCGAATTCCCCAAGTTTTATTGGAATCAAATTTACCCTCAGCTCCTGACCCTTAATGTCCAATCTACAGTTCTTGTAAACACCCCTAACAGGAATGACCTCCCTATTCGCAATCTCTATGTTCAAGGGGTAAACTAACTCCTCTATAGGCAAGTCTAGGGTTTTAGCAAAATCATCAGATATGAAGAAACAAGTAGCACCCGAATTAAATAATACATATGCATTTATACTATTGACCGGAATAATACTTGCTACCACGTCTTTTGATTGCACAGTATCCTGCACCGTCATATTGAATGTCCGGGCAGTGGGTCGAACAGCTTGCAATGGTGTAGCGATAGTCACGGTACTGCCGCTCCCATTCCCTCCGCTCCTTGTTGACCCTGCCGTCAGCTTCTTAGGGCAACTGCGAGCCATATGATCCTTGGATCCACACGTGTAGCAAGTTCCCTTCTTTGGGTTCGGGCAATTTGGCGCAATGTGGCCTTTCTGACCACAGTTGAAGCACACCCGCTTCCCCTTCTTGCACACTCCAGTGTGATTCTTCCCGCATATAGCACATGCTTCGAACTTCCTCTTCTGCTGGCTCCCTTGCTGACTCCCAGCAGAGGTGTTGTCGTTCCACTTCCTCTTCTGGTTGATAGTCCCGCTACCCCCAGCCTTGGTCTCTGTCTCATTCTTCTTCTTCTTATCTTGATTGAACTTTATCACCGCATCGCTCCCCCCTTCAGCGAGTATGGCCTTTTCCAGCACAGCTACAAACGTGTTCAGCTGTAATATAGAGACCTTACTATAGAGCCAGGGTTTCAGTCCTCGCTCAAACCTCCTCGCCTTCCTAGCGTCCGTACTGACCTGGTATATAGCGAACCTGGCCAAGTCGTTAAATTTAGCGGCATACTCGGACACCGTCATCCCTCCATTCTTCAGCTCTAGAAACTGGACCTCCATCTGGTCCTGCGAGCTCACGGAGCAGTACATTTCAAAGAACATCTCTTTGAAACGTTTCCACGGTATCACTCCTTCTCATTCTCTGGTCTTGTTAGCTTGCCACCAGAAACTAGCATCCGACTTCATAATGAAAGCCGCGAATGCTGTTTTCTGGTCTTCACCGACTCTAGCTACATCGAAGACCTTCTCCATCTCCATCACCCACGTCTGAGCATCTATAGGGTTTATCGATCCCTTGAATTCAGGCGGTCCTACTGCCTTGAATTCCTTAAATATAGTACCCTGCACTTGCGGCTGATTTGCAAGTGCCCCCGTTAGTAGGTTCACTAACTGCTGAACTGAGTTGGGGTTTGTTCCATCGTTATTGTTGTTGTTCGTCGAATACTTACAAGATAGAAAAAAATGAACGAGTTAAAGAATATATAATATTTGATATATAAATGAAGGTTATGAAATAAAACCTAAAATTTGCTGAAGAAGTGAATGGAGTAGGATATATATATAAATGTTGTTAAGGTAATGTGTTGAAGTTATTCAACAATAAAATTAAGAAAGAGATTTTGTGAAAACCGAGAAAGAGAGGTTTCGTTGATTCCGAGGACGGAATCCTTATAAGGAGAGAAGGATGTGACATCCTGGATTTTTAAGAATTTAATAAATAAAATTTTTATTATGAGATGTTTCGAGTTTGAGTATGTGTATATGTGTTATATGTTGTGAAATATGTGATTTGGTGTGAAGAGGATATTAGATATTAATTTTAATATTTATTAAAATAAATAAATATTTTAATTGATTTATTTATTGAGTTAAATAAATAAATTATGTGTTGGTTATGTAGTAATTTAATTAAGTATAATATATTAATTAAATAAATATTTAATATTTAATTTAATTAATATGTAATGATTTTATGTTATAGTTCTAATTTAATTTGTACAATTAAATTAGATGAAGTGATGTGGTAATTGTTACATAAAATTATAATTAGCGAGTAGTTATAATTATGTGGTAATTTTTATGTGATTAGTTGATGCTAACTTTTAATTAATTAAATTAGAATGTTATGATTTAATTAATTAAAGGATAACATTAAAAATATTTGTTAAAGGATTTATTAAAAGAATAAAAAAGGGCTTTTAAAATGTTTTACCCAAACAAGGCCCTTTAAACTGTTTTTAAAAGGTTTTACCAAACAAGGCCCTTACTTTTGTTTTAATCATGTTTTACCAAACAAGGACTTAACTATTAAATAATCTGTTTTTAAAATTAAAGGGATTTTCCAAACAAAGCCTTATGGCTTTTGGTTTTCAAAAATTTTATAACTGCTATGTATAAAGTAGAGATATAATTATTTAGCAGTTATGTATTATATAATTATGTTTTATATTATATACATATATCAGTTATGTATATTTTATATTACGTTAGTTTAGAAAACAAAGTTAGTCTGTTAGAGAAAATAAAGAGATAGATAAAGAAAGAACAGAGAAAAGATAGAGAGAAAAGGAAGAAGATAGAAGAAGAAAGAAAGAGGAGGAAGGAGTTTTGTGAGAAATCAAAACTAGAAGCCTCATCATCACTTTCATTTTCTTCATTACTAAAACTTAAGGGTATAATTCCTAACCCTTATAGTTAGAATTTTATGTTTGTGTTCTTCATGAAATTTAGTTCTCTGTAAAGTTTAGTTCTTCATGAACATGATGATATTTGATGTATGTAAGTGATATTGTGTATATAAATTGGTTATAATTGATTAGTATGATAATTTAGATTGTTTAAATTATGTATATATGATAAACATGAGGAATTCATGATCATCAAAGAGTTACAGTAAAAGTATTTTAAAATTATATATATGTATAGTTTTCTTTTAAAAATCAAAAGAATTCATGTTTGATTGTGATTGTTTTTTAAATTACTTGTAGATGATGATAGCATGTTTAGAAATTAACTGACTATGCTTGAAATTGTGAGAATTGGTTTAAAAACAAAAGAACAGTGTTCAATTTCTTCAAGAACACTTAACAATGGCTTCTCTTTAAAAATTATGAAATTAGGAGTTTTGATTATGTGAATTGATGATTTTATGTGTTAAAATATATTAGAAACTTTAATATTATGTTTCTATAAAATTTTATATGTATTTTGTTGACTGGAATTAGAATTTGGTGTGGAGAAATAAGCCAAATTGGCTTTTTCTCTACACAGTTTGCGAACTAGTATGCGCTTGCTGTAGGGGCCCCGCCCTGGAGGGCCTATCAAGCCAAACACCCCCCCCCCCGCTCCGACGGGGGGTATGCAAAAAAAAGAAGCTTATTTTTCTTGTAATGCTAAGTTTATGTAATAATTTTATGAATTGAAGCATATATTAAAATACTAAAATAAAGGTAATGACTTATATTAATAATATATAATGTGTAATTATAATTTGGAATAATTATAATTATAGAAAAGGTTTAATTTAAATTACGATTTGTTAAATGAATATAGTTTGATTAATTTTAAATCAAATAAATGTTTAACTTGAATTATAATTTGTTTAAATTACAATTTAATTAATATGTAATTATAATTTGAATAATTATAATGAAGGTAAATGTATAATTTAAATTATAATTCATTTTTATTATAATTTAATGAGTGCATGGATTGAAATTGATTAATTGTAATCTAAATAATTGTTTAATTTAAATTATAATTGGTTTAATTATAATTTAATGCATGATCTGGTTTGATTAATTATAAATTTGTTTAATTATCATTTGATTAATTAGAGTAATGGTTTAAATTAAATTATAAATTGTGTAATTATAATTTGAAAAACATAAGATGTAATTATAATTTGATTAATTATAATTAAAGTGGATGTTTAAATTATAATTTGTTTAATTATAATTTAATATGAGTATGTAATATGATTATGTAATGTGATTAATTATGTGATAAGTAACTTATATTGTTAATTATACATATAATATGACAGTGTGTCAAATGAATGAGAGAGAATTAGGAAGTATAAAGTAGAATTTACTTAGACGTTTGCTAAGCGTTGCTAGGTGACTAATAATTGATGCGTATGATAATGCGTTGTGTAAGATTCATGAAGTACAGATAATTAAGCTATTTTTCGGTAATTGATAATCTACGAGCCAGACAAGTCTTTCGGTTCTTATTTTCTATGTGAACTTGATGATGAACTGTTTTAAATTGTATTGCAAAGAGCATGATATGTTATATATGTTGCAAGCATGAAATGTTAAAGTCAATTTATGATTACATTGATTGATTAAAGAATGTTGATTGAGTAAGGAACTTAATCTTTATAATTGTTATGTGAATTAAAGCATGTATGCTATGTTACTCTATTGATTATGAGATATATGTTGAGCATATTATTTATGTGCTATGTGTTGCATGAAAACTGTTAGATCTTGCTGAGCTGTCGAGCTCATTCTTGCAAATAACCACTTTTGTAGGTCAAGAATGCAAGGTAATGATACGTGCTAAGTGAATTATAGAGATCAATATTCAAGAATATTACTTATGTTAGATGAGAAATGTATTTGATTTTTGATTGTATCATCATAGTTAAGTTGTAAGTTGAGTTATCCGATGTATATGGATAATAATTATAATGTAAGACTTTGTATAGTAATTTCGATGAAGCGATTCACGTAATAGAATTTGAATCAAAGATTTGTAATGATAAAGGTTACGATTCAGAGTAATAAAGAAAGAATTTATAAAAGTTTTAAATATTCCGCATTTTTAGTGATTTTAATATCGAATAATGATGTAAAGTTAGATTAAAGTTGTATTGTTAACGATCGGAAATGAGAATTACATTGTATGAATTTTGGGGTCGTTACAGTTGGTATCAATACTTACAAGATAGTGAATTATGAAGTATATGAATTCGACGAGTAGAGTATATTCATTTCCACATGATTTGGTGTTCACTTCCTAAATATAACATACATCTACCCAATAATAAATAATTGCAAAATAAATTACAACCTTTATAAATACTTAAAATCTTCCTTATCAAAATGTTTACAACTTTTCAAAAATAATTCCCAGGGTTTAATCTAACCTTGACATAAACATTAATGCGGAAAATAAAAACATCATATAAAGTCTTATTAAAATTTCAAAATAAAATAAATTTTCACTTGTTCAGCTTTCATTTGCCTTTACTAGTTGACGGAGCGTCAACGCTTTCAACCTTAGCTGCAATGGTTATTTAATATACAAGAGTGAGCAAACAATAGCTCACTGAAATACAACAATAATAAAGATATAATTAAATAGCTTCAATAGATTTGAATAACTTTACTTTCATCAACATTAAAGAATTAAATAATAATTCTTTATCAACATTAAAAATATTCGAATATAGAATTCATCTGAGGGTCGTAAGATCTTGAACTTTTGTCCTAGGTTATAAACATTTCTATTTAAAATCTTTAACAATCATTTAGACTATGGACCTTAACTCGTACTTAGGAGGATCAGCCCTTCGTACCATGTATTGTGCACAAACATCTTAACGCTTTTGCATAGTAACGTCCCCTAGTAAATAGGGTTGTTCATCTCAGTATTTGAATACAAGTCCGCACCAAAGAAAGTTTGGTTTGGATAAACTTAAAGGATAATTTAGGATTCAACGTTCATCAACTAAGGAGTAGTTGAATCGACTTACAACAATCAAGAACAATTCATAATTAAAAGATTAGGAATCTATTATATGCTTTAGAATCAAACTTAAAGCATTTAAAGGACAATATAGACTTTGCTTGAACAATTAAGTCAAGGTCATATTAATTCATTAATAAACTTTGATAATATTTGCTCAATATGAAATTATAAAGAATACAAATAATTTGCATCATTATGATCAATAAAATAACTCAAGTAAGGTTTGAGTTTAGAACGGTTACAACTCACGTTCTTTAACAATTCTACACATATTTGTTTAATCACAATAATCTAAATTAGTTAACATGTAGCTAATTCACATAATTGGTTAACCCTTTCTGAGTTAACATGTTCTAGTTCAATTAATAAATTAATAATTAATAACCACATAATTAATTACACCACATAGGCATGCTCACATAATTAAATCAATTAATAATTATGTATTTCCCATTAATTAAATTATAATTAAATGAATTATAATTTAAAAATTTAATCTAATTATAATTACTCAATTTATAATCACATCTTATATTAATTAAATTATAAACAAATTATAATTTATATTTAATTAAACTACATCATGTATTTACTAAATTATAATTTCACAAATCATAATTTATAGCTAATCATGCAAATACTACCTTATAATTACACAAATTATAATCTATAATTAATCATGCATTAAATTATAATTACATATTATAATTTAAAATTTAACATTCACTTGATTAAA